>PITA01000986.1:53642-117177 GCA_004023965.1 Spilogale gracilis
GGGGGGGGGGGGGGGGGGGGGTAGGAGGGTAGGTAAGCAGTATTGGTGCTACACTGGTTCCCACGTGTGGCCAGGTCCTTTGTTCCTGGAGGAGCCTTCCCATGATTCCTGTCTCTCTGGGCTGCATTCTGACACGAACAGATCAGTCTCCCTCTTGTTTGTCCCCTGCATCTTACAAACTGCTGGTTCTATGCTATATCTGCATGAGCTGTTTTTCATGCTGCCTTTTTAAGGACAAGGACTGAACACTGCTGGGCTCTCCCACAACATAAACAATATATACTATATATATACAATTGATATAAACAATAGATTTTGAAAATAACAGACTGTGGGGCGCCTGGGTGGCTCAGTTGGTTAAGTGACTGCCTTCAGCTCAAGTCATGATCCTGGAGACCTGGGATCGAGCCCCACATTGGGCTTTCTGTTCGGCGGGAAGCCTGCTTCTCCCTCTCTCAGTCCCTCTGCTTGTGTTCCCTCTCTGACTGTGTTTCTCTCTGTCAAATAAATAAATAAAATCTTAAAAAAAAAATAACAGACTGTAAGTCCTGCTGGTTTTAAGAGCTCATGAAATTCAGACCCTCTCGCTTTCAAAGGCAAGGATTATGGAGATTCATCCTCCTTCTTCGTGAGCTTCCCAGTGTGAAAAGTCTGTCTTCTGCACTTCTCTCTCACTGACACCCTTCCTACTGTGGAAAGCCATTTGTCCATTTTGTTCCCAGATCATATTTTTACCCTTCCTCCCTTTTTTGATGTAGCCTCTTCTTTGCCTTTAGTTATAGAGTTTCTTTTACCAGTCTTCAGGTCATTTCCTGGGTTATTTATGGTGGCATGGATGTTATCTAAGTGTATCCAGGGAACAAGGTGAGCTTAGGGTCCTCCTTCTGCCATATTGAAGGCGAACTTCAAGGACTCCCTTTTGTGAGATCTTCTTTTAAATGTTTTATTTCCCAAGAATGGTTCCAATCATGCTTCTTTTCAGGGCCTTCAATATTCACTGTATTCTTCTGCCAGTAATCTCTTGCTCTCAAGTGCATCTTGTAGTCCTCTGCGATTTTAATGCACTCTGGCACCCATCAGCTGCCTTCTGTGATTTCTAGGCATAGTTCCAAACTACGCTACTGTCTCAATCTATTGAGGTGAGACAGAAACATTCCCTCAGGCAGCCCACAGGTAGCAGAACAATGCAAACAAGTTCCAATCTGCTTTTTCCATCCCAAGGGAGGGAACTGGGAATTGGGCCATTTCTTCCCAACTGTGTCTTGTCATGTTGCAGAGGAGATTGTGCAAAGGCAAGCAAAAATCTGGAATTTCCTACCATTTTGAATGTGGCTTTACCTTGATTACATATTCACTTGATTAATGCAAATATTTGACTGTTTTTCAGAGCTCACATAGTTATTTTATCAGCCTGTAGTTTTTGTTTGTTTGTTTGCCTTCCTGAGGAGACAAGGGCCTATAGTTTCCTGGTGTGCCATCTTGCTCTAAATTGACTTTTATTTGCTTTTTCTCTGTGCTCTCTGTCTTCATCATTGATATAAACAATAGAGAGGTGCTTTCATTAATAATGTATTTTAAAATAACCATTATGCAGGAAAAGAGGCAATGATGGGTGTCCCCAAAATAATGTTAGTGTCAGTGTCAGAAAGAAATGATTCCTTCATGCTGTGTAGAAAGAAATGTAGCCAGACAGATTTATCTCCCTATACCCATTCCTTTTCTTATAATTGAAAATGTTTTATCTTCTAGGTTATGAATATAAGACTATAAGAATATTCATAAACTTAAGAAAATTTTAAACAAGTTTTTACTCTTCTAGATATAGTTATTAGATTTCAAGTTTCCAGTATACTTTACGCTTTCTGTCCTCTGTAATTACCACCCACTCCAGACTTTACTCCTATAGTTGTACAAACCTGAATTATCTTCTCATATAAATACTCTCAATACTTAGAGGCCCATATCAAGCTCCATTGTTTTCCAGACTTCATTTCTGAATGCTTTAACTTACAATGCCCCCTTTCATCTTTGAATTCTTCTTACAGGCAGTTATATGCACTGGAACATTGAGCAGGAACTCTTTGGGCTGGTAATGCAGATACCATTGTGCCTATCTCCCAGGTGAAAAACCAAAACCCAAATCAAAACCATTAGCAAATTCTTAATCCAAGATACTGCTATAGTGTAAAAGATGTAAAAACAAGGTACAGAAATGAGGGATCAGGTAGAAAGGGGAATGCTTCAGCAAGTCTCCACAGTGAGAAGGTATAACAGGGAAGAATAAGAAGGAGTGAGGCTAAAAGTCCAAGGCTGAATACTTGCTCAACCATAGTTTTACCAGGGACTCCATTCTTCCCATAAGTATTATTTTCATCTCAGATTTATCTTTATATATTTCTTTAATTTCATATACCTGGCAGATGAAATCAGATCTTCTTGGTTGTATGAAGATGAACTCATGATTCTATGTATGATGTAATGTGTTGGTTCAGTACTAAGATTCCTTTTTTCTTTCTGGAAAAGTGAGAAACATGTGTTAAGTAGAGTTTGACATGTACTTTCTCACCTTATTGGCATATTTTGCACTCGAATTGACATTATAATGGAAAAAATTCTAGAGACTACTTAAAAATTAATGAACCTCTTAATTCTAATTAATTCTAATTAAGAGGTCTCTTTCCAATACACTTTTTTTTTTTTTTTGGAAATGGCTCAGTGCTGATGATCTGTATTATAATATTGGAGTTTCAATAGATTTTAAATATAAATTTAAATAGTACTTGAAGAATATAGTTTTCCATTTCTGCATTTTAGAAATATTTTAAATCCCTATCTTACTGAGTTCAAAAAGAAAAAGAACAGAGACATAACTGATCAATTCAGAAGTTTTTCAGGTCAACCATCTTAATATGTCCTCTATTTATTGAGAAGTCATGCGTGATTTCATGGCCATATTTTTTATGAGAATATCTTTATTGTGATATTTCTTAAAATCTCAAAAAAAGCTACTGTTACTGGGATTATTGTTCATATAATCCACTTTGAGTTTTTTTAAAAAGATTTTATTTATTTGAGAGAGAGGGAGAGAGAGCACAAGCAGATGGAGGGGCAGGGAGATGGAGGGAAATGGGCTCCCTGCTGAGCAGAAAGCCCAGTATGAGGCTTGATCCCAGGACTCTGAGATCATGACCTGAGTTGAAAGCAGACACTCAACCCACTGAGCTACCCAGGCACCCCTCCATTTTGAGTTTTGCAAATGTCATGCTATAACATTTCTTTAGCTATTCATAAAGCCAGCATTTCTGACAATAAGGCTCAAGAAAATTATTTTGAAGACTGTATCTGGTCATAAAATCACACATAACTTCCCCCAAAATTGTTCAGAATATGTATTAAGATAATTTACCTATTAAACTTCTGAACTGAAGAGAGTTGTACCTTTGTTCTTTTCTCTTTTTCATCTCAACTTTTGTATATACCCAGAAATCATGTCAACTGGATAATCAATAGAATTATCTTACGAGGAAATCCTAAATCATACATACTTTCCAAAAACATATTTTAGCACCAGTTTTTGGACAGGGCCAAACCCCAAAGATCATTGGAATCCAGACCATCTTTTGAGAGGTATGATACTAGGGACAGGAGCTATACCCCATGATGATAGTGGAGCTTATGGGCTGATTGTAAGGGTGATATTTAAAATACTTTGATTAGCCTATTAATTTGGGGAATGTTGGCTAAGTAAATTTTAAGAAAAATATGGCTATGTAGCTTGCCCAAAGGGCACATAGCTATTAAGTGAGAGTCAAGACTTAGACCCAGACATTCTGAAAGAAAATTTGCAAATTCATTCAAGAAAATTTGCATGAATCTTTTTTTACTTCCTCCTACATTGACCTAATCTCTAGGTCTATCTTACCTGTATAAGTTCTCTTTACACAAAATATTCAATGGATATTTGCCAGCCAAAATACAAAGGGACTGAAATTATAGATTTAAATAATTAGCTTGCATTTCTTCTCAATGGTTTCTATTTTGTGTTCTCCTTGGGCTTCTAACTAATCTAGTTCTCTTTCAATTATCTGCTTTCCTTCCATTGAGTTTCATTGCTTCATCTGTTAATAATTACATTATATAAATACTACCAGGCTTAGGAGGAGACTGGAACCATTTTAGTATTCTTTTCTGGCTAATTAAGATACATTCTTGGACAGAATTTCTGAAAATCTCTACTCTTTCCATAGGTATTTGTCACTGACAGCTACGTTTCTCATTCACCTTACTCTGTGGCTTTTTCTCCCAAGAGCCTGTTGCAGTCATGGTTGTTGAGCATGTGGCCATGTCAAGCTCAGCAATAGCTCTTTTAACTTTTCTCTCTTTAGGTTCTATTATATGATTTGGGGTTGCTTCAGTACTTTCAATATTTGCACTGGTTGTGGGCTGACAACATTTGCTTAGAGACAAAAATTTTTTCAGGCTGCTTGTGCTTAGTGTTGGCTTGGGAGAAACATCTTTGCTTTCTACTGGCTTCATGGCTTCTTCCACTTGGTCTTCAAACTTTTCTCTTAAGTATTCTTCTTGTATAATCTCTTTTAAAACAACTTCATCTTCAGACATTAGTTCCTCTTCTATGGTACTTGCTGAATCTTCTTGATCAATATCATGAGCTACTAATCGAATAATAAGATCTTTTTTGTTCTGAACATCTTTTAAAAGCTCTACCTTGGTGATGTCAGGCTTTCTTATATTCTGAAATGAATTTCTGCAAACAGCCTGGAATTGAAGGTACAATGAATATTAAAACAAATGCCTTAATCACTCTTCCTGTGGTTCTATTGTAATTTAACTATTTTAATATGATTTATCATTTCAATTTAAGGAGTATTATCTTCAAATGCCACTATTTGTATATTAACAGTGTTTTAAAAATAAGAAACAAATGAAAGTTATGAAAAATATTTTTTGGTATCTAACATTTCTTTTATATTCCAGAGATCATATTAATCTATCAGAATTTACTCCGAAGTATCTTATCTTATCCAGGGCATCTAACACTGGTTTCTTTTTTTTTTTTTTTTTTTTTTTTTTTTTTTTTTTTTTTTTTTTTTTTTTTTTTTTTTTTTTTTTTTTTTTTTTTTTTTTTTTTTTTTTTTTTTTTTTTTTTTTTTTTTTTTTTTTTTTTTTTTTTTTTTTTTTTTTTTTTTCTTTTTCTTTGTTTCTTTTTTCTTTCTTTTTTCTCTTTTTTTGCTTAGACTATATTTTGTTACATCATAATCTACTTTTGTTTTTTCATTGACCTTGAAAGAATAGACACTGTAATCTATTTTTCTAAAATTCTAGATAAGCAATCATAGATAATCCTAAATGTACATATATTCAACAACAAAAAATCAAGGTACTGTCTGATCTTGGCTTTTAAAAATGATGAATAACCAAACTTGTGAAAGTCTTTGACTCCTTAATTCCTATTTTTCCATGCCTGATCCTTTGGTTGTATTTTCCAAAGGAATTGTCAAGATATAAATCTTAATCTTTTTTTTACCCTTCAGTCAAGCCTTACTTTCCATTTTCAATGTCTAAACGGAGATCAAAGAAAAGACGGTTATAACTAGATAAGAGAATTTTTCTAATTTCTGTAGCTTTTGATGATGTCACAGAACTTCCAAACTGACTTAATAATCATAGATCTCAACATTCCTTTGTAATATTGTGAGCCAGTTTTAGTGCCCTGAAAGATATCTTCTGTGGGAAAAATATGGAAACAGCTTTTTTAAAGAAATTAAAACATCATTGATACTGATTTTCTGTGTTAGTAGAGGGAATTGGTGGTTTAGAAAATGAAAAATCAATCCATATGGTTTTGGAATTTGTTAGTATACAAAATTTTGATACATATATGACTAGTGCGTTGGGAATTTATAGTATTCAAAACAGAAAACAAAACCCTGTCATGGAGCCATCAAATGTGTATATTCTTTGATCAAATCTGCTGTTCTTTTGACTCCTCTGTCCCTATGCTAGAGATGGATTGTGTTGATACCCAGATTGCTACAAATCATGTGTCTTAATAGAGTTCTCTGTATCTATTTCTTTAATATATATTTTTATTTTTAGGATGGCTTTTTTCCCCCTTAAAAAGACCTGGGTAATTGTTTTGGTTTATTAAATATTCTCTTTCCTGCTTTGTGTGGTCTATAAATGACTTAAATAAAGAGAGAAAATGACTAAGAGTAAGATTTGTGACAGACAATTCTACAGATAATTAAAAACCAAATTTGAGTAATGTTATTCTATAGTCTGTTCACACAAATTAACCCCCCAAGGAATTACTTGTATATAAATGAAGACTACTAAGTAATATGCTAATATAATGATGAGAACAGATATAGAAGAGTGAATCTTAGTGGTGAAAAGGACTGCTCTCTGATCCAAAAAGTTTAGGGCAAAGAAGATTAAATTATACTTCAACTCATGATGATCTCAGTATTTAAGTATGAAAACATAAAAGCACTAATTAACATATTTGCCAGCCCTAGGACTTAGTTCAGTGTGTTGCAGAACAGCACTGGAAAAAAATTCACTTAAGTTTATGCTCCAGGGAGAATGGTTCTATAAAACTTTCCTCCAGATCATAGATTATTTCCCCAAGTACACCCAGTCTTCTAATGAGTGAATACCATCAATATAAGGGATTTGAGAAAAATCAAAATGTGTAGGTCAGTGCAAATGTATAGGCCAGGCAATCTCTTTGTCCTCAGTGGTATAGTTTCCATGTAACAAGGACATAGTTTTGACATTTTAAATTCCTTCTTAGTTTAATATATTTGGGGTCCTAGTATGGAGCTTTAGGGCAGAGCAAAGTCCATAGCAAGAGGAAACTGTTTCATCAAAATGGCAGAATTAGGGAAGCTGGGTCTAGAATATGTATAGAAGAGGAAACCGGGCACTTACTGAGAGTATAGAAAAATTTGAGGAAAGCTAATATAATTGAAATGAAATAGTAAGAACCCAGTATAATCTAGCATTTGTAGTGTAATGTTTATTAATGAATGTTTCTAAAAGCAAAAAGAGTACTATGTGGTAAAGCTGTAAGTTTGAGTAATTCAAACTATTTTAGATAGTTTTTGAAACCTTATATATCCTGATATTCTATTAACTGGCCTTTTAAAACTGCTTTCTATATCCACAATAAAGAGCTACAGGAAATATATGAGTCTGTGTTTCTTCTGAATTTGCAACTGAAGATTATAATTACAGTCAGACTTATTTTACTGTTAAGGGCATGTCCCTGCATCTCTGTTCTTAAAAAAAAATGACAGTCCAAACTGATTTTCATAAGAAAACTTACCTGAGACCTTTAGAGTGAGCCCCTAAGCTGATATGGCAAGTCCCAGTAAATTATATGACTGTATGGATAAACCCATGCAACCAGTTCTCCTATTGGGCTTGACAATAACAAAAGTGCATTTCCATATACCTGTTGGAGGAAAGGAATCACATAACAACTATGTCTCACTATTCACTATGTTTTTGCCATTGCTTTTGCACTTACCTCAAAGGGTTTTACATCTAGTCGTCCCAACTTATTCAATGAGGTACGTCTTTCTCGCCTTATCTTTTCTACGTTAGTTGTGTCTGGTAAGGAGTAGCTTCTCCCATTTATTGATGCTCTTCTCAGTTCTGTTATGCTACGTCCAGTTTTTCTTAAACATTCCATCTTGAGTTTCTCAAGAGGTTGAGTTTTTACAGAAATTACTGCTAAATGTTCTGAGATAATTTCTGGATCTATTTTGATTGCTTTATTTCCAAAATGAGGAACTATTTTAATTGGAAAATTTCCAGTTGAATCTGGATATGGTTCTTCTTCTTCTAACTCATGAGTTATATCAATAGCAGCATGCTTTTGGGCCTTTTGAATAATTCTGTCAACATCTAGATTTCCAAAGAGATTAGCATTTGAATTCTTTCTGCTAACTGTATCTAATGGAAAATGTGAAACTCTGTTAATAATTAAACTAGCCACTTTTCTAGGGAAAACAGTGTTTGTACATTTTATATCATCATAAAGTTTTTCCTGGGTTCCAGACTGTTGCAGTACATTACTATAAATAGAATCAATAACCTGAGAAATCATTTCTATACTTTCTGGATTTAAAAGGTCTTCTTCAGGATTAGCAGCAACAAGATTAATATTACTTTGGGAAATTTCAGCTGTCACAGATTTTGTTAGTTGAGATGCAATTTTATTTAACTCGGGCTTTGATAAATTTTTTGCATCTTTGCTTGAGGCACTTGGCAACCTTACTATTTTAGCCAAGAATAAGGCCAGTGCTTCCTCTAAAAACCTGGCATCTAGCATAGAACCTTTCTTAGATTTAAACTTTTCCCGGGACTTAAATTCATCAACAATTTTGACCACTTTTTCCATAATTTTGACAGCTTCCAGAACTAATTCTGAACCGGATACTTTGTCCTCTACTTGAGGTTGAAATTCAGAATTGGAAATTTCCTTCACCATTAAATGACCTATTATATTAGAGAGGACATTGCTCTTACCCATTAAATCTTTAAATACAGAAGTGTGTGAGCCAGAGTGCTTTAAAACACTGGCATAAACAGAATTAACTACTTTTTCAATAGTTTCATTGTTAGCTAAAGGTCCAGTAGGCAATTCCTTGGCTGGTGGTACAAGTTTAATCTTACTTTTGGAGATAAATTCTTGTATTGAATTTAATATTTTTGAGCTTATTTTTTGCATATCAGTTTCTAGAGATTTGGTTTTTTCCATATCTACTTTTGGAAACACAGATAAAAGCTTTGATAAAAATTTTACAGCAATTTCTTCTATTATATTATAAGGCAGTATATGAACGTGTGATGGTTGAGGCTGGGGAGCATCAGGAGTTTGGATAACATCTTTAATAATATTATCAACAACACTGTCAACTTCTGCACACTGATGTGGAGTTAGCTCTCCAGAGAAATAGTTTTGCAAATGATTGCCAGTCACTTCTTTCAGGACTAAGTCAACTGTGGTTTCTGAAAGGATTCTGCATCCGCTGGCTACACAATTTTGTATTATCTCTTGTGATCCAAACTGTGACAAGAGGTTATTATAAATAGAATGAATCACTAATTGAGTAATTTCATCATCATTGGGATGTAAGGATTCCACATATTGTATTGTCATATCTTTATCTTTGGAGATTGCTGTTGTAACTGTATTTAATAATTTCATTTGAAGGGAATCCAATTCTGTGAACCAACTGTACTCAGATATTTCTACTTCAGTATTGGATACTGTTGAGAAAATTTTGGCTAAAAGAGCAGAAATCACAGTCTCCAAAAATTCATGAGGCAGCATGATAGTATATGGTGATGATGTTTGACATTCTTTGCTGGCTGTTTGTGCCACTTTTTGGACCTTTCTAACAAGATCCTTAGATTCCAGAGGCAAACATGCTGAAGGTGAAACCTCATTGCAAAATATGAAATTAAGCTTATGTTGAAAAATTTCATTTATCACTGCAGTGGTTAGTCTTTTTGCTAAATTTTCCCCATTATTTTTTATATTCTTACAAATCAAGTCTTGAGATTTATATTCCTTCAAAATATCGCACACAGAAGTATGAACAACTTTGTTGACCAGTGTTTTATCAATTAGTTGTATTTTATCTAGGAAAGGTGTCTTATTTGATGAGGGATTTTCAGTAATTTTATGCATAAATGGCATTTTATCCACAGTTATTTTCTTAAGGTTGGATGATGTTTCATCTGTAGTTGATTTTTTATTCTTGGGTGGTGCTTTAGGAATGGACGACCCTTTATCTACAGGTACAAAAAACTGATTTCTCTTATGTGGCCTAAATACTTTAATTTGAGCATTTGAAAATTCCTTCAACAGTGAGTCCATAAGTTTCATAGCTGTATCATAAAGTTCAGCTTGATTTTCACCATCATTTAGATTTTGACACCTATCACGTATTTGCGTTTCTGATGAGGAAGAAAAGAGCAATTTGTTAACCATTTCAATGATAACATCTTCTAAAAACTTAGCAGGAACAATTCCAGGTTTACTTTTTGATGGGTAGTGAGGACTGTCTGATTTACTATATTCATTTTTAATATCCTCACTTTTCATTTTTTCTGATTTTTTCCCACTCTCACTCTCATTCTCTTTTTCTTTATCTCTGTCTATCTCTTTCTTTCTTTCTATATTTCTCTCTTCCTCTTTTTCTTCTTTCTCTTTGACTGGGATATTTTTGTTAATTGAGAGGCATGAATCTTTTATTGAAACAGACTGTGTAAAATCTTGGCTAACTTCTTGAATTACATAGCATGTATCATTTGGGAGAGTTTGGGGTTTTGAATAATCTGCTGATTCTGGAAGAGGATATATTTGTAAAATATTGTCATAAATATTTTCAGTGACATTTTGAACATATTCATAATCTGAGTACTGTTCCTCATCTATATCTTTTTGATATGGAGTGTCTTTTCCATCCTCTTTTTTTGGCTTTTGGATAGCTGTTTCCAAAATATTTTCTGTTGTGGTCCCTGTATTTCTCACTCTGGATGTCAGAGATAACTGAAAGGGCTTGTCTTCCTTTTTAAATGTATTTTCTCTTGTTTTGTCAATCTTCTTTTCATTGTCTATTTCAAAATTTGGTCCAGGTATTTCCTCCTCATATACTGTAACATCAGTAGCTACTGGAGGTTGTGTGTATACCTTATAACCTTGTCTCCTTTCATCTTTTGAGGCTGACATGCTTTTCTTCTCAGTTTCATTATTTTTAAGAGTTACCCTCAAATCTGGTTCCTGCCTATCTTTACTTTTCACACTAGTAGTCAGACAAGTAACTCCTGATACATTCTCATAATTTTTAATTGAAATTTCCATTTTATTTTCTGTCTCTTTCTTTTCATTTGCCACACTTGCAACTGGTACCAATAACATATTATTCATGTTGCTTTTCATAATTCTAGTTATAGAGGTAACTATTGGATCTTGGATGTCACCTTTTTTCATTGATGTCTCTTCAGTTTTGAAACTTTTCTTTCTACTTATTGCACCACTACCTATTTCCAAAGTGTCCAACACATTTTTCTGGCCTGTGGTTACAGAAGTGTATTTATATGATTGTTTTGGTAAAGCAAGTTCATTCCCTTTCAAACATCTGTTTATCTGTGTAGAGGTTTGCTGTGGTAGGTGCTGGACCCTTTGGGTGATGTTATCCGGATTTAGAAATGAAAAGAAGGTTGAAGACCAGTCTCCTGAAAAAAGTGGTTGAATTTTGAAAGCAGAGATTGCCTTCTGAGCTAAAGCAGCAATCATTTCTGTCACAAGGTTACTTTTATCATCCTTTTGAATATTACTAGAGCCATATTTTCCTATGAACTGATCATACACAAAATTGGATATCTTGTCAACTGTTTCTTTATCAATTGGTGGAAAAGAGAACATTTCCTCAGCATTTGGTAGAACTTTAATTTTACTTTTCCTAAATTCTCCTATCAGAGAATTTGCAAATTTTATGGCTAAGCCCACAATGTCTGGCTCTAGCATTTCTTTTTTCTTAGAATCTTCAGTAATACTTGGAAGAGAAAAAAATTTATGAACAAGGTCAACAATTACATCTTCCAAAAATGTGGCTGAATATAGAGCAGGCTGTGTCTTTTCTTTACCAGGTTTACTAAGTACAGACATGTGCCTGTAATCAGATATGTCACTGGGAGATGATTCTTCACTATGTAAAAATGGCTGCAGATGATGATCCATGATTTCCTTCATGATGAATCCAGCTATTTTACTGAGGAATGAGCCTCCTTTTTCATCTGCACCTTTCTGTACTTCAGCTTGAAATTCAGATTTTTTCAAAATATTATTACATATAGAGTCAACCAAATTCTCAATCATTTCTAATTGCATACTTTCTGCATTCTCCTCTGCTGTGGCTAGGCGGATCTCGTGTTCAGAAATTTCTTTGATAATTTCATCTGTCAGCTTTGAAGTTGCATCTACAAACTCATAATCTGAGGCAACTTCTTCCTCTTTTAGTTCACTTTCAGCATCAGGTGAAGGGAAGATATGCACTAGCAGCTTGTAAATCATATCTTCCAAAAGAGAACGAGGCAGCACAGTAATACATGATGGCAAGGTATGTCTATCACTTGTGATGACATTAAGCACATTTCTGATGATATTATCAGCTTGAAGGGAAGAATAGGAAGAAGACACTAAATCTCCTGAAACTAATGATTGCATCTGATAGTCATAAATTTCCCCTAATAGCAAATGATATATTTTTCTTCCAAAACAAACAGTGTCACTTTGTATAGCCCTGTATACTTGAATGAGAGATTTATATTCATCTAAAATTTTTTCATAAATAAGGTTGACTGTTTTTTGAACAATTTCTTTGTATCCTTCTGAAAAACGCATATCATCATCAAAGTCATCTGCAACTAAAATTTCTGATGTGGTAAACTCCTGAACAATGCAATTTACTAATGTGGTAACAATGCTAGTAATTTTGGCTTTTACTGTATCTGGGTGTTTAGCAGCCAAGAAATTATGTGAGAAAGCATAAAGGAGTTTACATAAAAGCTCAGAAATTACTTCCTCCAAAAAGAAAGCTGAGTTCACAATGAAAGACAACTCTCTTTGTTTAGGATCTATTGCTTTCTGTTCAAATGTTTGATCAACTGCAGATGAAACAAGAGTTTTATCTTCAGATAAAAATGACTGAAGATGGTGGTTAAAGATTCCTTTTATTATAAAACTTGCTATTTTTGAAACAGGTATGTTACTTATATCTTTTTTATCTTTTGTAAGAGATTGGTATAGATTCGAATATGAAAGATCAGCATAAATAGAATCAACCATAGATTGGATATCTTTTTCTGAAATCATACTTTTTTTTTCAGTTCCATGTTTAGTAATACATATTGCATGTTGTGAAATTATTGACATGATTTCATTTATCAGTTTTATGACTGTATTACTTAAATCTGATTGAGAAGTATCTGGGTGCTCTGTTCCAGAGGCCAAAGGACTCATCTGAGATATAAGCTGAGTGACAATTTTTTCCAAATGAGTATGTGATAACATCGTAGTATATATTGTTGATGCCTGCCTTTGAAGTCTTGATTTGGTAATGTTACATTGAAATTTCTTCATCAAAATATTAGTATTGAGTTTGGAGTGTGACTTAAAAGGAAGCTTTCTTACAAGGTTTGGATGAATTTGGAAATCAAAAGTTTCAGCAAGGGTGATTTTGGTTATCCTTGCAGCTAATGTCTTTGTGTCATTTAGAAAATCTTTGTCAGGTGTTATTTCCATCTCATATTCTTGCAGAAGTTTGCTGTACACCGTATCAATAATGTTCTTGACTATATCTCTCTCCACTGGAGGCAAACAAAATTCTTCCTCAGCATTTTCTAGAATGCTAACTTCAAATTTTGAGAATTCCTCTGCTATCATATATATGAGTTTTTCAGCTTTATCAAACAGTTCATCTTCTGAATCTCTTATTGATTTTGTTTGTACAATGCCTAACAGCCTGTGGAATATTTTGCTTAAAACTCCAGAGACTACATCTTCCAAAAAAGTTGATGAATAAACAGTGGCATAACACTGCTGCTTTCTCTCATCGTTAAAATATGTGTATGATGATGAAGACACGATTTTACCATCTACAAATGGCTGAAGATGTTGTTGACAGATATGTTTAATGATAAACCCTGCTATTCTATCAATAAAAATATCATTACTGCTTGTGATATTTTGCTCAACTGGTTCTTGAGACTCAGGGTTTTGTGAAATATTTTTGAATACTGAGTCAACGAGATGCTGAACATCATCTTCTGAATAAACAAACTTGGTTTCTTCTTCATTTTTTGAAAATCGAATTTCATGTTGGGAAATTTTCATCCTAATATCACTGATTATCTTTGAAGCAATTTCATTGAAATTTGCTCTTGATCTGTCTTTTGGAGTTTCTCTATCTGGAACAATGCTAGATGCAGAAGGAAAGATTCTAGATAATAGTACTCTTATCATGTCTTCTAAAAATGTGTATGGCAGCAAGGTGTTATATGGAGATAAACTCTCACTTGGCTTGGTAGATTTACTGATGTTACTTAGAATGTCCTCAACAATATTCTCAGCCATTGAAATAGACTGGGAAGATGACGACAAATCCCCAGAAAAGAGAGGATGAAGGAGGTAGTCTGAAACAGCTGCTACAATTAAATTGGTAATATTTTCCACAAAAATATCACTGTCTTCTTTATCATCTTCAGGGTTGAACAGCCCATGCTGTTTTAAAACATTCCTATAAATCGAGGTGACAAGTTCATCCACAATATCTGTATTTATAGAGGTATAGGATTGTTCTTTGTCATCATATAGAAAGTGAATTTTAGCATTGTTAAAATGACTATTTATTGAGTTTACTATTTTTTTGGTCATATTTTCCAGTTCAGTTTCAGTGTTATGCTTTGGAATGAATATCTTCGATAAAAGTCTGGCAACAATTTCCCCTACAAATGTATCAGGATAAATACCTAAGGGTAATCGTGTCTGGGCTCTGTGTGACTCTATAACCTCTTGGAGAACCTGCTTAACCATATTTGATATTGCATCCAATGGAGTCTTTGGACGAGGTAAATCTTCTCCACACAAAAATGGTTGAAGATGACTTTCAATAATCTCTTGGATAATAAAACTGGCTATTCTGTCAATCATAATTGGGCTTCGGCTGACTATACTTTTCTGTATTGAAACAAGAGAGTCAGACATTTGCATGATATTACTATAAACAGAATCCACCATCTTCTGGAGGTTTTTTCCAGTACAGAGATATTGATTATCATATATAGTGAACCAAATTTTATGTTTTGAAATGGCTGATATAACCTTATTTATTATACAGGTAGACATTTCATTGAAATCAGAACTCATGAAATATTTGTTTCCCAAAGGGGAAGCCTTGTTTGGTGAAGGAATGAGTTGAGATAAAAGTCTCCGGATAATGTCTTCTAAAAATGAGTGGGACAACATGGTGCTGTAGCCTATTGAAGACCTAGACTCATAAGTAAATTTTCTCATGTTATTTTGAAGTTTCTGCAATATAATTTCAGCTTCGAGAGGGTAATATGAGTTTGGAATGAGCTTTCCTCTGAAGCAAGATGGGAGTTGGTAGTCTAAAATCTCTGACAATATGCCATTAGTTATTTGTTCTGCTACTGAGGTATTGTCACATGCTACATTATCATCACAGGTCACTTTCAATTTATATTGCTGTAAAACATCATAATAAACTGAGTCAACAATTCTACTAATAGTTTCTTTATGGATTGGTGGAAAACACAGCCTTTCTTCAACATTCCGTAAAACAGTGACTTGTGCCTTATTAAACTCTTTCACTACATTGTTAACAAATATTGTATTCATCTCATAGAGCCGGCCCTCAGTGATATTTTTGTTTTTGTCCCACAGTGAAGTAGAGAGATTAAAAAACAGCTCTGAAATTATTTCCTCCAAAAATGTGGCCGAGTATACACCTGTATTTATATCTCCTGGATATGGCTTATTATAGATGGGTACTGAATTCATATCCTTTGTTCCCTGTCTTTTGAGAGGTGACACAGAAGTGGAATTTACTGAACATTTCTTGCCAAATGGTGCTTTTATTTTGGAGCTCATCCCACTGAGATTATTTGGGGATCCTGTCAAAGCATTATCAGTGTAACTCATGAATCCTAAAAAGGCTTTACCTTGTTCTAATTCTGTTAATTCTGGCCCTTTTGCATTTATGAAACTAGACTGCATTTCATTTCTTGTACACTTCAAAGGCTTGTTGGCAAAAGGTGGGCTTTGGGTGAGTTGCATGCTATGACACAATTTGTCCATCAGCGATTTAACCAAGCTATGGGAAATAATAGTAAGCATAGAGTCTGATGATAATAAATCTTGATCCATTTCTGCCAGATTTTCTAAAAAGTCTGACATATAATCTCCTTGAAATTGTTCACAGTCCATTGCACTCTTAGAGTAATCAAATTCTTCATCTTCTACACTTTGCAATGTTTTTAAAAGTTTACATTCTTCTGCTATTTCATTGGAAAGAGGGCTATTATCAAGAAAAACAGTGTTTGTGCATTTTTCCAAAAGTGTTCTGATAAGTTTCTCACACACAACATTGAGAAGGAAAACTGATTTGGGGGTTAGGCCTAAGTTATTTCCAAGTATTCTATCACTTAGCTGATCATTTGAGGATGAAAAAAATGTTCCTGTTTTTTTATCAGAATTCATAGCCTCACCTGCATGTTCATCTGGCAAAAATAAATCTAAAACAATATTGAAAACTTTATTGACTACTTCTTTGGATTCACGAGTTTTTAGAGTACCAATCAGATTGTCTAACTTACATGCCAGATAATTTAATTTACTTTTTTGAAGGAGATGATCAATTTGGTAATTAGGTGATTCCCAGTCTCTGGAGCCTTTCTGTCTTTCCATGGTATTTGTTTCATTGCAAATGTTCACACTATTTCTTCTAAGCATGGAAAATGATTTTTCTCTTCCATTGCTTTCAAGATGATGGTTTATTCCTATTTCTTTGGACATTACATGAATCACTCCTGTTAAGAGATCCTGAAAGAGATTATTAAAGTCAGCAGAAGCTGCTCTTGGGCAGTAAATATACTTTGTTTTTAAAGGAAACATTTGCTGTGCAATGTCAACCTCTATAATGTTACTGTTAAAAAGGATTTCAATAATGATATCAGAAATACTTAAAGCAAGTTCCCCAATAGAAATTGACCTGCTTTGAAACATTTGAGAGTCAATTGAAATAATCTTGTTAAATCCCACATTTTGGCTTTCCAGTGTTTTCTCTTTTCCTCTACTATCTTTGGTGTTACCAGAAATGCTTGATGTTAAATGGCAAATAATAGACTCAGTGAGATGTTCACAAAATTGATTAAGTGAGGAATCATTGTAGATACTTCCTAGAGGCTGTTTTGATTCACATTTTTTCCTTGACAATGTAGAATTAATAGACACGTTCTCCTTACTGGAAACTGAAAAAAAAATACCACTTTTAGCATGCATTAAGAGAAATATGTAAAATTCAATATATTGGTAATTATTTACATATGAATTTCACCTATGAAATATCTCACTAAAGAAAAAGAAAAACATAGTCAAGAAAAAAATTGGGTTTCTTCAGATATTTATTACCCACCTGTGGAATCTTAATTTTAGCCAGAATATTGAGAAAATTACCTTGAAGAATTCAAGTCCCTCAGTTAAGTGATGAGATCTGTCTTGCTTAGATGGGTTAGGGGCTCTAAGAAGCTAGAAATCATGAGGCAGAAAACTGATTGCCAAGTTTGATGTTACAATTTTGCTTGTCTGCAGTGATCTCTAGAGAGCACATGTAATTATTTAAAAAAATTTTTAGTGAAAATAGTGTTAGGTTGTATATTCCTTTTTTTTTCAAGAATTAATTTATTTCCTTGGGTTGGAGGAGCAGCAGAGAGGGACAAGAAGGTTCCATACTGAGCACAGAGCCATTGGGATCTTCATCCAGCAACCCTGAGATCATGACCTGAGCTGGAACCAAGAGCTGGACACTTAACTGGCTGAGCCACCTAGGCATTCTTCTATTGCTTTTAGGGAGCTACAGAAATGTGTTGTACTAATGATTTGATTGAAATGAAAATGTGCTAACTCTCCAGAAGTGTTAGGGATAGGTTGCAGTATCAATAGTACCTTAACCCCTAGATTTTAGTTTGTCACAGCTCTATTCTTTTTTCTACTCAAAAGAGTATTTACTGAAAATCATATACCTACCTGGGATGGTCAAGTTCTTCAAGTGGCAGCCAGAGAAACACACTATTTTTTCTCAAAACTTCCTCAAAAAGTAATCATCTGTTATACATGTAATATCTGCATGTAATATCAGGCAAAACCGGGGAGATGGGAAACTTTATGTTGAGCTTTGACTGCTAGGCAGGCTTTGGCTATGTTGAGATGAAGAAAGTGAAGAAAGAGTATTCCAAAAGGAATAAGGAGTAGGAATAAGATAACTGGAAGGCCCTGAACATGTCCAACATTAGAGAATAGATTTGATAGAGAAAAATACCAATGGGATGAAATCATGGATCTTCTCTTGTTTTGTTTTTCTTTATAATTTGCTAAGTTTAGTTTAGCTAAGCTATTCTTGGAGAAAGTATATTTATGAGCTTGAAATTAAAGACACACAGCTATCCATCTTGAAAGAATGCCAGTTTTAAGGATGCGAGATGACCCCCCATGCAGGTGGGTAGGACCGGTAGGGTATTTTTCCTCTTTGAATGATTGGCAAATGATGTATATGAACTGGTATTACAGCAATTAATTACTGGTAACTGGAATTATTGATCCAGTTCAGGGGTACTGTGCATTATTGGAATATTGCCAATAATGAAATTGCCCATAACCAACAGTTTTTGATATACAAAAATTGGCTCTTACATATAATTCAACCTCTTAGAAAAAGGGTGAAAACTTTGTGAGGATGTGTTTAGATTTTAAGGAGTTTAAGAATACTGGAATACAAACAAAACAAATGGTTAATACCTCTGGTCTTACACATTGTGACTAATGATGGCAAAGAATTCAACTGTTCACCTTGAAAAGATGAATCACTAACCTTCAATCAATTACATGTATACTTGGCATGATCATAAAGAAGTCATGCATAAAAACTTTAAAAACTCTTTGGAGCTTCTATCTCATACTCAACCAAAATCTGATTTAAAGTAATGACCTTTCCTCTCATCTACAGTTATGGAAAACTGAGCAACAGATTTTTTCAGATTCAAACCATGTGAATGTTAAACTTTTTTGGGGTATCCTGATTTATTAAGAAGTAATCAAATATTCTATTTCCAAGACTATTTTCAGAAAAAAATTTTAAAAAAGACAGTAAATTCACTTCCTTGGATAGGAGAGTGTTAAAAATATCTATTTTTTCTAAGTTATGTCAGCTTTTAAAGTAGGTTATTTCTTGCTTACCTCTTGTTTCAAAATTCTTGAAATATGTGACCACAGTTGTAGAGATATGTCTTGCTACCAAATGAATTTCCTTTGGACCCAGTTCATGATCAGCAAAAGCAATGACTTTAACTTCCCTCAGAGCCTTTCCATTTGAGGATCTCTTACTTTCCCATTTTTGCAATAAAGAAAAATCTTCCCTGCTGTCTTCAGGTTTTTTATTTTCCTCTTCAGATATACAGCTTATTTTTTTATCCCACATTGTAAGCAAACTTTTCTCCTCATTCTTTTGTCCTCCAGATATTGCAGACAAAGGGTTTTGCTTTGATAGGAAAAATGGTTTCATTGTTTCCATGTTTTCATTAATGTGTGGTTGACTTGGAAAGCCATAGCTTGACAGCACAGTATTGACAATATTTTCTGCAGCTAAACATATTTTGAGTGGAGAAACAGTTGTCTGAATTTGGTTTGTCTCAACTGGTTTTAGAGTTTCAAAATGAAATACTCTTGGATTTTCACATTTTCCTATTTCTATGAATGACATGACTTGCTTTAATGCTGCTTCTGTGGACTCATTTGCTTTCTTAAACAGTTTTTGTAGGACACTGCCTTCAGGGAGAGAGCTATTTCCTTGCATTAATTGGTCAAAATGGCCAAAGTTTGATTCCCTTGTACTGGAGCCTTGTACTTTATGTTTAAAGCTTGATGGTACATTTTCTGAATCAAGGCTTTCCATTGGCTCTGAGCTTCTAATTGTATCTTCCACAGAGGATCTGGCATGTGAGGCTAAGTTGGATGAGGGCTTATACTTTTTTTTCATATTTTCCTCTGAGTAACACACAAAACCAGGTACACTGATTTGTGAAGAATTATTACCAAAACTAAATTCCTTTAACTTTGATGTGGGCATTTTCATATTAGTTGCTAATTCAACCTGATTAACAATATAGGTATTTTCTGCTCCTTGAAACAAACTTGTCTTTGGAAGATTATTGATATGAGTACATTGGCCCATCAGTGTGCCAATGATCTCACTTGCTATAACGGTCTCTTTCAGTGTGCTAATTGAAGATGGTTCCACTTGGCTTATTTCTTTGTCTAGCTTGTTCTTAATTATACTGAGCATGTCACTGACAATATTAATAGCATATGTAAGTAATTCTGAATGGAATGAGTGAATCTGTAGGAGGGTGTTCTGTATATTTTCTTTGGAAATAATAGTATTTGAATTGGGTTCATCAGAAAACTTTTTCATTGGTTGTAATTTTGGCAACATCTTTTTGCTTAATAGTCTCTGTTGGAGAGGAAAAAAGTTTTCTATAGGCATTTTCACTATTTCAGAAAACTCATATTTAGAGATATATTTAAACTGCAAGTCTACAAATGACTCTAAAATATTTAAAACCCTTTCTACAATTTCTCGGACAATTTGGTTACTGGAGCCCAAAGAAATTTGGTCTACTGTCTTTGTGTTATACATTGGGACACTGCTGGGGATGTTCTTGGCTGGCAAATCATATCTACTTTTAGTACTAATATAGTCTTTACCATTTCCTAGAGTTTCTTTCCTATCTGGGGAGGGTACCTGGGACAAAAAACACAACTGCAATTTTTCAAATAGCATTTCAACAATTTCCCTTCCAAACATATTAATTTGTGCTTTTGTATCTTCAGCTCTAGTGGAAGCTCTTTTGAAATGGTTATAGCACCTGCTTTCACAATCCTCAAGTTGATGTAAATTTAAAAGTGAAAGAGAATATTCTAATTCTTTTGCTTTTATTGGAATTTCAGTCAAAACATTTTCAGCTATCATCATTAGCTTACACTTTTCATTTTCCATATCATTTGATTCTGCTTGCCATTTGTCAAACATTTTTTTAAATATACCTTCTTTAGGAAAAATTTGTTCAAGCTGTGAAGAAACATTTTCCAGGTAAAAACAGGCTTGTGGTTTGGCAAGATACTCTGCATCTGAATTCCCCTGTGCAAGTTTGAGATCATCCACATGTGAGAATTTGATTGGATAAGCCAAATTGTGGTTACTTGTAGCATATAATCCTTGCAAAACTGTATTAACTATTTTATTTGCTGCTACGATTTGATCGGATGATAAGTCTTTAACATTTGTCATTGCTCTAGTTTGCTTCACCTTTTCAAATTCTTTCACAGTTGTTTCCAGGATACTACTTATTATATCCTTGGCATACACTTTTAGTTCTGAAGTGGGCAATCTCATTTCCAGTAATTGTTTGGCATCTCCTGTTGGTAGTGTGTGTGGCAGCCCAGTGGTAGTCTTGGACTGACTGTCTCTCGCAGTCTTCTCTCTGGGACCTAACTTGGTCTTGCTTTTGACCTTAGCACCACTAGGCCCTAGGTGTGATTTTGTTTTAAATTTAGGCAAAGGAGTAACTTTTGTTTTTGCTTTCAAACTTTTAAAATCTGGTTTAGGGCTGCCCTTAGAGCTCCCTTTAGAATTGTGTGGCTTTACAGGTTGTAGCTCATCAGAGCAACTTTTAAGGGACAAAGTCTCTTCTAGATGAACTGAGGCAAAATTTATGATCTTATTAAGAACCATTTGGACTAAATCCTTCCCCACCTGCAGTGGTGAATACTGCAAAAATGTGTTTTCTAAGAGAGAGACACTTCGACTGCCTGCATAAGAATAAACTTGTGGTATCACATATCTGGGGGGATTACTACTCCCTTTTCCTGCTCGTTTAGTTTCTTTAATGCAGGCTGCTTTCTTAGACAAGGTATCTTTGTTGTCAGACGATTCTACTTTTTTGTTACACTCATTTAATGATGTAACAACTATAGAGTACATTTTCCCCAAAACACTTTCAACTATGTCATTTGCTACCCTCTTAATCTCTGACTGAAGGAAGTCTTTCTGTGTTATGTCTGATGTTTTAATTTTAGAGGTAGATGTTAAGTGAGGGATTTCATTAAATGGAGGCAAATGGCCTATGATATCCATTATTCTTTGATGCAATTTAGTTAAAACTTCTTGCACTGCACTGAGCAATGCAGTCTTTTCTTTTTGTTTTGATTCTCCGTTTCTCATAAATATTTCTTCCAAAACAGTTTTCTGGCCTTCTTTTTCCAATGTCCTTTGGTTTTGTTCCATAATATCCAATGGATATTTTGAAAACTGAGATAATTTGTTTTTTTCCTGTTCTCTTTGTCCCAGCAATATTTCATTTGATACACTTAATTGTGAAAATAATTTAGGATTGTCTTCTGAGTAGACACTAATTTCCTTTGCAGATCTTTTATCATATAAACTCTTTAAGATACTGTTGACAATTCCACTCACAATGATATTTTCTTGGAATGAAATGCTGTTTGGATATGGATACATCTTTTGAATTTCTAAGTCTAAGTCATTTTTAATGAGCTTCAAAATGGCACTGGCAATGATGTCCGCATATTCCTTAAGACTAGCTCGTGAGAGATGGATTGTGGATTGAAAATTTTCTTTGTAACTTGAAAAAGTGGAATCTGTGAGCTCTTGGCTGAGGATTGTTTTAGTGGATATTTTCAGGACATTCATATTTGATTCCTCTTGGCTGGATTCATGAAAGAGGCTATCATCTTGTTTATAATTTTTCTGTTCCAGGCTAGCAATTGACTTTTCTTTAGACTGGAAAGGAAGAGTAATTAATGAATCTATTCTTTCTGTGACAAAAGCTTCTAACCGATTGAAAATAGTTTTAGTAATGAAGTTAGCATTTTCCTCACATGGATCAGATTTCTTGGCATCTTCTTTCTCCACTGTAGTTTTCTGAAAATCATCAGCATAAGCTGATTTCAGATTTCTTGAGGATGGCAAATACTCTGTTTTTCTTTCACTTTTTGACCCGATAAGATGGGGCTGTTTACACTCTGCTTTTGAAAATGTGTCACAAAAGGTCAGGGGCAATCCTGCAGAAGTAGAATTTTTTGCATTTAGGCTAAGCATGACTGCGGAACTGAGATTATGAAGAACAATATCCACTATATCATTAGATATGAAAATGACATCTGATTTAGGAACTGAAAGTTTTGGAATAATTTTATTTGCATCCTTGATGAATATTTCAGAATTTTCTCTGAAATGTTTCCCAGTTATACTACATTTCAGAGTGGGTGTGGGACATGATAGATTATTTTGATACAGTGTTTTTTCATAAATATCACATAAGATACCTTCAATGATATCTTGTATTTGAAACTGAAGTACTTTTCTATATTCAGTCTTATTAAACAGCTTTTCAATAATACCTTCTTGCTGATCTGAATTAATCTCTTTCTCAGAATTGTTTTTGTCACATTTGCCTTTTGATGATACAATATCTAACACTGCGTTAACAACTTGACTTGCAATACTTTCAGAAACTACAATGTTATGAGTTGAGAAAGGACTTTCCCTTTCTTTATCTAACTCATGTTTGATTCCTTGTAAAATTTTTCTAGCCACTTCTGTTGCATATGTATTTAATTTATTAAAAGAGAGTTGACACACTGAGTTGGTCTTTTCTGATGTAATATGATCCACTGAGCAAGAGGACAACTGATCACCAGAATACAAATCTTTGCCTGATAATGCTTTGCTTAATATACTTTTATCCTGATGAAGAGGTAAAGGCATTGGCATAGTGAAGTTGATCTGCGGACAAAGGAGAGATTTTACTTTGGAAGTAGCAAAATTCTCTAAATTTGTTAATATTGCCTGTACAATATCTTCAACTACATTTACTTTGGCCTGTTTGTCAACATTGAATCTGGTGTGTTCTTCTAAAGAAATATTTGCTCTAAAGGTGATGGTTTTATACCTGTTTTCACTTGCATTTCTTTCGGGCATAGCAGCTGAGTAAAGTTTATGGAATACAGTTCTAACAACATCATCTGCCACTATGATTACATCTGCTTCAGATACTAAAGGATCTATCATTTTATCTATAAATTGAACAGATGTTTGAGGAATTGGCTCATCAACATTGTGGATGCTGCTTAAATGAGAGTGGGAGAGAGAAAGCATATTTAGTTGATTGACCAAAGCATTTTGAAAAATTTCATTCAAAATATTTCTTATAATGGGAACAACTGGAGATTTCTGTGGTTCTTTGAGTTTCACTTCAATTTTATTTAACGTTCTTTCTAGAACCCATTGTTTAAGAGAATCTGAGTTAGCTTCTTCTCTTAGTAATGTTCTGTCTCCAATGAATTCTTTCTCTGTATGTGAGACATCTTCTAGGAGTGAATCTGATTCCGCACCTCCAGGAAGAAAATTTCCATAAGATGGCCTGTATCGATAAGTTTCAATGCCCCCCTCTTCAGATTCAGTTTCATCAAACATATCTGAAGATACTGCATCTAAAATTAAATTGACTATATTCTTAAGCATTTGTTTCTCAGGTGGCGGAGTATTTACACTTGTCCTCAAATCTGACGAGTTCGTATTTAATTCTGTTTGAATAGCTTTCAAAATAGTACTTGATATCTTCTTTGCATTTGTGTATAAGGCAGACTGCAACAGTTCCTCATGTGTGTCTGTGAAAATACTGGGACTTTTATATTCTGAGTCTGTCTTACTGCTTTCTTCATTTCCATTGTTAATAGAACCCAGAGTTTCTAAATTTCCATTAGCAAAACCTTCCAGTTTAGCAAAAACCATATTTAGAATATCTGAAGCTAGATCTTTCAGTTTATTTGAATGTATTTCTTTTGTGCTCCCTGTTTTGGAAGACACAGGAGCAGTAGTTTTTTCTTTATTTTTTGTCATCTCTTTATTACTCTCCTGAATCATCCTGGAAATGATGCCAGAGATTATATCAGTGCATTTGGCCATTTCCTCAATAATTGAAGCAAATGATAGGTTGTCGATATCAATAGACTCGGAGACAGCTTTAAATCCAGAACTCGCAAAACTGGTATCTGTATCAACACTACATAATTTTTCAAGAATGTATTCCAAAATTGTTTTGGAAATGAGCTGAATATTAGTCTGCAATGTAGTAGCCATTTCGGGATTTTCATTCTTTCCTCTGTTTAGTTTACTATAAGGTGGCTGGTGGTATTGATGGGCTCCTATGAGCTTACATAACATTTCATATAGCGTTTCCCCAATACTGTCTAACACTTGCAATCTAGCATTGTCTTTGAGATCTTTTCCATTTACAACACTATGGAGATCACATGGAGTAGCCAAATATTCGTGAAAAGATTTTTTATCCTGCCTACTTGGCAAAACATTTTGTTTATCAACACTGTCAGATCTATATGAAGTTGCAGGCTTGGGCTTATCTGAAGGGAGTGATACATTGCTTTGATCAGAATGTCCACTTGATAACATTTCACAAATACAAGTTAATAATGGAGATTCCATAATTGAGACAAGAGATTCTAATTTATCAGTGTCAGCAAAAAATCCTTTACCTGTAAGGGATTTAGTATGGTCTCTTTCCCTACAATTTAGGCTTCTCTTATTGAGTTCTAGTTCATTCTGGATAGCACGTAAAACAATGTTCACCACTTTAGTTGTATAAGTACTAAGTTGAGATTGTAATGAAGATTGCTCCACAACTGAAGGTTTGAAGCACATTTGCAATTTCGAACAAATGAGTAACTTCAGCCTTTTAAAAACTGTATTAATGATCTTATCAGTAATGTCATCTACAGGTTGAGGTTCACTTTTTTCAGATTTTGACACAGGTTTTGCAGGATCTACATTGAATGAAGATAAATATTTCACTTTCTTTTCACTGTCAAACCATACTTTTAATGACTTTTTATTTGGTGCTTCTTTGACTATGTGTGGAGTATCAGAAATACCTAGAGAAGTTTGAACTGATGATGAAATGGAACTTGTGGTTGTATTGGGAATGCGGCTTGAAGCCTTATGAAGTATATTTAACACAGCATCTGTTATTTCTTGAGACACTGCACTAATTTCTGACACCGAAAACATCTGGTCAATCCATTCTTGATGTGACAGTTGTAGAGATTTTTCTGAAACAAGAACTGAATCTTCTTTGCCAGTTTTATTGTCTAATTGACCAGAAGGAACAGAAGATAGGTCCTTGAGCATATCTGTTAAAATACTTTTAACTACCTTTTCTGAAGCCTTTTGTATGTGATACTTTTCATTTTGGCTGAAAATATAAATGCCACTATTCAAACAGGGTTTTTCCCTTAAAATTTCTTTATTATTAGAAGGTAGCAGCTCAGTTTTTAATCCCCCATCACAAAATGCAACTTTGCTTCTTTGAGAAGCAGCATTTATAGGTGGTTTGCTATTTCTATTATATTCAAAACTGATGTTTTCTTTTGCAAACCAATTCTCAGGAACTTGTTTCTGTGATTTTGGCTTTTCCCCATCTTTGAAAGATGAATCAAGCACATTTTTCACAATTTTGTCTATTTCTTCATTATCATCGTCAGAATAAAGGACCATGCCAGGAACATTAATAGGTGGAAACAATCTTCTAGACCTAGGGCCATTAGATAATGTAGTGCCAGTAAGTCTGTACTTTTCTTCAGTGTCAGAAGGATTTCTTGGTCTAGAGTGTCTACATTTTTGAACATCTGCCTTTACTGGCTTCTGATGTAGCTGAGTGAAGATATCATCAAGAAGCTGAAGGAGCACCACTGTTTCTTCAGATGCAGTAAGTCTCTCGTTATTAAGTTCAGTTTGTACATATTCTAGGATAGAGCTGATTGCTTCCTCTATATATCCAACCAAAGAGGACTGGGAAAAAATATTTGACATTAAATTTTTTATTTGATCTTTAACAATTAAATTAGCTGCATCAGGTTCAGGACTATGTTTCATTTTATTGTCTCTTTCGTGGTACATGTATGTTGGGTCTGTCATAGATTGCTGGGAAGGAAGGTTAATTGCATCTTCAAGATATGGAAGTTCATTTTGCTTACAAGATGCAAGAGTCATCAGCTTTTCTAAAATTGCATGTACCATATCCTCAGCAATATCACACATGGGTTCCAAATTGTAAGGCAGTGAAGCTTTTAAAGATTTTCCATTTGATGGACTGAGATAATCTCTACTGGGTGGTAAGTGTGGTTTAATGTCAACTGACAGATCTTCTTGTGAAAATATCTCAACACATTTTTTCTCAACTGCAGACTGTAGCTTCTCAAGCATATTCTCCACAATCTCTGAAGCTGCTGAGCAGATATCAACATTGGAAAGCAGGTCTCCTTTTTCAGGTTCACTTTGCTCAACAAAAACTTCAGCAGTAACAGAAGAAATAGAGGGAATAGCCTGCGTCAAATCAGACATTATTTCTTGAAAAATACTTTCTAAAATCAATTCAGTTTCCCCTTTTAAGTGACATTTAAAGTTAACAAAAACATTCTTTAAATTCTTCATGTCATTTATGGCTTTTGCTTTTTGATCAAGAAACAGTGGACTCTCTAAGCTATCTGTTTCAGTGGTGGCATCCTTAGATTTTTTTGTGCCTGTTTCAAATGATGCTAAAAGGTGACTATCAGATTTACAAGTTCTGAGCTTAGGATATGCATATGCCATACTGGTTTTATTATATTTGAGTTCAGATGATATAGATTGTCTTTCCACATGATATGTTTTACCCACAGTTCTTCTTTCCACATGGGTAGAAGGTGGTTTTAAAGGTGTGGTTGGTCGCTTTACTGATAGGTCAACTGTAAATGCACAGGGTTCTCTCCGAAATGTTTTAGTTGTTGCAGATGTGTAGCTTCTATATGTAAACTCTTCACTGCACGTGCTACAGAAACTTGAACTGTCTGATGAGAGGATGGAGTCATCAGACACTGGATATGCTTGGGTTCGCAACCTTTCTTCATACTTTGTGATGGCTGGGTATAATATACTCGTCACTGTAGCTACAACCCAGGTCATTATATTCTGAATTATACTATTCAGTTCTTCAGAAGTTACCTGGGAAAGAGGCAAGCAGAAATGAAAAGAAAATCAAGTAACAACTTATTCTATTCTGGGATAGAAGGTAACAGTTAATTTTTTACATCAAACAGTACCAAGTGGGATACCATCATGGTTATAAAGAGAACAGAGTAAAGAATTTATTTAGAATTTCAGATTACTTTCAGGTTGGCTTACTCTGTACTATAGTAAAATAGTTTTATAAGTTTCTATTTGATTCACATTCCCTCCAAGTTTTTTGTTGTTTTTCCCCAACATTTGTTGCTGAGATAATTGACTTTTTGGCAGAGACTTTGGACATAGAAACAAAGTGAGGGACTTGGAGGGAGGGGGGTGGAGGGATGGGAGAGCCTGGTGGTGGGTACTGGGGGCACCTATTGCATGGAGCACTGGGTGTGGGGAATGAATCTTGGAACACTGGAAAAAAAATTTAAGTAACAATAAAAAAAAAAGCACTGTGAAGAATGGTAAAAAAAAAAAAAATAGGAAAAAAAATCACCAAATTGCTGTCTAGCTAAATAACATGCAAATTTTGGCAAGAAGAAACAGTGTCTAAAATCCAATGATATTAATTAATAATATGCCAGATTATTTATTACAAAGTATTTTTCAAAACAGATGTGGCCAAAACATTTGGGTGCCTTCAGAGGCATCTGTCTTGCTAAGATGTAAGGATGAAAAATAAGCCATCTCTTCTTCCTGTTCTCTGCTGCTGAGGTGAACCTATGATTTGTATATGGAAATAAGTGTAGCTAACTATTAAAAGTTAACTGATAGACAACAAAAAAGTTAATGCTTATGGAGATGACTGGCTTTGTATTCAACAAAAGAGTATCAGTGCAAACTGTCTTAGATAGGAAGGCTGAGAAAAGACAATGCAATGAAAGAACAAATTAGTTAAAATAGAAACAAAAGGGGTGCCTGGGTGGGTCAGTGGTTAACGCTCTGCCCCTTTGGCTCAGGTCATGATCCTGGAGTGCCGGGATCGAGCCCCCGCATCAAGCCCTGGCATCGGGCTGCCTGCTCCGGAAGCCTGCTTCTCCCTCTCTCACTCTCCCTGCTTGTGTTCCCTCTCTGGTTGTGTTTCTCTTTGTTAAATAAGTAAAATCTTAAAAAAAAAAAAAAAAAGAGATAGAAACAAAAGGCTCACCCTAGACTAGGGTCTGAAAGAGCCAGTAAAGGAACAAGGGTAGGGAAATTGAATGCCTTTTTGAGCCAGAAATAGAAACCTAGAGACCAGGTTTGGAAAACCATTTTCTTAGTAGTCAGTGGTGATGTCACAGCTTAAACTGGACCAAAAGTAGAAACAATACATCTGTGTAATTCTATAAACCACTTCTTATTTACTGAAAATGAATTTTAGACTTGCAGAAATCCTTTTGCCTATAAAAATACGTAGTTTGTTTTTAAATTATTACTCTTAAGACATAAAGGCTGTAAATATGAGTAACTGGCAGCAAAGACTGGAAGCTAGCATTTAGGCACCAGGTTGAACAATATGATTCCTATAATGAGCTGTTCATACCCAAAATAAATCAGCATGGGAATATTCATAGTTCAGGCAAACATTCAAAGAAAATTTAAAACCTGTGTAACATACTCTTTCCTGACACATTTGAGAGTGTTTGGAGGCACCTTAGGAAAGGCAATTCTATCTTGCTATAATTCATGAGTCCCCTAATGTATTTTTTCCTTTATTGTACAATGGCTAGTGGTTTGAAAACATATTTTGGATGGCAGCATTTGTTGTGAAATACTTTTTTTTTGAAGATTTTATTTACTTATTTGACAGAGGGAAACACAGATAAACAAGGAACACAAACAGGGGGAGTGAGAGAGGGAGAAGCAGGATTACTGCCAAGCAGGGAGCCCGATGTGCGACTCCATACCAGGACTCCGGGATCATGACCTGAGCCCAGGGCAGACACTTAACTACTGAGCCACTCAGGAGCCCGGGAAAATAATTATTTTATATAATGACAACCTAAATCAAACATTTTTAAATTAAAATCTAAATTTTAACAGAAAAAGCAATTGTTCTAATCGACTATAGCACATATAAACTAAGACATTCAATATATGTTATTTTTATTACCAGAGATGATAAAAAAAAAATCTACATTATTACTCTTAACCTAGTAATAGTGAAAGTTTCTAACTTTGACATATGAAAGAGAGATAGTCCTAACGTTTTCTATGTATTGAAATATAGTAATCAGAACCTAGTTTTCAGTTGCTTTCCATTTTAATATTAACTGAGAAATATTTCCTTGAATCAAAGCTTTTATATTTTCTATACATTCTATGACTTGAGTAAGTGTCAATGTGAAAAAGTATGTCAGAGTATGTGTTATTCTTTAATAACTTTGTCTTTCCTGACTGGTCTGACTAGTTCCAGAGTTGGGCTTTTTAAGTTGGACAATCTTATCTGCCTCTTCTAAGTCTCAGCTCATAGGTGACGAGGTACTTTTTTATCTGACATTCTTAGGGAACCAGGTCACTTCTCACTAAAATGGCTAAAGCTGGACCCAGGCATCCCAGCTTACCAGCCAAGTCTGCAAAGTCATGTCACCTAAAAGCTTCTCATGATAAAATGAATTTACAGTATTTGATGCTATTATGATGGCTAGGTCCTTTAAAGTCATTCCATACACTTCTATATCCTTGAGACTTCTTCTTGAAAGGTCAACATTATTTTTTAATAAGAATTTTAGATCACTGCAAAATTTAAGAATTAACTGAAAGTAAACTTTAAAGAAAAAAAAGTCAAAGAGATAGACTATTACTGATAGGTGATTACTCATTATTTGATTCACAGTTTTTAAATATGTTGCTTTATCAATGGATTTTATGATACATACTTTCTCTTCCAAGCAATTTTGTAGGAGTGTCTGTTCTCTGTAAAGTCAAGAAAGGTTGAGCATTTAGTTATTACTTTTCCAAAATTTCTGATCATTGAATTATCTGATTCCTCTTTATAACTGAGAGTTTTTCTACAGAAATGAAAAAAGAACAATAAACTTTATTTTTTGTCCATCGCCTCCCCCCCCGTTTTTCCTGCTCTTTTGATAGCCACATACTTTATCGCTTGGAAGATTAGAATTGTGGCTGATGCATACAAAATATATCTATCTGAAAAGTCTACTTCTGAGCCACCTTTGCCATGCCTGCTTTGTGCTTCTCTGAGGGACAACACAGAATTGGAGGGAGAGGGTGGGCTAGTCCTTTCTGTCTGTTAAAAAGCACTATGAGGCAAAGTATTTGACCAGAGCTTTCTGATAATCCCTTACTTACCCTTTTAAATCCCATGGTCCCACCTACACTTTTGCCAAACACCAGGAAAGGAATATGTGAATGATTATTCAATAACTATGGGTTAAAAGAATAGGTTCTTAGCCATATGCAATAATAATTTACAGGGAGATATTTTCTTCATATGAAAATATTCTATCATGTGTTATAATTAGAATCATTTATCAAGACACACTAAGGAAATAAAAAAACATATTTTCTGAATTGTAACAAATAAAACAATGAAAATTATAGAAAGAACAAATAGTTAATAAAACCAGATCAAAGACCATATGATACTTCCATAAATTTCAACATGGACTCTTTTCTTATAATCAGATATATGATACACTCATATATTTCAATTCTCTTCTTACTTTCTTAAGCGAAAACTGACATTCCTTTTTCATTTTTGTAAGCCTGTTCTATACATTATAACCTTCAGTTTTTCCTAAAGTCTAAAATTCTGTCATGAGAAGCAGCAAGACAAAGAAGAGCATCCTAAATCTTGGCAGAAAAACAAACAAACCAAGAAAACCCATCTTCACTGGTTTCAGCTCAGAAATTAGGCTTGGTAGTCACAACCCATATTTAGACTAAAACCTTTTTGCAGTATGGAACCTAGAACATGAAAGCTGGTGTCAGTGACATGCTTCTATCTTTTGGCCTTTGTTTTTTCAGGATCTGGTTTCTTAAGTCAACCTAAACATAATTTTTTTCTTTTAGAAATTCTGTAATCTAACTTTCCCAGATTCATTTTTCTGTTGTCTTCACATTATACTGCCAGTACCAAAAGGAACTCCCGGAGTCCAGCCTATTGACTGATAACTGTCCTGAACAGTCTCCCTGCCACGAAGGCATGCATAGAGATTCAAAGACCAAAGACCTAAGAATAAAACTGACCAAAGAAGAGAGAGATTTAATGAAGACCACATTGAACAATTATAATAACCAGATAAAGTATGACATCACTGAAAAAGACAGAGTAAGGAGCTCTGAAAACTTATTCCTCCACGAAAGAAATGGGAAAACTGGCAATTTTTAAAAATAATTCTTATAGTAAATGTTTTTAGAGTCATTTTTTTTCACATTTTCTGAACTCTGAAAATTGACCAAAGGCTTTCAGCATTCCAGAGAATGTTTATTCAAGAAAAATTGTCAATCTAGGTAAAAACAGTGAGCTTTGTGCTGTTTTAACTTGCCCTATTTCTGTCCCCTTTCTCCAGCTTCATGGTATCCTTGAAAAACAACACCTTCCAATCACACAGGCATGACTTTGTTCATTGTGGTATCTGCTTGACATTTAGCATTATCTTTTGAACACAGAAGTTTCTTAATAAATGTTTGATAAATAAATTCTCTTTTATAGTCTTTTGGATCTAGGCTTACCCTCCAGTACTTACAAAATGAAGTCTTTGTGCAGGTCATTAATGGACTTCTGGTACTGGTTCCTGGTTTCTTGCTTTCAATTTTTCTTATATATTTCTGTCAGAGTTGTCTATCATGCATGCTAATATGACCACTACACTCCCCCTCCAAACCATCAGAGTGCTACCCATTAAGTAAACCACAACTACAGACTTACTACCTTCTTCACACTGTGACTCTTTATGTCTTCCATCCCAGTATTATGAACTTACTCATTATCTAAGTGCAGTACTAATTATTGCAACTCTGTTTATCCCCACTGCTATGCTATTTGCTTTGTCTTCATTCTCTTGGTCCTAAACTTCCATGTCTATTTTATAAACCTTTCCGTATACCTTTTGTATTAACATTAGAAAAAAAAATAGAACTAAACAACAGAACAAAGACAGGGAGGATATGGTGGACAGTAGATCAGATGTGATGATTCTTCTTAGAGTCTTATGAAATCCGGAGTTAAATCAGAACAAGAGGAATGTGATATGTGTGTGATGGGCAGAGCCAGACTGGAAAGTATTGTTAGTTGTCTTTTATTTGTACTCTGATCAAGGTTAGAAAGAGTACACGAAGCTGTAAGTATTTTATTCCTGTTAGTTGGGGAGGGACTGTGAAGGTCATGCCTAGAGTTAATCATCTTAGGTGAGCTAAGCTTTTTAATGAAAGAGTAGCCAGAATATTTGCTGTGAAAGTTTCATATGATTCTGCAGTTATGTAGTCTTGGGTGGGAGAAAATGAAGAGGAAGAAATTAAGACTTTATTATGAGCCTCTTCTAACCTGTTTAATGCAGAGGCAAGTATTTATATTTCCAATAAATAAAAATGTATTTTTCAACAAGTAAAATAAAAAATAGTCATTATTTACACATGATCGTCATTCCTCCACTTTGTACTTTAAATTGAACTTGTCAATTTTCTTCCTTCTTTATCTATGGCAATGCTACATATCCAATGGACTCTCAGTAGTCAGTTAAATTGACAGCCATCAGTCCTAAATCAAGAAACCTTCTCCAAGGATGTTTGAACTGAATATTTTCATATCCTTTATCACCATACATCACTTAACTTTGACCTACCATTTTCATAAGTATTTGGGGTTTCTAAAGTATATCCTGAACATTATTTGGCATATTACCTTTTTAAGAAGGTGATGATATTGGGTCTAAAATAATAGTTTTTTTTTTTTCCCTCGAGTTGAGAAAACCATACTTAACCACCAACAGAATATGTGGCCATTGAGGTTTGAGGAATGAAAATCCCTGAGGCCCCACAAATTTCTTCTCCAGAGAATTGCAATTTCTATCATCAGAGGTTATTATTGGGGATTATATTGCAAATACTCTTTAGGAAAAGAATAATTGATAAAGTCATCAATATTTGCAGTAAACTAACTTACCATCCATGGGAAGCCGGTAATCTCAAAGGCCTAAGAAATGGTAAATGTTTCAAAGGAGATAAAAGCCAAGGAGCAAGGTCCAGATACTGGAAAGCTCTTGAAGAAGAGGGATTATTGGAGCATACACGTGAATGTGGTATGAAGATTCTGAAGTCACGGGGGAAGTACAGAACCACAGTGGGGATAAGGAAACAGAAGAGGAAAACATTCTTTTAGTCTGCTTTACAATTTAAGCTTAGTGCTGAGAGTTTGCCAAGACAGAAGTTTCACTAAATCCAAGTAGAACTACTAGAGGTTTCCATGTAATCATTGCTTTTGAATAGCACTCATGTAATTATTAAAATATTAATTTATATTTACACATTAATTTTCTTAAATACTTACGTATTTGTGAAAGCACGAGAGGGGAGAGTACCCTGGGCTGTGGCATGAACCTGAGGTCCTATTTATTAGAAAAAGAAAACTGTAATTACTTTGTAGTCTTCCCCAGCAACTTGTCAAATGGAAATTAATATCCTCTAGTAGATCTTTATTCTTTGGTGTTCTCTTGTTTAAAGCCCTCCAGAGATTCTCCACAAGGAAACCAAATTCCTTAGGAAGGCAAAAAATATAGCATACAATCTGATGTTCTCACTTATCTCTGCAATATCTACTCTGGCTAGTCTCTATCTATTCATATATATTCTATGGTCCATAGACATGGAATGACATAATTTGCTGAATATATCATGTTTTTCATGCCTCTGAGCCTTTGTTTTTGCCATTTCCTTTATCTGGAACACCCTATTTCTTCTTTTTAACTTCTCGTCTTTTAGGCTTCACTCAGTTTGTATTAATTCCACTAGAAAGCCTTGCCTAAGTAAATAAATATCCTTCTTGAGTGCTCCTAAAGCAGTCTACACATGTTTCTATTACGAAACTCATTACATTATATCATAATTAAATGTTTACTCTTCTGCCTATGACATAAATTTACCACTATATCCTCAGCACTTAACACATAGTAAGTATTCAGTAACATTTGTTTGTTGAATCCATTATTTAATTAATATGTTCCTAAACATTTATTCATTGATTTGTCTACCATTAATCTCCTCCTACTTGAATATTATCTAACTTGCTTTATTTGTAATCCAGCAAGACTCTATTGCTGAGTTTTGGAAAATACTCAGGATTGAAGTGATACAGAAAGTCTTTCTGTAGTATGTCTCTACAGGCATACTGAATTGATATATGTCAATTATGCAAAATCACAAATGAATAAAAGTTTTAGACAAAAAGATTGCTCTAATTTCAGAAAGTAGTATTAGTAATTAAAACTAGTTCAAAGTTAAGTTTAGATGGTAACTCTTGTTTCTTCCAGCAAATGAGTAATCAGTAGGTACAAATGATGTGTATAACAAGTCTTAAATGCTATGAACCTTTTTGAGTTTGTTTTTGCAGATACATTTTTGTGTACATTTAGTTGGGTAGAAGTACCTTAAGAGTGCACAGGTCTGAGAAATTAAGTGTGAAGACAGTACTATTTTAAAAGCAAAGTAATAAAAAGCTTTTCTGGGGCGCTTGTGTGGCTCAGTTGGTTAAGCGACAGCCTTCTGCTCAGGTCATGATCCCGGAGACCCGGCATCGAGTCCCACATCGGGCTCCCTGCTCGGCGGGAAGCCTGCTTCTCCCTCTCTCACTCCCCCTGCTTATGTTCCCTCTCTGGCTGTGTTTCTCCCTGTCAAATAAATAAAATCTTAAGAAAAATAAAATAAAAAGCTTTTCTGTTTCCATTAATATGCTGGAGTAGATATCTGAAATATTTTTATCTATAATTCTATATAAATCATTAAAATCTCCCTCTTAAAAGCAGCTACGCTTTTAAACACATTAAGAGAGATCTTTAAGAGTGAAAAGTTTGGAATAACACAAATCTAGAGTGGTAAGCAAGTTTTGAAGCTGATGCTTGCTCTGTGAGCATTGACAATACCTACAAACAATATGAGGACTCAAAACTAAGTAAGAACATCTAAAAATACACTGGATTCCAAAGAGCTATACCCTTGGTTGAAGAATTGTCTTAACAAAAAGAAAAAAAAAATCATGCCACAGAGATAGCAGCACAAATAAACTGTGTGTTAGCTTCAGCTGTGGATGGAGGAAGAAGAAGAAGACAAAAAAATCTCTCTTAAGAGATAATCTGTGATTATGAGTTCCTGTATGACTTTGAGGTTCAAATCTACTGCATGGTCATACAACTCCAAGTGAGAAATAAATTTAAAATGAACCTGTATTTAACCTCTGCAGATGCCTAATAGAAGCATATGGAAAAATCTTAAACTGTTTTATAAAGGCTTAATTGGTATTCAAAGAGCTATACATATTTAATTTGTTGAATTTTCATTTCTATAGAGCAACACATACTATCCTAATATAGAATTCTCAATGATACAATCTGTCAAAAATGAGCTCACGTATAACAGTAATGCCCCCTACACATGCATGTGAGAACATACACACACACACAAATACAAATAAACAGATCCCCATGACTGTTAGCAGGGGTGGAAAAAGCATTAGAATTAGACATCAATGTTTTCAGATTCTTGAATAACCAGTTATAGAATATTTAAAAAGTATGTCTTATATGGTTAAATATATAAAAAGGGATTAGAAAACACAGAACTGGAAGAAGAACTTACCAAAAAAGTCCAGTCAAATTTGAAAAATAATTATGCTGAAGTCATATACATATACGTGTATGTATGCATGTATATACATAAATAATGTTTTTTATGATTCTTTTTTTATAATGTTTTTTAATCATAGACATTTCAAAATACATTTAATTGATAAAATAGTAAATTAGATAAACTGAAGAAAGAATTGATGATTTGGAGGACAAATTTGAATAAATTAACCAGAATGCAGCACAGAAAAATGGAAAATATGATAGCTGTTAAAGGATGTAGAAGAAAAAAAAGAGGTCTAAATACATATAACTGAAGTTTTAGAAGAAAATAATAAAGGAAGTGGGGAGAGGCTATATAGGAGAGATAAACAGCTGAAACTTGTCCAGAACTGTTCACCATAATAACACTAAAGGAAAACAAAGTAAAGTCCTTCAAAGCAGACTGAGGTATGTGTGGGTAGGGGAAAGGGAGAATTACTAATGCAGGAATTATTAAATAGAGAAAAAGTAGAGCATTTAAGTAAAACAGTATCTTTAAAGTGCTAAGAAAAAAGAACTTGTATACCTAGCCATAATTATATCCCAGAACATGGTAAAATAAGAGTTTTATCAAAAAAACCTGAGGATTTACTCTCCCAATACATTCACTAATGACATTTCTAAACAATGGATTTACTTTAGGAAGAATGAGGGTGATTCTAGAAAGCATGAAATGCAAAAAGGAATGGTGAACAAAAAAATATTTGTAAGCATGGACAAATATAAACAAAACCTGACTGTATAAAAACCAGAATTTTAATTTGACTGGCAAAATAATCAAAATTAATTATTGGTTAAATACAATGTGAGATAGTGATTTAGAAGTTAATTATTTTAACTTTGACTTTTACCTTAAACATACATGCAAAATTCAAAGGTTAATTGCCAAAAGGAATATACATAGTATACAGTTTCCAAAACAGTAGAGAGAAGAATGGATTAAAAAATAAGCTTAGGAGAGGCAAGATGGCAGAGGAGTAGGGGACCCTATTTCAACCAGTTTAGCTGGATATCTACCAAACCATTCTGAACACCCCAAAATCTGCCAGAGATGTGAGAATATATATCTCTATCTCTACAAGCAAAAAACCTCTGGCATTGGCAAGGTATGGAGGGTGGAGCCATGATTCTGCAGGTGGACATTGGATAATAAACAAAAGAGGGAGGGAGACGCTATAAGCTGGAACCAGGAAGGTGATAAGACACCAGAGTAATGAAAGTGTCCTGTGCTGGGGACCAGGCACAGATTTGCAGACTGGTAATGGTAGGGAAAAGACTTTAGTGCAGGCCCCAGACAGGATCCAGGAGTTGCAGGTGTGCGAGTGAACTGGGGTGGCTTGTGGTTTTAGAAGCACAAAGAGCAGAGACACACCCAGCCCTGGGATTGACCTCTGGGAGAGTTACTGAGGGGCCCACCACTGGGGGAGGCTGCAGTTTTTATCAGTGCAGACAAAAATGGAGACTGAGTGTCCTGGAGAGCTCAGTGAAGAGCAGACTATGATTTCTCTGCTCTGGATCAGAAGTTTGGGTGTAGTCATGTCTGCTCTGACTCTTGGAAGAGACAGAAGAGAGATGGAAAGCTGCCAGAGAACAAAGCTCAAAAAATCAGTTTCCACTGAGCTCCCCAACCCCTACTCCCTGACAGGAGCCAGGGCAACTCCGCCCAAGCAGGGTTGCATGATTACCTATGTAGCAGGCCCCCTCACCCAGGAGACAGACTGGAAGAATAAGAAGACAACAACCCTAGAGTCCCTATAAAACAGGTGCATCTTTCTTGGGTCATGGTTAATATTTTGGACTCTGTACATTCCCTCAACCAGCCCTCAACAGAATGACTAAGAGGAGGAACCCCAACAAAGAAAAGAATCAGAGACTATGGCCTCTGCCACAGACCTAACAGATACAGATATAAGCAAGGTGTTAAGAGTCAGATTTCAGACTAGCAATTATGAAGTCAATATCTAAGCTTGAGAAAAATATTAGGGACAATAGAGAATCTCTAAAGGCAGAAATAGGATTAATCAGGCTAAACTTAAAAATTCTGTGAATGAGATGTAGTCTAAACTGTATATTCTGACAGCCAGGGTAAATGAGGCTGAAGAACAAATTAGTGAGCTAGGAAATAAGATGATAGAAGGAAGCCAGGGAGGCCTGGGATAAGCTCCTGAAAGCCAAAGAGATCAGATTGAGAGATATTAATTACACCATGAAATGTCCCAATGTCAGAATTATTGGGATCCCTGAAGGAGTGGAGAGAGATTGAGAGGACGAGAAGATACATTTGAGCAAATCGTACCTGAGAATTTCCCTAATCTAGGGAAGGAAACAAGATTTGTGCCCAAGTGGCAGAGAGAACCCCTCCCAAGATCAATAAGAAGGATCAATGCCCTGATAGTAAAACTTGCAAATCTTAGAACTAAAGGAAGCAATCCTGAAAGCAGAGAAGAGATTTCTTACATACAGAGGGAGAAACATCAGAATAATGTCAGACATGTCCACAGAGACCTGGCAAGGAAAGACAGAAAGGGCTGGCAAGACTTATTCAGGATACTAAATGAGAAGACCATATAGCCAAGGATACTTTATCTGGCAAGACTGTCATTCAGAATGGATACAGAGACAAGAAGCTTTCAAGACCAACAGAAAATGAAAGAATATGTGCTCACAAAGCTGGCCCTGCAAAAAATATTAAGGGGTGTTCTATAACAGACCCCAAGAATAATACAGACCAAAAATTTACAGAGACAATCTATAGAAACAGGGACTCCACATGCAATAAGATGGTACTAAAAGTGTATCTTTCAATAGTCACTTACAACGTGAATGGCTTAAATGCTCCTATGAAATGGCACAGGTTGCAGATTGGATAAAAAGACATGACCTATCCATATGCTGTCTACAAGAGACTCATTATGAACCTAAAGATATATCCAGACTGACAGTGAGGGGATGGAGAACCATTTTTCATGCCAACCATTTTTCATGCCAACAGACCTCAAAAGAAAGCAGAGGTAATTATCATATTAATTATCATATCAGACAAATTAGATTTTAAGCTAAAGACTGTAGTAAAATAGAGATAAAGAGGAACATTATATCATTCTTAAAGGGCCTATCCAACAAGAAGATCTTACAAGTGTAAATATCTATGCATCCAACATGGGAGCAGCCAACTACATAAGCCAACTGTTAACCAAAATAAAGAGACATATTGATACTAATACTTTACTAGTAGGAGACCACAACACTCCACTCTCAGCAATACACAGATCATCTAAACAGAAGATCAACAAGGAAACAAGAGCTTTGAATGACACATTGGACCAGATAGACTTCCTAAATATATACAGAACATTCCACCCTTAAACAACAGAATACTCATTCTTCTCTAATGCACATGGAACTTTCTCCAGAATAGACCATATACTGGGTTACAAGTCATGTCTCAATGGATACCAAAATATTAAGATTATGCCCTGCATGTTTTCAGACCACAATGCTTTGAAACTGGAACTCAATCACAAGAAAAAAATTGGAAGGAATTCAAACACATGGAAGGTAGAGACCATCCAGCTAAAGAATGTTGGGGTCAACCAGGAAATTAAACAATTCATGGAAACCAATGAGAACAAAAACACATCAATCCAAAACTTATGGGATACTGCAGAGGCAGCCCTGAGGGGGAATTACATAGCTATCCAAGCCTTACTCAGAAAAGTAGAAAAATCCCAAATGCACAAGCCAACCTTATACCTAAAGGAACTGGAGAATGAATAGCAAATAAAAACTAAATCAGGCAGGAGAAGGGAAACAGATGAAAGTAGAAGCTGGTTCTTTGAAACAATTAATATGATCAATAAACCTCGGCCAGACTTATCCAAAAGAAAAAAGAAAGGACCCAAATTAATAAAATGAATCAAAGGGGAAAGATCACGACTAACACCAAGGAAATAGAAACAATTATTAGAAATTATTACCAGCATCTGTATGCCAATAAATGAAGCAACTTGGAAGAAATGGAGGACTTCCTAGAAACTTATAAACTACCAAGACTGAAACTGGAAGAAATTGACAATCTGAATAGACCAATAACCAGTAACAAAATTGAGGCAGTAATAAAAAAACCTCCCCAAAAATAAGAGTCCAGACCCAGCTGGATTCCCGGGGGAGTTCTACCAAACATTTAAAAAAGAAATAATGCCTATTCTTCTCAATTTCCAAAAATAGAAATAGAAGGAAAACTTCCAAACTCTAGAACTCTGTGAAGCCAGCATTACCTTGAGCCCCAAAACCAGGCAAAGACTCCATCAAAAAGGAGAATTACAGACCAGCATCCCTGAAGGCTCTGGATACCAAAATACTCAACAAGATTGTAACCAATAGGATCCAACAGAACATTAAAAGCATTGTCCATCAGGGCACCTGGTTGGCTCAGTAGTTAAGCATCTGCCTTTGGCTCAGATCATGATCTTGGAGTCCCAGGATCAATCCCTACATTGGGCTCTCTGCTCGGCAGGAAGCCTGCTTCTCCATCTCTCACTCCCCCTCTTGTGTTCCCTCACTAGCTGTGTTTCTCTCTGTCAGATAAATAAATAAAATCTAAAAAAAAAAAAAAAAAAAAAAAAAAAAAAAAAAAAAAAAAAAAAAAAAAAAGATTATCCATCATGATCAGGTGAGATTTATTCCTGGGATTCAGGGATGATTCAACATTCACAAATTGATCAATCATTAACAAAAGAGAAGAAAAGAACCATCTGATCCTCTCAATTGATGCAGAAAAAGTATTTGACAAAATACAGCATCCCTTCCTGACTAAAACTCTTTAGAGTGTAGAGATAGAGGGAACATTCCTAAAATTCATAAAAACAATCTATGAAAAGCCCACAGTGAATATAATTCTCAATATCATTCTCAAAGCTCTCAGCTCTTCCCCTAAGGTCAAGAATACAGGAGGGATGTCCACTATCACTACTATTATTCAATGTAGTACTAGAAGTCCTAGCATCAGCAGTCAGACAACAAAAAGAAATAAAAGGTATTTAAACTGGCAAAGAAGAAATCAAACTGTCTCACTTCTCAGATGACATGATTCTTTATGTGGAAAACCCAAAAGACTCCACCCCCAAATTACTAGGACTCATATAGCAATTCAGTAATGTGGCAGGATACAAAATCAATGCAGATAAATCAGTTTCTTATATACAAACAAGGTAATTGTAGAAATATAAATTAGGGAATTAGTTCTATTTACAATAGCACCAAAAATGATAAGATACCTAGGAATAAACCTAACCAAATAGGTGAAGGATCTATACTCTAGAAACTAGAGCATACTTACGAACAAAATTGAAGGAGACACAAAAAGATGGAAAAACATCCCAATGCTCATGGATTAGAAGAATAAACATTGTTAAAATGTCTATGCTGCCGAGAGCAATCTATATATTAATGCCATCTCTATTTAAATACCATTGGCATTTTTCAAAAAACTGGAACAAACAATCCTAAAATTTTATGGAACCAGAAAAGACCCAAAACCACCAAGGAAATGTTCAAAAAGGAAGCTGGGGGCATCATGTTGCCTGATTTTGTGCCATATTACAGAGATGTGATCTCCAAGACAGCATGGTGTTGGCACAAAAACAGACACATAAACCACTGGAACAGAATAGAGTGTACAGAAATGGACCCTTAATTATATGGCCAGCTAATCTTCAATGAATCAGGAAAAAATATCCAATGGATGGGGGGGAACAGTCTCTTCAATAGATGGTGCTGGGAGAAGTGGATAGCTATATACAGAAGAATGAAACTCTGCCATTCTCTTACACAATACAAAAAGATAAACTCAAAATGGATGAGAGACCTCAACGTGAGACAGGAATCCATTAAAATCATAGAGAACATAGGCAGTAACCTCTTTGAAATTGACCACAGCAACTTCTTTCATGACACGTCTCCAAAGGCAAGGGAAACAAGAACAAAAATGAGCTTTTGGGATTTGATCAAGATAAAAACTTCTGCACAGCAAAGGAAACAGTCTACAAAACAAAGAGGCAACTCATGGAATGGAAGAGGATATTTGCAAATGATACTACAGATAAAAGGCTGGTATCCAAGATCTATAAAGAACTCCTCAAACTCAACAACTAAAAAACAAATAATCAAGTAAAAAAATGGGCAGAAGACATGAACAGACACTCCTCGAAAGAAGACATACAAATGGCTTATAGACACATAAAAAAATACTCAGCATCATGAACTAGCAAGGAAATTCAAATCAAAACCACATTGAGATACCACCTTACACAAGTTAAAATAGCAAAAATTAACAAGACAGGAAACAACAAACATTGGCAGCAATGTGGAGAAAAGGGAACCCTCTTACAGTGTTGGTGAGGATGCATGTTGGTACTGCCACTTTAGAAAACAGTGTGGAGGTTCCTCAAGAAGTTAAAAATAGAACTACCCAATGACCCAGCAATTGCACTATTGGGTATTTACCCCAAAGATACAGATGTAGTGAAAAGAAGGGGCACAGTGCTCCAATTTTCATGGCAACAATAGCCACAATAGCCAAACTGTGGAAGAACCTGAGATGCCCTTCAACAGGTGAATGGATAAAGAAGATATGATTCATACATAGAATGCAATATTACTCAGCCATCAGAAAGGATGAATACCCACCATTTGTATCGACATAGATGGAACTGGAGGGGATTATGCTAAGTGAAATAAGTCAAGCAGAAAGATAATTATATGGTTTCACTCATATGTGGAACATAAGGAATAGCACAGAAGACATTAGGAGAAGAAAGGGAAAATTGAAGGGTGGAGAGAATCATAGGGAGAGATGGACCATGAGAGACTATGGACTCTGGGAAACAATCTGAGGGTTACAGAGGGGAGAGGGAATGGGGTAACCTGGTGATGGGTATTAAGGAAGGCAGGTGTTGCAATGAACACTGGGCATTATATGCAAATAATGAATCATGGAACACTACATCAAAAACTAATAATGTATTGTATCATGACCTACATAACATAATAAAAAATAAGGTTAATATTCTGTAGGAAAACTAGGAAGGAGAAATTAAAGAAAATATTAAAAAAGCAGAACAGGGGCACCTGGGTGGCTTAGTGGTTAAGCCTCTGCCTTTGGCCCAGGTCATGATCCCGGAGTCCCGGGATAGAGCCCCACATCAGGCTCCCTGCTCAGTGAGAAGCCTACTTCTCCCTCTCTTGCTCCTGCTGCTTGTGTTCCCTCTCTTGCTGTGTTTCTCTCTATCAAATAAATAAAATCTTAAAAAAAAAAAAAAAAGCAGAACAAAGCAAAAGCACCAATGAGACAGTAAAAATCTTCCAGGATTGTAATTAAAATAAATGTAAATGGTTTAAATTCAATTAAAAGTCAAATTCCAAGACTCAATAAAAATAAAACAAGATGATGCAGGCGTAGAGTGTTTACAAAAGCCACATCTATACATAAAAAGGTACTAAAATGGAAAGCTGATAGAGCTATATTAGTATCAGATCTACTAAATTTGAGATGAAAAGCATCACTTATGATGAAGGTGATATATAATAACAAAAAGCTCAATTTTACACTTGAAACTAATATTACAATGAATGATAACTGAAATTTAAATAAAAAAAATTAAAAAAAACCCAATTCACCAGGATAGTCCTGGATGTGTCTGCTAACCTAGATCAAGAAATAAAAATTAAAAATGGACAGAACTACATGGAGGAGTTGATAAACTAATCATTCCCAATGATTTTTAGAACAGTGTAAATAAAAAATAAGTATATAGAATACTAGAACTACACAATTCAGCATTGTGATTGAATGGAAATAATTAGAACATGGCACCACCAAATAGATAATATTATTTTCAACACACAGAACATGTAAAAAAATATTCATGTGTGCTATGCCAATAAAGCATTTATTTGCAGTTATTTCAAAAATCTGTTACCATAAAGGCCATGGTGTCAGTGTACAAAGCAATTAAATTGGAAATCAAGAACAAAAAAAAACCCTAGAAATCCAATATACTTGAAATTTTAAAACTCATTTATAAATACAAAATAACACAAAGTTAGAATTTAGATATGATTTTTCAAAAGGAAAATATTGCATATTAAATTTTAGAGTACATTTATTTATTTATTTTTAAAGATTTTATTTATTTGACAGAGAGAAGCACAGCCAGAGGGGGAACACAAGTAGGGGGAACGAGAGAGGGAGAAGCAGGCCTCCTGCCGTGCAGGGAGCCCCATGTGGGACTCCATCCTAGGTCTCCGGGATCATGACCTGAGCCGAAGGCAGTCGCTTAACCAACTGAGCCACCCAGGCGCCCCTACAGTACATTTCAAAATCTCTTACATATCACCAATTAAGTGCCACACACTTTTCTGAGCACTTTCACAAATATTAACTTATTGAAGTGCTATAGGAATCATATGAATGATGCACTATTACTGCTCATGTAACAGCACCCCAACCAGTCAAACGTTAACTTGCTTCAAGTTAATCCACTCCTTGCTTACTGACTTAAGGTCCTTGATCTGTAACAGAACTAATTTAGTTTCTTTGAGATATGCAGACCACTGGCCTTGGGGAATGAAGGACCAGAACATTTCCAGGCCACAGAGGCCAGAAACCTGTTTGAAGCCACCTGGACTCTGATTAGCCCAACAATCTTTTAGCAAAATGTTTTTCTTTTTTAAGGTCACACAATGACTTTACTGACCTCCCTTTGTGCATCTGTAGACCTTGCACTTCTTTGCAGAAGGAACAGAGTAGTCTTGCACAACCCCTGGGTACCAAGGAACCAGACCTTCCTGCACAACACCCACCCTGGACAACAAAAAACTAGAACTTCTTGCCCAATTTCTGAGATAACTGAGATAACTGTAGCTGGCAGCACTGAGTCTGCAGGTAATCAAAAAATGTCACAGACTACTGCACTCCTTTTACTGATTAAACCCCTTTAAAAATCTTATGGCCAGGCAGAAACCTCAGACAACAGTCTGCCTCTCTCCAGATTTCTGGCCTCCTGAATAAAGCTCAGATTCCTTTCCAATCAAAACTCATCTCTTGATTGGCCTTTCCAGAGATGGGCAGTGAATTTGGGTTAGGTAACATTCTCATTTTATAGATGAAAAAACCAGAGAATAGAGAAATTAAATAACTTGGCCAGAAATAAATTTTTAGTCTTGGAGTATGGTTTCAATGTAAGTAGTTTGGCTAGAATATATCTTCCTACCTATTATGCTATACTGCCTTCTGATAATATGATCCATGTGGATAGGATATATGATAACTTCATGCCAAGAAATTTGAAAATTTAGATGAATAAATTTACAAGAAAAGTGTAACTTGTGAAAACAATTTAAGAAGAAAAAATATATATTTTCAAATGTAATTGAATCAGTAGCTTTAAATTTTTTCTCACTAAAAGAGTCAAGACCAGGTTAAATATTTTGTGAGTGATTTGTACCAAACATTGAAGGAATATTTAGTACCATACTAAGCATGAAGCAGGAGCTCAATAAATGTTAGTTAAGAAAGTTAATGAAGAGATTGCATAACTTGTTAATTGCTGTTACTGATGTTTACCTGATTCACAGAAGTAGCTTGATCTCTTGTTTGATCTTTCATTCCAATCAGCATTTATCACCTTCTACATAATCCAAACAACAAAACAAACATCCTCAAAGGATTTTTCCCCCAGGATTTGAACATCAACTATTACTTATATATTTAACATGCAGAAATTCAAGATTTTGAGAATTCTTAAATGTCAACTTTTAAGAAATGCACACATTTTGTTATATTTATATTAAATCTATTTACAGAATTTAAAAGTTCACAGTTGTATCATGGGAGGTACACAAGACTGCCCACACATTTGGTGATTTACTAAGGCTCATGGTACTCAGAATATAGTTGTACTCCCATCTAGGATTTATTACAATAAAAGGATACACTATAGGATAAAGAAAGGCTGATTCTGGAAAAATCCATGCAGTTTTTTTATGCTCTCTCTTCCTGTGAGAGGACACAGTTAAGTATTTAACTTTTCTCCAGCAATTAAAAAAATGCAGTAACATGTACAGTGTTTCTGCCCAGAGAAATCCATTAGAAATCCCGCACTCAGTCTTTATTGAAGGCTGGTGCTGAGAATACCCTCTGCCTTAGTGCATATCAAAATTCTAATTTCCTAAAGAGAAATCAAATGGTCAACAAAAATCACATTATTTGCAATATAGTGTACCATCGATTCAGCTAGGGAAAGTTCCATATCACGTAGTTATGGTTAGAAAAGCTAATTCCCTAACACTAGACAAATGCAAACTTGAAATCAGGCCCTTCTAAAGACAGCAGTCTCAAGCCTGCTATGTTAACTTTTTCCTACACAGTAGTATTCGCTGGCATCCTAAAATTAACTATCTGTGGAATGCACTGATTAGTAAGTAAGCTAATCAACTGAGGGGGACCAAAAAAAAAAAAGAGGTATGTTTTTTAACAAAGCTACAATGGAAGAAAAGTTTAAGTAAACCTGGAGTACAGAAAAGATTCTGTGAATACAGAGGTATGTGGTTCTCTAGATCTGTTCAATAATTGAACATGCTCAGGGAGGTAAATCCGGTGAAATAAATAGGCTTCTTTTTTGCTCCCCAGGTCTGAGAGCTGAATATAGGCCACTAGAAATACATTTTCTGACAGTGGTAGGCTGTGTACATGTTGGAAGCAGAGTGTAATACTTACTATAATAAAATGGCCATGCTGGTTCTCATAATAAATTAGAAATTTGTGAACATTTGGTACCCATTTGAGATCAAGATAAGTAGTAAATTTAATAATATATACATTAACCAAAAAGGTCAGTAATAAAATTTAGATACTGTTTTTACAGGAGTTTTTCTTTTGCTTTTTAGTAAAGGACATAGCTTTTGCAATTTGTTGGGTAATATGAGGAGTTTAAATACTGAAGTTGTTAAATATTTTTGACTCTTTAATTAACATGGATAATGACATAGTAGAACACTGAACTATAAAATGTTTATAATAAAACTGCACTGCAGAGAAGCATATTATGGTAAATACAACTTAGAAGATATGTGTAATGTAGTCTGTCAATTTATTATGCATTAGAAGAAACAGAAAATGATGTCACTTCTTACCCAAGTCAAGTAGAATTCATTTGGAAATAACTTAATAAATTACCATTTTCAATTATGTTAACTCTTTAGCATAATTGAACAGTTAACACTTTGCTACTAATGGAATGGATGATGTGGTTTTGACTTCTATAATAAACAACTCGCAGAGAAAAAAAATCTAATTTATATCAGAAGACATACCCTTAATCTTTGCTGGTAATTTCCCAATAGCAGGAAACTGATGGCTTGTCAAGAGCCAAGAGGACAGATAGCATGACTGTTTGTGAACGTCAGTACTAGTCAAAGCCCAATCAAGGCCAAATTAATATTTCTTCTGAAGCCTGCAGGTATGTACTGTGGACTACAATGTTGTGCCTACATTTAAAAAGATTATCCTATGGCTATTAAAATTTTGTTATGATATGACTAATTTCAGGGAATGAAGCAGTGTAGTATGGTCACTTCATGAATGAAAATTTTTATACCAATGCTGAGCATAAGACTGTATCTCATTCATTCTACTTGCATTTAGGGTAAAAGAAATATTATATACCTCATCTTTTGGAGAATCCAAGTAAGACCGTGAAGATCTTGGACAAGTTCTTGTGGGTGAAATTTGAGGTGAAATAACAGAACTTTGAGCTGAGATGAATGCAGCTCCTAGAGAAAGAAGAGATAATTTTACATATGAGAAGATAATTTTTCTGGAGCAAGGGTGAATGCTAATGAATATATCTGAGCCAATGTTCTCTGCTGAGCCACCACAATCACTAAATTACCACAATTAGGGGTATATTTGAGTTGAGGAAGTATCTCCAAGAAAACATGACCTTTTTTTTTTTTAAAGATTTTATTTATTTGACAAAGAGAAACACAGCAAGAGAGGGAACATAAGCAGGAGGAGTGAGAGAGGGAAAAGCAGGCTTCCCACTGAGCAGGGAGCCCGATGTGGGACTCGATCCTGGATCTCCGGGATCATGACCTGAGCGAAAGGCAGTCGCTTAACCAACTGAGCCACCAGGCGCCCAACATGACCTTTTTAAGTGTTCACTGGCTACAAATTTCCAGTGGTTCACCATTGCCTTTAGAGACAAGTCTGAAATCCTTAACTTCTAATCCTAATTTATTTAATATTATGCCAGTTTAACCCATATAATTAAACACAGACCACTACTAGAGTTGTTTTCATTTCATTCAGTCTGCAAGGGAAGACCACTCACTACTTGGATAGGGGAATAACAAAAGCTGTGTTTTAGGAAGAATGCTTTCACAGTAAAATTTATGATGGATTAAAAAAGGGAGGAGGAGAATGGAAGGTTACTGAAATAGTCAAGAATGAAGGAAACAAACTGCGGGAATGAAAAATATAGGAAAGGGCAAAAGAAATTAAAGAGGTAAATTAGAGAGAAAGTGGCAACTTTGGGACACAAATACAAAAAAGATGAGTCAAAGATAACACATTTTGTGCCTGGGTGAAAACAAAAGAACAATCAGGAAGATGATGAGTTTGCTATTCTATTGAAAATGAGGTGATTATTGGCCACTGGATGCAGGTGTCTAATATTTTCTGTATATATATATATAGAGAGAGAATATGCATGGAAGTATTTTTATTGACTTCCAGAAATCTAACAAGGCACAGAAAAATTTAGCTAATGTGTAGTCCACTGAAGGGGAGATGGGAAATACGATGTATTGATGTAATATATATGGAGAATTGATGGCAGTGGGGTATGGGGACCTTCCTGGAAACAGTTCTCTGCTGTACCTTATTGAATCCCAGTATATCAGTAATGTGCTGTAGCACTATAAATAGCCACAGCACGGACCCTAACTTTTCCACACTTTGCAATATTCAAAAGCCATACTCAGCAAACACTGAAATATATGAGCCAATTATAATATTTATATTCATAAATAATTTTATACCATGCTTTACTTTCCAAAATAACCATGGTCTTTATAATCAGGTAAAACAACTTGAAAAACTATATGATATGATTATGAACTTAACAAAGTAACAAGGATGACTATTTTTCACTTTACCTCTATCATCAAAAGTACTTGATTTTTCAGTTACTCCATCTTTCTAAATGGTATAATAAAGAGAAAAAGTTCATTAGCTAATATACTTCTAAAAGAAATTTTACCTCTATCAATCAACCAAATTTATAAAAATTCTCCCCCATTTATCCCCTAACTTTCACATGAAAATTGTCTCAGGGAAAACATATATTAACAACTTTCTAGAATATGTTCTATAAGGATCTCAAATGTAATTAGTTTAAAATTGAGTTCATTATGTAGCAATGTATAGTTGTTCCTTTCCTAATATTCCATACTTTGTTTAAAGGCATAGTAATCCATTGAATGGTTGGTTCTAAAAAGTTGATAGTTATTCAGTCTGTTTAAGGGAAATAAATAAAACCCATTCCAATCCAGTCTACAGCTTAGCAAACACATTTCTCAAAATTCTGATCAAAATTTTATTTTGATTTTGAGACCATCATTTCATTGTGATAACATTTTTACTGTGTCTGTCTGTCCCATCAGGCAATGGGTCTTAAAGGGGAGTGATTATGTTTTATTCATTTTCTTATGATATGTGTCCCAATTTCCTCATTTTCCCTTCCTTCTGGTTCAGCACGGGCTTGGTCAATAATAGATATTCAATAAATTTTGGGTATTATTATTCCAATTGCTAAATGATTGGATTAGTTTCTGCTAAATTACACAGTGACTCAATACTCTGAAGGAAAGATCTGGCCTCACAACTAGATTTTAATACCTTAGGCAATCAGTAACATGTTGGTGAAGGAGATAGATCATAGAAGTGAAAAATTAACTGGATAAATAATCACCATTCAAAAGATTGAGACAGAATTTTATACCTTTTTTTCAATACCATTAACAAGCACTTCTGACTGGCCAGCTGAAGTTCCTGGTTTTTTGACAACAGTCTTTGAACTACTTAAAGATTGATAAATAACATTTGCTGCAGGTCCTGAAAGTAAATGAGAGAAAAACACTGTAGATTTTTTTTAACAACCTACTGAGTGTAATTGAAATACAACAAACTATACTTACTTAAATTGAAATTTTTTTCAATTTTAAAATATGTCTACAACTCTGAAGGTATCATTACAATCAAAATAACTTTTTCAATACCATTATTTTTTTTTATCCCCTGAGAAGTGTTTTATTATATGGATAAATCACAAATTTTTATCCATTTACCTATTACTTGGGTTGTTTCCATTTTGGCCTCTCACAAATAAACCTTTATGAGCTTTCATGTACAAGTCATTGTGTGGACACGAGTTTTCATTTCTATTGGTGAATACCTAGTAGTGGAATGACTGGATCATGTGGTAGGTATAGGTTTAACTTTTAAGAAACACCACACTATTTTCCAAAATGGTTATACCTTTTATATACCATTCAGCAGTGCATCAGAGTTTCAAGTCTTTCACATCCTTGTCCACATTTAGTAAGCAGAAGAAAGAAAATAGTAAAGATCAAAGTGAAAATCAAATAAATAAAGAAAAGAGAAAATAATGAAACTAATAACTGATTATTTGAAAACTTCAATAAAAGGGATAAGTCAGATTGACCAGGAAAAAGAGAAGACACAAATTTTTAGCATCAGGAAAAAATAGAGATAACAGTACAACAAAAATCTATAGATAATACTAAAAAAATAACAAAAGAATATTATGAAAAATGTATGGCAGTTAAGTTTAAAAACATATACACATGAAAAATTCCTTGAAAAACACAAACTAATCTCATTCATGAATAGTTGATTTGAAGAACTACATATCTATTAAAGAAACTGATATGTTAAAAATATGTCCAGAAAGAGAGCTTCAGGCTCAAATGACTTCATTTCCGAATTATACCTAATATCTAAGGTAGACATCACACAAATTTCACACAAGGTCTCCCAGAAAATTGAAGAGGAATGGACTTCTCTCCCAACTCATACTTTGAGATCAAGATCACTTTGATACCAAAATCATTAAAAAATATTACAAGAAAGGAAAACCTCAGTCAACATCCCCCTATTAATAAAAATATAAAAAATATAAATAAATAAATTGAACCTAATAATATATGATAAAGATAATACATAATGAATAAGGTTAATCCCTAGAATGCAGGACTGGTTTAACATTTAATATTAAAAATAAGTGAAAGTGATTCATTTAGATGATCATTTCAAAGGATGCAGGGAAAAATATGATAAAGTTCTATACCTATTCATGGTAAAACCTCTTGTGAACTAAGAATACGAGGATGTGTTCTTCCTCTGATAAAAGCTTTCTTCAAATCTCTAGAGATGATACTCTAATTTATATTGATCACTTTCCCTTAAGTTTTTGGAACAAGATTAAGAGGTATACAATCACCATTTTATTCAACACTACCCCGGAAGTGCTAGCCAGCAAGAAAAAGGAAATGAAAAGTAAGCCCAAATAAATCCCAGCAGACTATGTTACAGAAACTAGAAAGCTCATTCCAAAATTTATATGGAGATATAAAGGCCCTACAATAAGCAAGTCAGCCTAGAACAAATGTTAGAGAACTCAAGCTGTCAAATTTCAAGACTTATTATAAAGCTACAGTAATTAAGAGAACACCATATTTACATAAGATCAAAAGATAAATAAAACAGACTTTCCACAAATAGGTCCACCTATATATCTATCATGTATATATGTTCACTTTATCTGCAGATATGCCAGTAAAACCCAATGATGTTGAATCAATTGAATGTGTACAAGATAAGATTGAATAGCCCTGTCTTCCCAGACAGTAAGGAAGCTATCAAAAATCATTAGGGATTCTGTCACAAAGGACTCAAGAACTATCCTAAAGGGAGATCCCACTCACCAAAGCTATCAAATTTCAACATTAATAAACTCAGTAAGAGAATTGTATTGAAGCATTTTAAATTTATTTAAATCTATAATTCATAATGACACAAAATTAGTTGCTCACTTTTGGAGGATGCTACTGAAACAGCTTACTGTTTCAAAACTGATAAAGAAATGATGGTAAAATATTAAGCACCAATCTGCTTTTCTGAAGTATTGTGTATACCACATTGTAACCAAATAGTAGTTAAGGGTAAGTTTATTTTAAAGAAGTATTACAGTTAATCTATGAAGAAGGAATGGTAGAATTAAAATATCCCAACTTTGCAACCCTTAATTAATTCATGTATCTAGGCCTGGAATATAAATGACTGTTAACATTACAAAGAAAAAGGAAAGGAGATATCATATGCTGCCTGATGGAAAGACTAACCACTATCTATGAATCAGTCTTGTTAGAGAAACCAAAGCTGCAAATAGCAGCATAAGAAGACCCTGACCTCACCTCTTCCCTTGGACACACTAAATCTTCAGCTACATCTGGAACAATTCTCTCTGAAAAAGTGATAAAACACCTCCAGTTGAGAGGCAAAGCAGAGGTGTGGTCTATCTAAACCCCCTCCCCCTACCCCCCAGGGCAGCAACCTGCAGTTTAGAGGGATTTCACAAATATGGAGCACATCCCTGAGTTTGAGCTCCCTAACCCTTGGTACCCGTGCTGGAAATATGAGCCCCCAAACATTTGGCTTTAAAAATCAACATGGCTTACGTATAGGAGATTGAAAAGGCATTGGGAAGCTGAAACTTTGTTCCTAAATGGCTTGTGCACAGACTACTTAACCTGAGACCCAGCACAAAAGCAGCACGCTGAAAAAGCCCTTAGATCATACATGAAGGAGATCCACTGGCTATTCTGCTGGACAGGGAAAGGTCTGTTCCAACTCTTTCCAAGGAAGGAGTTGCTGGTTGGTGCCATTTTTACACTCTCCCACCTTGCTAAGTGCTAGCGATGTCAGATGCCATTTTTTACTCTTTATCCTGTTAGGACTGCTCCTAAGACCTGCCCCACAAAAGCCAGTGGGTGGGCTTGCTTGCCCCAGGGCTCCCCTGTGGCTCTGCCAAAGCCAGCAAATACACATAGTTCACAGGGGATACCCTCTGAATGCCTGTCTCTGGTGGCCAAGGGGCCCCATGTTTTGGAGCCCCACGGGACTGAAGCAATCAGAAAGACAGTTCTTGGCAGGATGCTGCAGAGACAACAGGTGAAATATACCCCCATTATTCTTTTGGCCACTCTTTTAAGACTGGGAGAGAGAGATGTTTTGCCTCATACACAGAAGCAAAGAATCAAGCAAAATGAGGAAATGGGGGAATTTGTTCCAAATTAAAGACAAGAAAAACCCCCAAAGAAAACTTTAGTGAAACAGAGATAAGTAGTTTACCTGATAAATAGTTCAAGGTAATAGTCATAAAGATGCTCATGGATCTTGAGAAAAGAATGCAGAAATCAACAAGAGAGAGAAAAATATAAGAAAGTGCCAAATCTAAGTCATAGAGCTGAAGAATAACTGAAATGAAAAAGACACTATAGGGGTTCAAGAGCAGACTGGATGAAACAGAAGGAAGGGCTAGCCCTCTGGAATACAGGGCAGTGGAACTCACCCAAACAGAGCAGCAAAAAGAAAAAAAAAATATATATATATATAGGTTAAAGGATCTATGGGTAGCTTAAGGGACCTACTGGGATGACCATTAGGCAAAAAAAGAGAAACAACAGGAATCCAAATTGGAAAGGAAGAAGTAAAACTGTCACTGTCTGTGAATGACACCATTTTATATACTGAAAAGGTATTATGCTAAGTGAAACAAATCAGATAAAGACAAATACCATATGATTTAACTTATATGTGGAATCTAAAAAATTAAACAGATAAACGCAACCAAACCCACAAGTGCAGAAAACAGATTGGTGGTTGCCAGAGAGGACAGGGTTGGGGGTAAGGAATAGCAGAAGTGGGTCAAGAGATACAAATGTCCATTCACAAAATAAGTAAGTTATAGGAATGTAATATAGCCAACAATATTGTATTGCATATTATGTAACTTTACATTGTGACGGGGAAACCAGACTTATTTGGGGATCGTTTTGTAGTGTATACAAACATCAAATCATTATGTTGTGCACCTGAAACTAAGATAATATGTCCATCATACCTAAATTAAAAAAAAAAAAAACAAAACAGAAAGTGTATAGATCTAACTAATACTTTACAGGAAATACAGAAGAAATAAAATACATTATTTACATACAGATCCAATCAGCAAAAGTCCAGTCTCTAAGGAACTCACAGGACAAGCAACTCAGTTTCTTCAACAAATAAACAAATTAATAAAAGGAGACAGAGAGGGAGAGAGGGGGTATATGGAAGGAGAACCTATTGGATTACATAGCATATTACTGCAATGAGTGTCAAGGAAGATTCAAACTAACATGAAAATATTTTTGTGACATTTATGAGATCATTGGAAAGCTGAAAAGAGATGAAATATTTTATTATATTAGAGGATTATTTGTGCCATGTGAAAATTGTATTGTTACACATTTTTTAAAAATCCTAATCTTTTAGATATATATTTACATATTGATGGGATGTGCTTTGGAACAACAAGGCAGCAGAGAGAGGTTGAGTGCATAGTCAAAACAAAATTATTTATGAGTTGTCATTGAAATTGATGATAGGCATATTAAGGGTACTGCTGGTTTTTATTTATTTTTGAAATGTTTAATAAGAAGAGGAAAAAAGTCATTAACAAAACTGGAAATATTTGCTATAAATAAGACAAAAATATTAACATCAGCCTTACTGAATTCTGAACTTCCATAACCAAAAGATAAAAGGAAAGAACAGAAAAAAATACCACGTAGAAGTTATTTATTATACTATATATATGTATATGATAGACAAATGTCTAGTATGGCTTTAAATGTCTTTCAAACCCATAGGAAAAAGAAAACCCAGTAGGAAAATTGACAAAAGATTTGAAAAGATAACTTCTCAGAAGAGGAAACATGACCCAGAAATCCTATATCAATGCATATAACCCCTAAAGAATCTCCTCTCTGTGAGTACCATGAGATATTATATATATCTATACATATATATACACACACACATATATGAATGTTTATATATATGTTTATATATATTATATATTATATATTATATATATATATGAACATTTATATGTTTGGTGCAATTTTGTTCAAATAACAGATACTTCCATCAATAGAAAAACAAATGTATAAATTGTGGTATATTCACATAATGGGGTAAGATCAGTAGTGAAATGAAATAAAATATCAGGCAGCACAGACATAAAACTTCTGAAATGCTAAATATAAAAAGCAAGTCACATGAGACTGGACACAACAGCATATAAGTTACATTAAAATATTTTAATGGGGGGCGCCTGGGTGGCTCAGTCATTAAGTTTCTGCCTTTGGCTCATGTCATGATCCCAGGATCAAACCCCATACTGGGCTCCTTGCTAGGCAGGAAACCTGCTTCTCCCTCTCCCACTCTCTCTGCTTGTGTTCCCGCACTCATTGTGTCTCTCTATCAAATAAATAAATAAATAATTCTTAAAAAAATATTTTAACAGTATCTATGTCTATATGTATATATGTAGTTTAAAGGTATACCCTCATGTAGTAAATATATTTTAAAAATAATGGTTAGGATAATCACCAGATTTGCATAGTAGTTCTTTCCATGGGAGAAGGAAATCTGCTTTAAAGAAATTTGGCAAAAGATACAAACTTACAATGTAAGGAAATTCAGTGAACCTTAAAACAGAAAAAAAAAAAAAGAAAAAAATCTGCACCAAGATATATCATAATCAAGTTTCTAAAAACTATTTCCCACCCACAAAAATCTTAACCAGAGAAAAATGTCACCTTACATATAGAGGATCAGCAATTCAAGTATGGCTTTTATCTCATCAGGAAACACAATGAAATGGAACAACAGTTTTCAAGTTCTGGAAAAAAATGTCAACTTACAATTCTATATCAAATGCAAACATGATCATCCAGGAATGAAGGTAAAATAAAGACATTCTTAGATGAAGGGAAATTAAGATGATTCAGTGCCAGAAGAGATTCTAAGGAAAGTTCTATAGACTGAAAAAAATGATACTGGAAAGAAATCTGGGATATCAGAAATTAAGGGGAATTCAAAATGGTAAATATCTGAGTGAATATAATATGCTAGTCTTCTATTTAGTTATTTAAAATAAAACATTACATTGAGTGGGTGTTTGATGCATGTAGATATAATATATAGGACAACTATAACAAAGAGAAGGGGGATAAGGAGTCATATATAGTGGCAAAATTTCCACATTTCACTTGAAGAGTTAAATATTTATTAATAATTGTGAAAAGCTAAGTACATTGTTATCTGGAAAAACATTAAAAAAAATCTGTATGAGGAGTTAGAGTAAAACAATAGGCATGGACAGGGGCGCCTGGGTAGGTCAGTCAGTTGAGCATCCTACTCTTGATTTCAACTTGGGTCATGATCTCAGTGTGGTGAGATCAAGCTCCACATCCAGCTTGGCACTCAGCAGGTGGTCTGCTTGTGGATTCTGTCCCTCCCTCTTCCTCTGCCCTCCCCCGGCTTGCACATTCACTCTCTAAATAAATAAATCTTTAAAAAAGTAGTCATGGACAATTGGAAAACAAGTTTTAAAAATATCATGTATAATAGCACCAAAGAAATGAAGTACTTATGTATAAATATAACACAACATATGCAAGATCTCCATGCTAAAAACTATAAAAACGTGACAGAAATCAAGTACAATCTAATGAAACAGAGATATGATACCATGTTTATGGATTGGAAGACCAAGGCTTTTAAAGATTTCTTTTCTCCTCAGAATGATCTATAGATTAACTTAATGTACTTCATTGAAAAATCCCAGTATGGTTTTTGCAGACAAGCCGATCATAAAATTTATATGCGAAAGGCAAATGAATTAAAATAGTCCTTAAATTTTGAGGGAGAAGATAGTAGAATTATAGTACCTGATTTTAAGACAGTATAAAAATTACAATAATTAAGATAGTACAGTATTGCAAAGAGATAAACACATAAATTGATCAATGGAACAGAAAATGAAAAGGCAATAACAGATTGAGAGAAAATATTTGCAAATCACATATCTGAAAAAGACGTGTATTGATAATATATAAATAACTCCTTTAACTCAACAGTAAGAAAACCACCTAATTAAAAATGAGCGAAAAGCTTCAGCAGATACTTTACCAACCAGAATTTATGAAAGGCAAATATGAAAAGATGGTCATCAGCCATTAAAGAAATGGAAATGAAAATCACAGTGAGATACCACTACATCCATTAGAATGACTAAAATAAAAAATTGCTGAGAAGCCTGGGTGGCTCAGTCGGTTAAGTGTTTGTCTCTGGCTCCGGTCATGATCCTGTATATGGTTGTGGGATCGAGTCCTACATCAGGCTCCTTGCTCAGTGAGGAGCCTGCTTCTCTCTCTGCCTACTGCTCCCCCTGTTTTTGTGCTCTCTCTCTCTTTTCTTAAAAGATTTTATTTATTTATTCGACAGAGAGAAAAACAGCAAGAGAGGGAACACAAGCAGGATGAGTGAGAGAGGGGGAAGCAGGCTTCCTGCCGAGCAGGGACCCTGATGTGGGACTCCATCCTGGGTCTTCAGGATCATGACCTGAGACGAAGGCAGCTGCTTAACCAACTGAGCCACCCAGGCGCCCCTCAATTACACTTTTATCAGAAAAGTTTTCATTACAGATGTAAAATGGGGCAAATTCACCTAACATTCCCTTTTTCTTATTCTCCCTGTCCCCTTGGAAACTGTCAACTTAGTGGAAGATGACAATATTACATGGAAGTATAATTCAATTTCATTTGTAAAATAGATATTCTTCTGCCACCTTGGTAATATTAATTAAATTCATTTACATCTTCTTCAGCAGGGGGGTTCTGAGGTAACAAATGTCTAAAATGTCTACTTGAAACTCTTTTCTTATTAAGTGAGAAAGTTAACAGTTGAAGATGTAGGATGTATGTTGTTACTAAAGTGGTTTCTTTTTTCTTTTTAAGATTTTCTTTTATTAATCTGAGAGAGAAAGAGAGAGAGTGAGAGGGAGATGGAGAGAGAATCTGAAGCAGACTCTGCACTGAGCACAGGGCCCAATGTGAGGCTTGATCCCCACAACTAGCTGAAACCAAGAGTCAAAGGCTTAACTGACTAAACAACCCAGGTGCTCCTAAAGTGGTTTCTTTTCTGAAGCATGAGATTATTGTCATTATTTCAATGAGCTGAATAGATTGAATTCATCCATTTAGCAAATATATATTTTATACACACATACACACACACAGAGTATTATTTGTTCTGTGAACACAAAAGTGGGAGTTAGAATATTATGGGTGATTAAGATAGTAGGAAATATGTAATAAGTGTATGGAGAGTGATACAAAGTGTTATAAAAGATTCAAAGGAGAAGAATCTTCTTTTTTTTTTGAAGATCTTAATTATTAATTTGACAGAGAGAGTACATAAGCAGAGGGAGGGGCAGACAAAGGGAGAAGCAGCCTTCCTGCTGAGCAGAGAGCCCAATGTGGGGCTTGATCCCAGAAACCTGGGATCATGACCTAAGCTGAAGGCAGACATTTAACCAACTGAGCCAACCAGGCACCCCAGAGAAGGATATTCCAGTTAGGTTATTAAGAAAGACTTTGTGGAGTGTCGTTTATAATGGAGCTAAAAGAACTGTGGGAAAGGATTAGATGGACAGGGAGCACATCACTCCAGGCTAAGAAAATTGGACGAAGAGAGGCACAGAAGTAAGAAAAGTTACTTGTGTTTTAGGAATTGTCAGTAGTCTCATTTGATTGGACAATGATATAAATTGAGAGCTTACTTTGGGCTAGAGATTTTGAGATTTTTATGAGAATTTAGGAATATTATTTTCATTTTCAGATGATGAAACTTAGCTCACAGAGGTTAAGTAATTTGTCCAAGCTATTTACATAGCTAGACAATGGGAAAGCGGGGCTTAGACTTTAGCAGTTTGGCTCCAGAGCCTATGCATATAGATCATAGCTACCTTCTTCAAGGAAGTAGTGTGAAATAAAGTTTAAAAGTTAGGTTTGGGTTGGGCTCTTGATGGTGATGAATGGCTGCCTCAAAAGTCTGAGCTTCATTTAAGAGGTAATGGAGATCTTTGCATCTTGTGGCTGGAAGAAAGCCTCAGAACAGATTTAAAGTCTAAATAGTAGCAGCATGAAAAATGGATCTGAAGTAGACAGAAAAATGACCAGTGGAAACTAGTTAGTAATCTACTAGAGAGATATGAGGAGACTCTCACCTAGAAATAGGATTGATGGGATAGAGATAGGATTGATGGGATGGAAGATGACCTTATTTTTTCCTAATACTACATAGTCATGATAAATTAAAGCAAGTCTACATTTTTTCAGTCTGACCATGAAATTGTAATTAATATCATTAATTAACTTAATTTAGTAAACTCACTATATTTTATAATGTTATAAACAAAAGAAAGCTGGTAGAGATTGGCATAGCAAACTCATGACTGGATGTCCCTACTTTAGACTTCTCATTTCCTTCTTTTTTCTTTTCTTCTTTACATTCCCTTCTTCTCTACCTCCTCCGTTCTTTATTCCTCAACCTCCTGCTTCCAACCGTCAACCCTTTTCTGGCTGGCAACATAGTCGATTACCATGTTATTATATAATAGCAATTATATTACACACAAGTTTTTAAAATTCAGTAAAAAATACATTATTTTTAGCATATGTAAGTTGGTTAGAACTGCAATATAGGCAAACTTGTCTACTAAACACTTGATGAGATTATTTTACTTCATTTTAATTTTTACATATATGTCTGCTTTTTAACTTGAACTGTAATAGAGAAATGCCTAGAACTTTGCCTAGCACAAAGCAGATAGCAATTGTAAGCAAACAGAATTTTACAAAAGAATTTTTATGTAAATATATAAATAAGCATTTTCTACATAGCTCTATCAGCTTTTAATATTCTCACGTTCACAATGTGTTCCATCTTGTCCTTTGTAATGAAATGTGTCATTCCTCATCTCCTCTCCTTTAAAGCCGTTTTCTTGCATTTTTTGTAAATGATAAGCCATTTTTTTCTCCAGAAGGGCTTGTTTCTAAAATATTAATATATATATATATATATATATATATAAGTTACCAATAACTTCCTGTTTAAAAATGTGAGACAAAAACTAAATACTGTAGTCAAAGACACAGAAGGACATTACATCATTCTTAAAGGGTCTATACATCAAGAAGATCTAACAATTGTAAATATTTATGCCCCTAACATTGGAGCAGCCAATTATAAGCCAACTGTTAGACAAAATAAAGAATCATATTGATGCAAATACATTAATCATAGGAGATCTTAACACACCACTCTCAGCAATGGACAGATCATCTAAACAGAAAATCAGCAAAGAATCAAGAGCCTTGAATGATACATTGGACCAGCTGGATCTCAAAGATATATTCAGAACATTTCACCCTAAAACAGCAGAATACTCATTCTTCTCAAGTGCACATGGAACGTTCTCCAGAATAGACCACATACTAGGTCACAAATCAGGGCTCAACCGATTCCAGAAGATTGAAATTATTCCCTGCATATTCTCTGACCACAATGCCATGAAACTGGAACTCAATCACCATAAAAAGTTCAGGAGAAAATCAAACACTTGGAAGCTAAAGACAAGCCTACTCAAGAATATGTGGATCAACCAAGAAATCAAAGAAGAACTGAAACACTTCATGGAAACCAATGAGAATGAAGATACGTCCATCCAAAACCTATGGGATACAGCAAAGGCCATCCTAAGGGGGAAATTCATAGCCATCCAAGCCTCACTCAAAAAAATTGAAAAATCACGAATACACCAACTCTCATTACACCTTAAAGAACTGGAAAATCAACAAAAAATTAAACCACCCCCCCACACAAGGTGGGAAATAATAAGGATTAGAGCAGAGATGAATGAATCAGAAACTAGAGATACAGTAGAACACATCAACGAAACTAGAAGCTGGTTCTTTGAAAGAATCAATAAGATTGATAAACCATTGGCCAAACTAACCCAAAACAAAAGGGAGAAGACCCAAATTAACAAAATCATGAATGAAAGGGGAGAGATCGCGACTAACACCAAGGAAATAGAAACAATCATCAAAAATTACTATCAACAACTATATGCCAATATGTTTAACAACCTAGAAGAGATGGATACATTCCTAGAAACCTATAAACTACCAAGACCGAAATAGGAAGATATTGACGATCTGAATAGACCTATATCTAGTAATGAGATTGAAGCAGAGATCAAAAACCTCCCCAAAAACAAGAGTCCAGGCCCAGACGGATTCCCTGGGGAATTCTACCAAACATTCAAAGAAGAAATAGCACCTATTCTCCTGAAGCTCTTTCAAAAAATAGAAACGGAAGGAAACTTCCAGACTCTTTCTATGAAGCCAGCATCACTCTAATCCCCAAACCAGACAAAGACCCCATCAAAAAGGAGAACTTCAGACCAATATCACTGATGAATACGGATGCCAAGATTCTCAACAAGATCCTTGCTAACAGGATCCAACAATACATTAAAACGATTATCCACCATGACCAGGTGGGTTTTATCCCAGGGATGCAGGGGTGGTTCAACACTCGCAAAACAATCAACATGATAGAACAAATCAATAAGAGAGGAGAGAAAAACCACATGGTACTCTCAATTGATGCAGAAAAGGCATTTGACAAAATACAACATCCATTCCTGATCAAAACGCTTCAAAGTATAGGGATACAGGGAACATTTCTCAACCTCATAAAATCTATCTATGAAAAACCCACAGCGAATATCATCCTCAATGGGGAAAAACTGACCGCCTTTCCTCTGAGATCAGGAACAAGGCAAGGATGCCCACTCTCACCACTACTATTCAACATAATGTTAGAAGTCCTAGCAACAGCAATCAGACAACAGAAAGAAAAAAAAGGTATCCAGCTTGGCAAAGAGGAAGTCAAACTCTCTTTCTTTGCAGATGACATGATACTATATGTGGAAAACCCAAAAGACTCTACCCCCAACTACTAGAACTCATACAACAATTCGGTAATGTGGCAGGATACAAAATAAATGTGCAGAAATCAGTTGCATTCTTATACATTAACAACGAAAAAATAGAAAGGGAAATCAGAGAATCAATTCCATTTACTATAGCACCAAAAACTATAAGATACGTAGGAATAAATGTAACCAAAGAAGTCAAGGATCTGTACTCGAGGAACTACAGAACACTCATGAAAGAAATTGAAGAAGACACAAAATGATGGAAGAGCATTCCATGCTCATGGATCAGAAGAATAAACATTGTCAAAATATCTATACTGCCCAAAGCAATCTATACTTTCAATGCCATTCCGATCAAAATTCCACCAACATTCTTCAAAATGTTGGAACAAACAATCCTAAAATTTATATGGAACCAAAAAAGAACCCGAATTGCTAAGGAATTGCTGAAGAAGAAAAGCAAAGCTGGGGGCAC
>PITA01000986.1:117277-222311 GCA_004023965.1 Spilogale gracilis
GTGGAGAGCCCACATATGGACCCACAAATCTATGGTCAAATCATCTTTGACAAAGCAGGAAAAAATATCTAGTGGAAAAAAGACAGTCTCTTCAATAAATGGTGCTGGGAAAATTGGACAGCTACATATAGAAGAATGAAACTAGACCATTCTCTTACACCACACACAAAGGCAAACTCGAAATGGATGAAAGACCTCAGCGTGAGGCAGGAATCCATCAAAATCCTGGAAGAGAACATAGGCAGTAACCTCTTTGACATCGGCCACAGCAACTTCTTTCAAGACACGTCTCCAAAGGCAAAGGAGACAAAAGCAAAAATGAACTCCTGGGACTTCATCAAAATAAAAAGCTTCTGTACAGCAAAGGAAACAGTGAACAAAACAAAGAGGCAACCCACAGAATGGGAGAAGATATTTGCAAATGACACTACAGACAAAGGGCTGGTATCCAAGATCTATAAAGAACTACTCAAACTCAACATCCAAAAAGAGATTAACACGTCAAAAAATGGGGAAGAGACATGAAGAGGCACTTCTCCATAGAAGATATACAAATGGCTAACAGACACATCAAAAATTTTCAGCGTCACTAGCTATCAGGGAAATTCAAATCAAAACCACACTGAGATACCACCTTACACCAGTCAGAATGACCAAAATTAACAAGTCAGGAAACAACAAGTGTTGGAGAGGCTGCAGAGAAAGGGGAACTCTCTTACATTGTTGATGAGAATACAAGTTGGTGCAGCCGCTTTGGAAAACAGTGTGGAGATTCCGTAAAAAATTAAAAATAGAGCTACCCTATGACCCTGCAATTGCGCTACTGGGCATTTACCCCAAAGATAGAGATGTAGTGAAAAGAAGGGCCATATGTACCCCAATTTTCATTGCAGCAATGGCCATAATCGCCAAACTGTGGAAAGAGCCAAGGTGCCCTTCAACAGATGAATGGATAAAGATGTGGTACATATATACAATGGAATACTATGCCTCCATCAGAAAGGATGAATATCCAACTTTTGTAGCAACATGGACTGGACTGGAAGAGATTATGCTGAGTGAAATAAGCCAAAAGAAAAAGTCAAGTATCACATGGTTTCACTTACTTGTGGTGCATGAGGGGTAACCTGGAGGACAGGGGGAGAAGGAAAGTAAATGGGAACTAGGGTAATCTAGGGAGGGAAACGAAACAACAGAGACTTTGGACATAGAAACAAACTGAGGGACTTGGAGGGAGGGGGGTGGGGGATGGGAGAGCCTGGTGGTGGGTACTGGGGACACCTAAAGCGTGGAGCACTGGGTGTGGGGAATGGGGAATGAATCTTGGAACACTGGAAAAAAAATTTAGTAACAAAAAAATATATATATATATAATTAAAAAAAATAAGATTTGACTTTCTAAAAGAAAAAAAATGTGAGACAAATATTTAAAATGTGAGAATGTATAATAGAAATCAATAGTCACTCTTGTCTTGTGATTTGTAATGTTACCTGGTATAAATTTAAGAGGGCACTGATGGGTAAATTTCCATCTGTGATCAAATATGAACACTTAGATACAGTTACTTCACTGTACACCTTCACATCTGTGGTCCAGTCACAGATGATATAGTGTCACTTAATGTCTTTCTACTATCCTGAAGAATTTAGGCAATATCTAAATCAACTTCAATGGGAGGGATTCCTGCGTAACTTAATGAAAAACACCCAGGCCTACCAGAGATTCATGTATATCTGAAATGTACCTTCCCTTTCTGAATTTCTGGGCCAATATTGACCCTGGATGTCTTAGAAAGGAAATAATTGCACAGAGAAGGAAATATAGAGACCCTCAAAAGGTTCCCTAGAATATTCAGCAACAGATGGATCAGTACAGGTGTGTGAGGAAACGAAGCAGGGCCACAGAAAGGACAGTACTAAAGGATTAGCGAGAACAGTGCTTGGCACCTATCATGCCGGTTTTCACCAGCCACTCAGGAAGAACTTTGTAAGTCATAGGGCATTGTGTAGAGTTCTAAAATGGGTCTTGCCTCAGTAGTGGGGAATAACTAGTCTCAGATTAAACATGGCTCTGGACCCTTTAACAAATCTTAAAAAGCAGTAACTATAACAATAACAATCAAACTGTTTTCAAAGAAGTTATCTACATTCAAGAAAAAAAGGTAAAGAATATTTAAATGAATGTGAAAATATTCAGCACCCAAAAAGCAAAATTCACAATATCTGGCATCCAGTCAAAAAATACCAAGCATAAAAAATAGCAGGGAAATATGACCCATAAAATGAGTGATCAATCAAAATTGACCCATAATGACACAAATGTTAGAATTAAAGTTAAGACTATTAAATCATAAGAAAAGACACAGGAGATATAAAAAGGAACAGAATAAAAGTTTAAACATATGAGATGAATAATATGATATATGCATTAATAGTAGAATAGACATCACAGAAGAAGAGATTAATTAATGCACATTCAGGAAAAGAAGCCATCCAAAAGGAAACAATGAGAGAAAAAAGTTACAAAATGAAAAGAATATCAGTAAAGTGTGGAAAAACATCAAGCAGCCTAATATACCTATAGAGAAGAGAGGAAGGACAAAAGAAATATTTGATAATAATGTTCATTATAATTTTTTTCTGTGTTATAATAGAGGTTATAGTCAGTGCAATCAGGCAAAAAAAAAAAAAGAAAGAAAAAGAAAAAAAATGCATCCACATCCAAAGGGGAAGGAATAAAACCACCTTTATTCATAGACAAGATAATCATTTATGGTAGGAATATCAACTGGCATCTAGAAATATATTTCTAGAATAAGTGATTTTGTCAATGCAAACTACAAGATGAATAAAAAAATGCTTTTCTTTTTTTTAAATGCTTTTCTATATGCTCACATAAAATAATCAGAATTTGAGATTAAAAATACCAATTATAATAACATAAAAATTATGAAATACCTAAGGATGTGTAAGATCTGTAGACTGCAAAAATTAAGGAAGCCTAAATAAATGTAAAGAGATATTTGGTTCATGAATGGGAAGGCTCAAGACATCAACTGTGCCCAAACTGACCTATAGAATTCACATAATTCTAATCGAAATCTTGGCCAGATTTTCTATAGAAATTGAAATGCTGATTCTAAAATTTATATTGAAATGTAAAGGGCTTAGATTAGTCAATACAACTTTAAAATAGAACAGACTTAAAAGGTGAGCACTACTGATTTAAAGAACTGTTAAAGGTATAATAAACAAGACAATATAGTAGACAAATAGGTCAAAGAGTAGAAAAGAGTCCAAAAATCAGTCTATAGAATTGATTTTTGATAAAGATGCAAAGGCATAATCTTTCAAAGATTTCAATAACTGTAATTTAAGCACATACTTTGGAGTAAATAAATATATGTATATATACATATATAATGTCAATCTAAAAAAGATTAAAATATTAAGAAGCATACAGCAATGAATTGAAAACCTCTTGTATTAAAACACATTTCAAAAGAAAAAAATTAGAACTCCACTCAAATATCTAGAATTCAAAGAGCTCTGCCAATAACCTGGCTCAGGCAGCCTGTGGTGTTACCATGCCTACCATCAGTGGTCATGTCTAATGGGCTCTCCCAGTGCCAGAGCTTGTCCCATTGCACTGGTTGCCACTAAAATTAGCCAGGACTTCTTGAATAGTAATTGGTATCAGGCAAAAAGAGGAGACCTGGGACATTCTGTTGCTCTCTAAACCAGATAATTTCAGAGATGTCTAGAAGCCAAAAAAAAAAGTAAATATGGAGAAAACTTCCACTGGGGGAAAAAAAAAGGGGTTGAATATTGGAAAATAATAATGATGGTAAAGTGGAATAAGCTAGCTCACTATAGGGCCCTCACCTAAGCTATAGGGCAGTACTTTTCAGATTGTCAGAATATAATGTGGCCAAAATATAGTGAACTTCGCAACTTTCAGTTTTGTGTAATGCATGTCATTTGGGATAGCTGGTCCATTGTTATCTCACAAAGTGTATTCCTAATTATCAAAACTGCCAGAGGCTTCTCCTCAAATAGCCCCAGTCAGAGGTTAGAGCACACTCTACCTTCCTGTCACTCTCTTCTCTGCTTCTACGCCGTTGTTCTTCTATCCTAGCTTCCCTTTTAACATCTTCTCCAATCCTTGTCAGAAGTAACATCTCTTTTGTCTTCCATTCCTAGAAAGCACGAATGTTACTATACTCAGTACCTGTTCACAATAAACCTTTGTCTTCTTTCCACTACCAAAGAGCAAATTAGAACAAGTAAGGGGTCTAACAGAAATCAGGTCAAACATAATTAAAGTCATACACTGGCTTTAGGATGGGTTTTCCTTATACACTCCTATTACGAATGCAGGCGTGGTTATTTTTTGCTAAAGCTAAATTTAAAAAAAAAATGTCCACCTTATAATGAGGACTTTTGGGGAGTTAAAGTGTCTAGTGACTTTCACAGTCATCTCATTAATAATAGATATTGGCTCATATAGTTTGTGGTGTCAGCCTCCTTATTTTATGTTAACAATTTGTACATTATACCTGGGAAAAAAGATTAATGTGGATAAATGATTCAGACCTGAAATGATTTCAAGAAGTTATGATGGAGAAGTAAATTAATTACAAATGAAACAACTGTATACAATTTTTCTCTAAATATTTTAAATTTGTTATCTCACCTCTTCAATTTTTCTACGAAGACTAAGTTTTCTCCTTGTGTATTCTCGCTGTCGTCTTTCTTCTCTATCCATCCGGAGTAGGCGTTGCTCTTCTGCTCTGTGCTCAAGTTGTTCTAATTCCCTATTTATCATATCCAAATATCTAAGTAAAAATGCGAACACAAGTAAAGGTGAATTGGCTCTTTCCCTTATGATGGCATCATCTCTGCTTTAGTATTCAAAAACCACATTCTGGTTTGCTTTTTATTTCTTAAACTGCAGGAATTTTTAGTTTTTCTACTAGCTCTGCTCATCGACCTTTAAGCCTGCCTGACCCACCAACTCACCATATTTTACTCCTTATACAAATTTCCCTATTATATAAGTATCTCTTATTATGGCACAGCCAATGGTAAAATGTAGAGCAAATTTATTAAAAACATTTTGCAAGTGAGTATTCATAACTTTGTGTATTTAGAAATATGGTTTTGCAAAGAAAGCTAAAATAACTGAAACCCTGACTTCAAATCTGGACAAAATCCCCCCCAAACAGATCTGGGTTTCTTAAGAAAAAGATGTATACTAGGTCTGTTGTAATTTACAAGGCTTTGAACAAATCATCCTCTATAGTCTGGGTCTCTGGTATGTCAATCTGTTTTATGGAACTACCATGAAATCAAACTGTGGAATATAAAAAGTCAGGCACTGCAGCCCAATCTCTCACTTTAATGAAGAAGGAGGAAAAACACCAATAATACCCCTTCACTTCCTAAGAAAGGGTCTTGATGACGGAATGGTAATGATTGAACATTTGTAGGTTAACTTAAGACAGTGTAGGTTAACTTAAGACAGTGTAGAGATAACCAAGTTTATACTGGCATTAGATAAAGTTTCCTTTTTTGACTTTTCACCAATTTCCTCAAACTTAATGCTTTCAGTTCTTCAGGATGATCATAAGAAGCTACTGTAGAAGCATGTGCTAAAGATCTTTTCCCTCCATCTCCTACACTAGGAAGGACCTTGGATCTGATTTTGTTATTCCATTTATCAGCTTAGATTACCTTTGGGACTCACAGCAACCCTGTCTTCTCTGGTAGAAATTTCTCTTTATAGCCTTGCCACCATAATTTCTCAATTCCTATACCTCTTGGTCTCCTTTCCTTCCCATAGCAGGGACAACAGTGGGGTTAAATAGTGTGTAGTTCTCTAAAAATCCTAACTTCAGTTCTTTCTAGTACCTTCCTACACATTTGTGTCCACAATATATAAATGAAATATGTATTAACTGTAATCTAACCTGTGCCGTATTAATCGTTCCTGGTCCTTAACAGATTGGGTGCTTTCTTGTAATAACCAATTTTGGAACCGTGCAACATCAGAACGTCTAGGTATTTGACTGTTTTCCTGTAGTCTATTTACTTGCTTTGCAAGCATTTCCTATTTAAAAAAAAAGTGTGTTATTATATATACCATGTACATAAATGTATGTAAATTTGACTGTGTATATATAAAACCTTCTTTTTACAGTCCCATAAATAAAACTGTCCTGCCACATGCTTAGTAAAATTCATGTACTTCATGAATATCTAATTCCATTTAGCTATTGTAAGCAATAGGTACAATAGCTATTGTAACTACTGTAGACCAACCCAAAATAAAGATGTCTTTCTCTGAAGATAGATTATAAATATCTCATCTTATTTTTCTATCCATTCTGAAAAAAAATTAAATGATAATAAGGAAGAAGGGGAGGGGAAGCTCTAGGCATTAAGGGGGAAATTGGGTAAAATATAGAACACTTAATAGTATAGGGAAGTCATTATTTCTCTACAACTCCTTTTTTAAAGATTTATCTATTTATTTTAGAGAGATAAAGAGTGCGAGTGCACAAGTGGGGTGAAGGAGCGAGGGAGAGAATCCTCAATCAGACTCCGTGCTGAATGTGGAGTGCAAAATGGGGCTCAGTTCCACCCCTCATGACATCATACAGGAGCCAAAACCCAGAGTCAGACACTCAACCAATTGAGCCACCCAGGTGCCCCTTTACAACTCCCTTAACTTTTGAACATAAATTTGTAAATGTACACATACACACCCATTTCTCATTTTTATCCAAAACTCTCTTAACCCTAAAACCTGAATTCACTCTTGCACATGTGCACACACTCTGTCAAAAATTGAAAGGAGGTCACTTTCTATACCCACTCTACAGCAAATCATTCCACTTCACCTTTAAGAACAATAATTTTTATTGAAAACTTTTTATTGAATGAACACAGCTGCATGTGTGTGGGTACCCAGTATACATGTTCTGCCAGTCACCTATCGGACATTGTAATTATTCATACTCCTCCTCTCCTGTTACAAAAGCTGTTTTGCGGGGTTTCTGCTGAAGAATATTGCTACCACAATAGACTCTTCCTATTGCTCTTAGCTCAGGTAAAAATGACATATCTGAGAAGTAATTTAATTGCTAAATTATAAGCTACTATTGGCTTATTAATAGATGACTTGATCTCTTTTCTTTTCTTGCTTAATATAGCAACCTCAAAATATTATTTATTCATCTTCTAAATTTTCATTTCAAAAAAGTAGTTTGTCAATATTAAGGGTAAAAATATTATATGAAAATATTTGCATGCAAATAATGTTTTCTTCCAAGCCCTATGTAAAGAAACCAAATTTAACTTACTTGATCTCTTATATAGTTTCTTTCAAAGTCTAACTTTAAACTGGTAAGATATTGCCTGTACTTATTCAATTCTCTTAAAGTACATACAATCTGAAAAACAAAATAACAGTAATGACAAAAATATATAATACAAATATTTGAAAATCATAGCAATTACCTTCCAAGAAAAATAGTAATAGTATACCATTTGATAATATTTTGGTATTAGGAGCAATAAATTGTTAAAAATTTTGTAAGCAGTAACTCTCTACAACAGGAAATTTCTATCCAGATAACATTACTTTATTAATATGCATTATGCCATGATAGGGGATTATGAGAATAAACTCAATGAATCATGGAACACTACATCAAAAACTAATGATGTACTGTGTGGTGACTAACATAACATAATAAAAAAATACCAATGTAATAATAATGTTCTACTGCAATAAACATATAGTCCATCAAGATTCTAATAGGCCGATCTTACTAGGTTTCTATTTTGTCTCAAGTTTTTAAAAAGCTTAGGGGATATAATCCCTGACAAGCATACAGTGACCTTAGAGACAGAGAAAGAGAACTATTATACATATGGGAAAATTACTTTTTCATCCTCAAATTATTTGGTTATCATCTTTTGATATTATAAAGAGAAAAGATGAGGGAAGAAGTAGTTTCATTTAGAAAAAAAACACTATTGTCTGGTTTCCCTTGGCCCAAATACTGAGTAATTTTTAAAATTTCCCATCAAGTATTTCTCATGACCAAGTTAAAGGTGATACAGACCCCCCCCCAGTGAGGCACAGAAGCAAAATTTATCCAGTCTTTGAGGTCTGTAATGATTAAAAAGAATTAATCTTCAACCCACTTTATTATTGCTGGTGATATAGCCACCTTTCTTTAGTCTTCTCAGGATATCTTTGCGCTTATAGTATGCTCTTAAATGTGGATCATGAAGACTTTTGTATTGGTTTTCCAAAAGTCGACAATAAGGATCAGTCAGGTTAAAACCGTAAGAAGGTCGAAAAAGCTGCAAATACAGATTTAAAAATATTATAAAGGTAAAACTAATGAATTCCACTTTTAAATGTCAATCTATTGAAATGACTAGACTGTTCACTGTAAATAACGCATGCAAGAAGAATTTGAAGTGGGAAAGAAACAGCAACAGAAAGATTTGAATTAGGCAACATAAATTTAATACACCGACTTATTTTTCTCCACTGAACTGACTTATTCTAAAAGCCCACCCTCACTCAATTAATTCCTCCCTGGATCACTATCAGTCCCTGGCCCTGGATCAGAGAAGAAAGAACCAAAAGAAAAGAAAAAAAAAATAGGATGAAATTTGTTTTCGTGTATAAGGAAAGTGAAAGCTATGATTCTTCCTTTTCCCACTTCCAGGTCAAGGTACTCACTATGTAGAAAAGGATAAAGGGATAATATTAATAATGATTATTATGTATCAATAATCTGAAAATGAAGAAAATAAAAAGATTCATAGAAAGAGTCATAGAAACAACTTTAGCCAAAAAGGTAGAAATAAAACTCAGATATTAAAGATAATGAATAAAGGTCATTTTGTGTTAGGGTCTTACCTAAGGCAAGAAACCTAAGAGTACTATAGTCAGGAAAAAAAATCAAGGTCTGTATTATAAAGTTTACCATACTGAAGAACCAATTATAAAAGATATTGATAAGGATTGAAGTTTCCTCGTATATGTAAAGACCAACTACAACCTTGTACAGTAGTCATTAACATATAAACAAAAATATCAGCTAATAGTCATGTTTCCGTATCTGTTATATTAGAGGAAACAGATGAATTATCTCATTTATAAATTAAAATATTACCAAAGTGAGGTGTGTGTGTGAGAGAGATAGAGATAGATAGATGATGATAGATAGATAGATAGATAGATAGATAGATAGATAGATAGATAGATAGGGAGAGTTCCTAGTCCATTTTTCAATGGCAGGATGGTGATAATGGGTTTTGGGGAACCTCTGAAAGGGAAGAAGTGAAGGATGTAAGTAGGTGTGGAAGTTGTCCTAATACAGCCTTTATGTTCTTTCTTGTTGCTTTCCTTTAATTTTTTGTGGTGAGAAAAATGGAAGTCTTAGTGTAAAGTACAGTCAAAGCAGTACTTGGCTCAAGTGAAAGACAACTGGAATGTGTGGAAGATGTGGCAAACCTGAGAGCTCCTGGACTGTTTGTGGGCATTCAGTTCCATGGATAAGCTCCTACATATTGTGCACCAATCCAGATCTGGCTGCAGGTACCAGTTTGTGACCTCTGTGTTCAGTCTGGCAGTAGCCAAGTCAGTCAGATTTGAATACTAAGGAGACTGGCTGGGTGGGCCCCTATAAAGAACTCCCTCAAGCTGTAGGTGGGAGGATGTTCCATACATGGACAAAGGGGCACATTGGAGGAATATGATAAGAACCTAGCTTTCTTTTCCCATTTAAAAGCTTCCTTGATAAGTTTCTGAGTTCTTTTTAAAATTTTTTCAGGGGTGTCTGGGTGACTCAGTTAGTTAAGTGACTGCCTTTGGCTCAGGCCATGATCCTGAGAGACCAGATCGAGCCCCACATTAGGCTCCCTGCTTGGCGGGAAGCCTGCTTCTCCCTCTCTCACTGCCCTTGCTTGTGTTCCCTCTCTCGCTGTGTTTCTCCTTGTCAAATAAATAAATAAAATCTTTTAAAAATTTTTATTTATTTATTTGACAGAGAGAGAGATCACAAGTAGGCAGAGAGGCAGGCAGAGAAAGCGGAGCAGAGAGCCCAGAGCTCCCCAGGTCCCAAGACAGGTGAGCAGCGCATCCCAGTCCCAGACCAGCAGCAGGGAGGGTTGGTCAACCTGGGGGATGCCGGTCGGGGTCCCCACCGCAGTCCCAGAACCTATCTCCAGTGCTGTGAAGAGGCAGTGAGTGTTGGTTGGACATGGGCCTTGTGGGCTTTGATCCCAGGACCCTGAGATCATGACCTGAGCCGAAGGCAGTCGCTTAAACCAACTGAGCCACCCAGGTGCCCCAGGTTTCTGACTTCTTGCTTAACACAAGGCTTCAATCTCTTGCAAGGGTGTACAACATAAAATGGATTCCCTAATTACTAATGCTTCCCTGAGAAGGCAAAGAAAAGAGTCTTTTAGGACAGTGTCTAGAATTCAGTGAGACCAGATATAAAGCCCATACCTTCCTGCAAGGGGAACAATCCATAATCAAGACTCAAGAATGGATTGATTTTTTTTTTTTTAAGATGTTTACATTTAGCTGTTGAACCTATAGCTGTGAGAGCAGCATGTTTCTAAGGACCAAACTTGGGCTGCTGACGTGTAAACAAGGAACACTTTTTAAAAAATCTATTCATTCGTGGGTATGCATTCTGTTGTCAATTAAACTGGTTGGTTTCTCTTTTTAAAAAACTAAAATTGTAAATGTAAAGCATCACTTTATTGAGATTGTACTGAAAGAAAAAGAAGGATCTCATAAAGTCAGTCTTCAGGGAAATAGTCTGGTGCTTGATTATGATTAAAGGAAAATAGTTTTGGGGGGCATGAATGTAATAAAAAATAGAACATCAGGGTGCTTGGGTGGTTCAGTGGGTGAAAGTCATGATCTCAGGGTCTCTGCTCAGCAGGGAGCCTGTTTCCTCCTATCTCTCTGCCTGCTTCTCTGCCTACTTGTGATCTCTGTCAAATAATAAATAAACAAACAAACAAATAAACAAATAAATAAATAAATAAATAAAATCTTAAAAAAATGGAACATCTTTTAAAAAAGTAGTTGACAAGTGAATTTGTAGAAATGGTAATTCAGCAAACAGAGTATTTGACTAAGCAGACAAAAGATGAGGCAAAGTTTATACCCTGAAGCGGTTTCAGACATGGCTTAGGAAAGCTAGTTTGGATGTGACTTAGCTAAACAGTGTGAGGTGGGCTATTTTTCGATAGCTTGCTCTATTCTAGTAAAACAGAGGGTGGCATTTCCCAGAAACAAAATTTTCCTTGAATAATCAAGTTTATTAAGCAAGTATCAAATACCAAGGGGCCCTACTAATTTCTGATGACATCATAGATAGAAAGAGGGCACAATAGTCACTCAGAATTCTTTCTTGTAAAATTTTTTGCAGTATTGATCAAAGCAACCACTCAAAAAGATAATGTGCTGAACCTCCTTGAGCATAAGTCACTGGGTCAAAGGCTGGGGATGTTTGAGTATAGAGGTAACGTTGAGGACTAAAAACATGAAAGAGTTTGAGGGGAGCACACTATACCTTAGTATGATTTACATTATAAAACCCTAATTATAAAATTATATTGTTGCATAAAATTATACAAACCAAGGGAAACACAAATTTTAAGGAAATATAAACTAAAGGGGGGCTGTAATAGTTCAGAAAGAGTCTTGAAAGATGGTTCAGATTCACAGATTGAGTAGAAAAGGAAAGAATATGTCAAGTTTGGGGAAGCAAGGTGAACAAAGGCACAGAAATATTAATGTGGTATGTGTGAATAAGGTATAAAAGACCCCAGGTAGAAAAAGCTGAGGCTCTTGATTACAGAAAAGACTGGATGAGGAGGTTGGGGCAAATCACGGAGTCATTAGTTAAATACTAAACATGTTAACTTATTTTAACGTCACCATTTTCTCAATGAGGGTATGTAAGAATGCAGTTCATAATAAAATCAGAGAAAAGTGTTCTGTCATTACAGAATGACAAATATTTTGTCCAAGTTATTATTGGCTGAAATCATAACACAATTAAATGGCATCTAGCACCGATAAACTTTCACCTTTCAACCGAATATTTTTCTAAGAAAATCTCACTAAATAGGTGTAAATAAAATTATTGTAAAGAAAAGTTAATATGGTTCTGTAAGTTATAAATCAGGACAGAACTAAGAATCTAAACTTTCTAGCCCAAGATATTGTGCAAACTATACTAGATGAAATTGCTTGGTATGCATCCTAAACAATACCTTAGGTTAGGTGTGGGGTTGGTTATTTTTTTCCTGTGTGTGGTAGTGCAAATTCCCCTAATGGCCTTTGTATGATGTAGTGCCTGAATCTAACAGTAAGTAGAAAACAGCAAAGAAAGCCAATATAAGACCATTAACAACTACATTACCTTTTCACTTAACTTCGTAGTATAGTATAAAGTTTTGCTTCCTGGGATCAGAGGCAGCTTGACCCCAAGAGGCAGATCCAGTAGATGACCCGCTCCGACCCCTGGTAAGTGGGTTTTGTGAACGCCCTGTCAGATGCAATTGGAGAGTTTGGCCTTTCCTTTTGGTAATAGGTATTAGGCCAATCTACTCCTACTCCAATCAAGAGTCATACAGTCAGGGTCGAGGGTCCCGCCCTACCAGACAGCCCAGAAGACCTCCTCCCGCTTCCCAGGTCACCCGCTTTGCCGCTGCGCCACAGCCCAGCTGCGGCCAGAGCAGCTCGAGAGCACTGCCACCGCCGCCCGCATGAGGGCGCCAGAAGCGGGCGGTTAGGAACCGCGCGGCGGGTCTGTGGCTCTCCCTGCCCCAGCCCCAGAGGGCCGGAAGGCGGGCGGAGGACCACGACGCCAGGCTGACTGCCACTCACGTCTCCGCATTGCTGGCTGTCCGCGGCTAGGCTGCTGGTGGCCGTCTTGGTGGCAGCGACGTTGGCAGCCTTGGAGCAGGCACTGAGGTACAGCTCCATCGCAGGCCTGGGCCCTTCTGTCCCCCTCCACCCTCCCCAGTCTCTTTCCCTCGCACCCCTCTCCCCGTCGTCGTCCCTCGGTTGCGACTGGACCCGGAATGGCCAGTACCCCGCGTCCGCGAGGCCTCACCCTCACGGCGTTCCAGGCTCCGAACTTGGGGGCCCCAGAAAGGTGGTGCCCTCGCGAGGGCGGAAACCCCTGTGCTTGGGCCTGCAGCGCCCCGGCTTTGGGGAAATCAGTCCTAGGGGCCTGGTCTATGAGGGCCACAGTCGAAATATTATTTCTCTCAGAAACCAGCGCCCCTCAATCATACCAAACCCAAATCTAAACTTGGAAAGCTTTGCGGGAGGGTAGTTGGCTAATTTCTTCAGTCCTCCAACAAGCTACGGGTTGGGGGCACGGGGGTGCAAAAAAATTATTAAAAATCCAGGAGGGATTGTATAGCCCATTCTAGGGACAGAGGCCTAGTTTTCTGTATGTGACCTTTCAGACACTGATCACACCCCATCCCCAGGCTCCCACAACCTCTTTCCACTCCAGGTCCACATAGCTGTACTTCGGTTTCCTTTGGGGCTCTGGCTTTCTCCTGTCCTCCCTCCTGTGGTCTTCCTCTTTTCCCTTCTAGCTCTCTTCCCTTTCTCCTACTCCCTCCTCTTTGCCTCCCTTGCTTTGTCCTAGATCCCTTTTTCTCCTCCTGTGAGCCATCCAACCAGAATTTATAAAATGCCTGACTCCTTGGGGCCAGTCCTTGAAAGGGGCACTGGGAATGTGAGCAAAATTTGGCCCCTTCTTTCAAGGAGCTAACTAGACTATGAGTACTTTGAGGGCACAGAATGTATCTGATTTGTCAGGAATGTGGACTTAGACCCTTAATGTTACTGAACCTATTGTTGTTCTTTCTTGTTTCTGGGTCATTTAGTAGTAATACCTACTATTTATTGAGAATTTACTAACTCCAGATACTGTGCTAAACATTCACCACATTTAATCTTTACAGCCTTGCCAATAATGACCTCTTTTCCCCAAAGGTTAAAGAACAATGATAATTTCTATTAAATCATGGCCCCAGAGACAGTTTCTTACAGTACACTAGTTTTATGTCTGTCTTGTTTGTTTTAATGCCACTCACATGCATGGGACCCCTAAATTTAAAATCTGATCTTGGGATATAGTCCACTACCAGCACTCTCATAGTCATCTCAAATTCAGTGTGCTCAAATCTCAACCTACCTTTCACTAAAACAGTATAAAACTAAGGCCCTATTCTTCTTGCATTTCCTATCTCAATGACAATATTAGTATCTACTCAGGCTGGAAACTGATATAATACTGGATACTTCCTTTTTCTGTTATTCCTCTCATTCAGTTGATCTCTTTGTCCTATTGATTTTATCCCTGAAAGTAATTAGTCCTCTCCTAGCCAACTATATACTGTTCCCTCAGTTAAGCCACTCATCATTTTTTTGTGTGATCATCACAGCCTTATTTCTGCCACCTTTTACCCAACAGTCCACCTTTTATAAATTATTCTGTGATGCCATCTCTCTCCCTCTAGTAAATCTCCAGTTGCCACAAGACAACACAAAGCATATAACAGCCTCCATGACTTGGGCCCTGTATTAGTTTTTTCTTGCTGCTGTAACAAATTACCATAACCTTAGTGGCTTAAAACAACACAGAGGTATTATATTATAATAATTGAGGTCAGCAGTCTGAAATGAATCCCATCTTGCTGAAATCAAGGTGTTGGAAAGGCTGCATTCTTCGGGAGGCTATAGGACACAATCCATGTCCTTCCTCTTTATGCCTTCTACAAGCTTCCCTGTCCTCCCACTTCAAATCCAGCATGTAATGTCTTTAGATCTTTCTCTGTGTATGTGTGAAGAAGTATTTTTTGCATTCTTGGAGATGACCGAGGAGGATGTGTTTGAAATTTTGTGAACTTTGGGTTCTTTTCAGATACCATCTTGCCCTTTCCGTCATAACAAACCATTCACAAAATTTAATGGCTTTAAACAATGATTGATTATTTATCACAACTTTTGGGTTCGCTGACATTTCTTTTAGAGTTGACTCAGCTGGAGCTGGATCATCTAGAGAGGCTCATTTACATGTCCAGGGCCTCAGCTGAGGTGGTTAGAATGGTTGAGAATGCTGGAACACTCTCTACAGATGTTCTTTTCATTTTGTAGGTGTTTAGATCTTGCTTTTTTACATGGAGGTCTTGGGGTTTCCAGCATCAAGGGGGGGGCGTAAACATTAGTGTGCTTTTGTGCTTTTCAAATCTTTACTAGTATAACATTTTCTAAGGATACCAGTCATTAGTATCCTTATGTGGTATGACCTCATCTTAACCAGATTACATCTGCAAATTTGCTATTTCTAAATAGTAGTCATCGTCAGGTTCTGAGTGGACTAAATTTTCGGGGAGGACACCATTCAACCAAGTACAAAAAGTTACAGAACATCCTGCAAATGGAGGAAATTTTATATTTTTATATGTCAAAAAGACTTTATTAGGATATTGATTAGACAGAAGGCTCAAAATAAGAATCTGTCTAGAAATAACAAAAATGATAGGTATCAGAATCATCATGATGTATATAGGTTTCTAAATGAATCCAAAACTTAAAGAGATAGAATAAAATATCTAACTTAACCTCTCATAATTGATTCAGTAAAAGTAGGCAAAAAGAATAAATGAGTATCACCATCATATACTTTCTGAAGTGGTCTGTTTCTGCCAGGTAAAAGCTTACTTGACTTCTGGCTAGTTACTGCCTCTGATTAAACATTACTTCTTATATTGCCAACAACACTGACTCCAATATCAAAGTAACCCATCCTCTCAAGATCTATAACTTATCAAATGTTAACTGCTTTCCTGTATGTCTGTAAAGTATCTTATTTGCTGATGTTTTAGCTTTTTTCAAGTAATTATCATCTTTCCAAAAGAAAAAATGAAAATTTATATTAATTTTTTTTGAGTTTTGCCCCTGTCATTATTAATACAACTCTGCCTTTATAACAGAACAGATTAACACCTGATTTTTTATTGTCTGGCTCTTATCTCTCATTACTTAATGACTCTCTTTGAGTTTTATGGTCCCAGTAAAACTCTAGGTTCTTTTGATAAGAGTTACAGTTTTTGGATCCCTTGCATCAACAGTACTGGTCCAGTGCTTCTTAGGCACTTATGCCGCCTTCCTGATTACCTTTTAGTCATTGCTAAATAGTGCATGCACACACGCACAAGCCCACTTACAAACACACACACACACACACACACACACACACACACACACGTCCGGCAAGGACTGCACAATATTTTTTCATATTGTAAGGTGTATCTCTCTGCTAGTATCCCACCCATTTAAATACTTTATATTTGCATTATTCTAGAAATATTATATTTATCTTGGTGAAAAGCTGACACTGAATACAGATTCCTGATTTGTTAAGTGGTGCAGATTATGCAGAAAGAAAGGGACCAAATTAAATATTGGTTGGGATATTTATTCATACATTCTCTCTATATTTTAGGTGGCAGCATGAACAAGTCATTGTGAAATATTAAATAAAAAGTAATGAAATCTGTATAATATTAACTCTTATTTTATAGGACTGTTAAATGAGTTAAATTGATAAAAGCATTTAGCAAAATTCATGGTCTATAGAAATGCTCAATCAACGACACTTTTATTATTAGCATCATTTTGACTGAGTAGCATTAGTAGGGACATGATTAATTCATTTAAAAAATCCCCCAGTTTTATTGAGAAATAATTGACATATTAGTGTAGAAGTTGCAGGCATATAGTATAATGATTTGATTTACATATATTGTGAAATGATTACCACAGTAGATTCAGCTAACATCCATCTTCTCAAATAGATACAATAAAAAGAAAACAAAGAAGAAAAGAATAAAGGGGAAAAAATTTCTCCTTGTGCTGAGAACTCTTAGGAAAATCATCTTAACAACTTTTTGTATAGTGTTAGCTGTGTATTCTGTGGCAATGTTAGCCATAGTTATCATGTGGTGCGTTACATCCCTAGTATTTATTTATCTTAAAATTAGAAGTTTGTACCTTTTGACTATATGTCTCTAGTTCCCTTTCCCCTTATCCTTACCTCTGCTAACTACAAGGCTGATCTCTTTTTCTATGAGTTTGGTGTTTTTGTTTGTTTTGTTTGTTTGTTTTAGATTCCACATATAAGAGAGATCATACAGTATTTGCCTTTCTCTGTCTGACTTATTTCACTAAGCATAATGCCTTCAAGTTATATTCATGTTGTTGCAAATGGTAGGACTTCCTTTTTCTGATTACATAATATTCCTCTGTGTGTGTGTGTGTGTGTGTGTGTGTGTGTGTGTGTGTGAGAGAGAGAGAGAGAGAGAGATCTATTCATCCATTGATCCACCAATGGACATTTAGGTTGTTTCCATGTCTTGGTTATTATAAATAATACTGCAATACATATGAGGGTGCAGACATGTTTTTGAGTTAGCTTTTTTGTTACCTCTGGATATATTTCCAGAAGAATGGCTGGATCATATGGTAGTTCTATTTTTGATTATTTGAGGATCTTGCATATTGTTTTTCCATAGTGGCTATACTAATTTACAATTCCACCATCACTGTACAGGGTTCTCTTTTCTCTATAACCACACCAGCGTTTGTTAGTCTTTGTCTTTTTGTTAATAGCCATTTTAACAGGTGTGATTTAATATCTCATTAGGGTCCTAATTTGCATTTCCCTAATGACTAGTGATATTGCATGTCTATTCAGGTCCTCTGCCCATTTTTAAATTGGGGTTTTTTTTGGTTTTTTTTTTTTTTTTTTTTTGCTGTTGAGTTATAGGAATTCTTTGTGTCTTGAATATTAACCCTTTAACAAATACACTGTTGGCAAATAAGTGTTTTTTCCCATTTTGTAAGTTGTTGATGGTTTCTTTTGCTATGCAGAAACTTTTTAGTTTGGTGTAGCTCCGCTTTATTTTTTATTTTGTTGCTTGTTCTTCAGGTGTCATAGCCAAAAAATCTTTACTAAGATCCATGTCAAGGAGCTTTGTTTCTATAGTTTTTTCCTAGGACTTTCATGGTTTCAGGTCTTCCTTTTACATCTTTCATCCATTTTGAGTGAATTTCTGTGAGATTAAGATAGGGGTTGAATTTCATTCATTTACATGTGAGTATTCAATTATTCCAGCACCATTACGGAAGAGACTGGCTTTCCTCCATTGAGTGTTCTTAGCTTCCTTGTCAAATATTAGTTGTCTTTATAGGCTTGGATTTATTTCTGGGTCCACAGTTCTCTTCTGTTAGTCTATTTGTCTGTTATTCCAAGTACTATACTCTTTTGATGACTATGGATTTATACTATAGCTTGAAATCAGGAAGTGTGATACTTCCTGCTTTGTTCTTCTTTCTCAGGATTTCTGTGGCTATTTGGAGTCTTCTGTGGTTTTATATAAATTTTAAAAGAGTTTTTTCCTACTTAAAAATAACGCTGTTGGAATCTTGATAAGGCTGAATCTACAGATGGTTTTCAGTAGCATTGACATTTTAAAAGCAATTCTTCCAATCAATGAACATGGGATACCTTTTCATTTACTTATGTCTTCTGTTTTTTTATCAATATATTATAGTTTTCAGTGTAGAGATCTTTTTTCTTTGCTTAAATTTCCTCCTAATTATTTTATTGTTTTGCTGCTACTGTAAATGATTTGATTTTTTAAATTTCTTTTTCAGAAATTTCATTGTTAGTATATAGAAATGCTGCTAATTTTTGTGTATCGATTTTGTATAATGCAACTTTATTGACCTCATTGACTATACATAACAGTTTTTGGTGGAGTCTTTAGGATTTTCTATATATAAAATGTCATTTGCAAATGGAGACATTAATGTTTCTTTCTTTCCAATTCTGACATCTTTTCTTTTTTTTTTTTTAAGATTTTATTGATTTATTTGACAGAGAGAAACACAGCTAGAGAGGGAACACAAGCAGGGGGAGTGAGAGAGGGAGAAGCAGGCTTCCTGCTGAGCAGGGAGCCCGATGTGGGACTCGATCCCAGGTCTCCGGGATCATGACATTTGCCGAAGGCAGTCGCTTAACCAACTGAGCCACCCAGGCGCCCCTACTGATTGTTTTAGCCAGAACTTCCAGCACCATGGTGAATAGGAATGGTGAGAATGGGCATCCTTGTCCTGTTCCTGATCTTAGAGGAAAAATTTATTGCCATTGAGTATAATGTTAGCTGTGGTCTTGTCATAGATGTCTGTTACTATGTCAGATATATTCCTTTAGTGCCTAATTTGTTGAGCTTTTATCATGAGTGGATATTGAATTTTGTTGAATGCTTTTTAGGTGTTTATTGAGGTGATCATTTGGTTCTTTTATTTCATTCTGTCAATGTGATATTGATCTGCATCTATTGAATCATCCATGCATCCTAGGGATAAATCCTACTTGACCATGGTGAATGAGGGCATGATTAGTTTTAATAGTGTGCAGTCTGCCCAGCTCAGTGTAATGCATAGGCACAGTACCATGTCTTCTAGCTTAAAATCATAGAGACAATGAGAGGCTTGACATTTTGATTATTAAGATATTTTTTCTTTTCGTTCTAATTATTGGAATACATTACCCTCACAATCTTAATCACTGTTATTAATGGGGTTATGATGTATACATTTGGTGTTTTGGGGGAAAAATTTTTGAAATCGTTGGAAAGTTTTATCCAGCAAAATGAATATTTTTACTCTGTCAATCAAGTAACAGCAGTTTGTTTTTAAAATATCAACCTTGGCCAACAGTTCGACTATAGTCTTGTGAGGGACCTTGTACTGGATGTACATAGCTAAATTGTACCCAGATTTCTGTGGCAAAGGAACTATGAGATAAAAAATGGCTGTTGTTTTAAGTTATTAAATTTGGGGACAATTTGTTACATAACAATAGATAACTAATGCTTATAGTATGCCATTCACTGTGCTAGGTAGCTAGCAAGGTGTGTATCATGAAACCCTTTCACCAACATGGTTAAACATTTATTACAATCTCCATTTTACAGAGAAAAAAATTGGGCTTGGAAAAATTAATTTGCCTGTCATCATAAAACTTTGAAATTAGTTCTCTTCTGAGGTATTCTTAATCAATAAGCAATTATTTTTCTCATCATTTTTTAAATAATTTCTTACACCTTAAATTTTTTTTCCTCAGTTTGATTGAGATAAAATTGATATATATCATGGTAACAATTTAAGATATACAGCATGATGGTTTGATTTACATATATTGTGAAATGATTACGGCAGTAAGTTTAGATAGCATCTATCATCTCATATAGATACAATAAAAAGAAGAAAAAAGGAAAAAAGAAATCCTTGTGATGAGAACTCTTTAGGATTTACTTACTTAACACATTTCCTATATATTACATACAGTGTTAACTATAGTCATCATGTTGTATATTATATCCCTGGTACTTATCTTATAACTGGAACTTTATACCTTTTGATCACCTTTCTCCAGTTCCCTTTACCCTTAAATCTTGATAAACTATGCACTTACGTATTTCTCACATTGGACTGCACCGGTATAAATTTAGGGAGAATAATAGAAAACCAATAATAAACCACTTCAGCATCTATACTCTGACCATTATGACCATGATAGAGCCTGAATAAGACATGAGGGTCAGGAGTAATGTACCAATTTCTTTCTTCAATTCTATCTCAGATGTTAAACATATAATCTCTAAACTACTTCACATACTTCAGTAATTGACTGTGATCCCAACATCTATTAATCAAAATCTATATTTACTTTTATCTATTTTAGTCATTTTCTTTTCCTAATACAGAAGAATGTAAATTCACTACATTCTGGATTAAATTCTGACTTCTTTCTTGGCTCTTAAGATTTAACCATGACTCTTCTCATGCCGGTGTAAATATATTTGATACTATGTCTAAGGTAGTTTGTCATGTGAAAAGAAAGAAGTTAAGTTACAGGTCTGTAATACAATCTTTTCTTTTACTGGGGGTGCTCCAGGGAAAGAAAGAAGGCAAGTAACCTGAACTAATCCCCTTATAAACATACTGATGACAATCCTACTGTCCCAGCAACAAGAAAGATTTTTGCTATCCAAAGAGACTTAATATGGAATTCTTTTAGCAGGATGCACCTAATTGTCTGGAATTGTTAATGGTAAATAAACTGTAATATATGGAGAGATGGATAATGCCTGGTTGCAAAATGATACATAATCAGTCTAACCCCTCTCAATATGAAATATAAGTGTCTTGTAAACTGAGTGGGTTATTATATGAAAGTAAAGTAAGTAACTGCAAACCTCATAGAAACCTCATCTATTAACATGTACGTCATGCTGTGTGATAGAACTTGGGCAACTACACTCGGGGTCCTGGACATCTTGCTTCCACCTGTGCCTATGATTACCTGTATCCTTGGAATTATTAGTAAAACATGATTTTGGGGAAGATGTTTGAGGCCTGTGGGTCTGAATTATCAATCTGAGCCTTTACAGTATCTTGAGGTGCAGGACATACTGATTTCTATGAAAGTCCTCAAATTTCACCCTTCTAATAATTGGTTTAATCATTTTGGTGTCCCTCAGAACCACAGGAGGCAGAATTTTATAATGGTAAAGTAATAACATGTGTGGGTAAAACCCAAAATATAAAGTAAAATAATATATCCTTATTCCCAAATGCTAAGTCTCTCAACCTAGAATCAAACAGCAGTAGTCTGTATATTATTAACATATGTGTAGGGGCCAAGGGAAGTCCAGTGGGCTACTTTGGCATGAACATTATTTTGAGCTAAAAGCAATCTAGACATAGCAGATTCAAAAAAAGCTCTTTACTTCCCCCTCAACTGTCTGTACCAGGAAGAAAGCTATTAACAGAGATTCCTCTTGCCCTAAGAAACTTTATTTGAATAATAATCAACCTTTGGTTTCCAAACATCTCTTTTTACCTTCCTAATGATCTTTTTTCCCTTTAAATTTTCAGACCCCTACCCTCTCCTTAGTTCATATAAGAAAGCGTGTTGCCCCACTTAGGCTACTAAATTTGATTTTCCCCTGTTAATTTGTCTCATGTCAGTTTGATTCTTAGTCCAGCTAGAAAGAGGAAAATTCTTCCTCCCCAACATATGCAAATTTATATTATCAAGCATTTAGTGTTCATAGTTCCACATGTTCCATTTTTTTTTTTTAAAGATTTTATTTATTTGACAGAGAGAAACACAGCCAGAGAGGGAACACAAGCAGGGGGTGTAAGAGAGGGAGAAGCAGGCTTCCCGCTGAGCAGGGAGCCCGATGTGGGACTCAGTCCGGGGTCTCTGGGATCATGACCTGAGCTGAAGGCAGTTGCTTAACTAACTGAGCCACCAGGCGCCCCCCACATGTTCCATTTTTAACTGACCAGTTTATCTTGAAGATCATCCCATATGAGTACAGTGAATTAATTTTTTAAATTTAATTTAATTTAAATATTTTGACAAATATTTATTTTTGTAAGCCTAAAAGTGATTCTTTGAATGTTTAAAGAAACTTGACCAAAAGACAGTACAAAAACACTGGCACTTGAGTATTGAATGTCACTGTATGTGTGAAATTATATATTTCAGGGTAGTATGATCTTTTAATATTAAGTCATATTAAATTATTAAGTCAAATTAAGCAGACCCTGCATTAGCAGTGTAGCCATAACTTTCTGATGTTAGTAAAAACAAAACTGGTGACTTGAAATTAAATCATGCCAAGGTTTTGATACACTTGTCTTAAGATATTAATGACACACTTCAAAAACACTGATAAGAAGTGTCCAGATTCTCAGATGTTTGTTGCATGTGTTTTGTTTAGTTGTGTGTATTTTTTTTTCAGTGGATGTCTGGCACATTGCAGTCTTCAAACATGTGGTTTTCTTTGTTGGATTGGCATATTCAGTGACTTGTACATTCAGCAGTAGCTTTTGAGCAAGTTTTATCAGCAGGCAATATTTTCAGTTAATAAATAAGTTTTCAAAAATCATATAAGAATGGATTTAACCTTGCTGAATGTAAAGATTGAACTTCAAGTTACTGTAGCTTTAGCAATTGCTTATTGTGATTGTTTAGATGCTAGCACTGCATGTCTATGCATATTCATATTTTATTAAAATGTTGAATGACAAAAAAGTCCTATTTAATGCTGTGATTGCTAGTTTATTTAATTAGTCTCCTATTTATGAATTTTTAGTTTTTTTCTGTCACAAAAATTCTATAATGAGCATCCTTTTACACTGATTCTGGATTAAAGGGTGTGTTGATTTCATCTATATGTCTGATAGATATTGTTTCCTTCAAAGCAGTTACACAGATCTATCCTCCCACAAATAGATGTTTGATAAGGTATGTGCCTGCTGTTAGTGTCTTCTTTCTGTCCTGGATAAATCTTTCTCATAGGTTGTAGTTTCAAGAAATGGATAAAATGAGTTTTTCTAATTTTATTTGTTTGTTTCAGAAACAGTAGAGATTCTTTCCTGTTTTTTTAATTTTGTTTTTGAAACCTTTACTCTGCTGACTTTAAGCAAAATCACTGGATAATTTTCTGTTATTTTTAATACTTTGTCAGCTTATGGGATAAGTAAAATGAAAGTAGTGCCCAAGTTGCTTATTGTGGACTAACTTGGAAAACGGTATAAATTTTATACATTTTTAAAATCAATGCAAAATTTAGTAATTATAATAAACGTATGTATATATTTGGCCAAAAATGTATCCCAAATTAAAAATAACCCTGAACTTGCCAGCCTGACTTTGCACAAAACAGTTAATGCAGTAGACCTGAGACTGGTATTTTTTAAAAAGCCTACTTGAAAGGTCACCTCTTGACTGGCATTGGGGAACTTGGCAGTTGACCATTCAAGAACTGATGACACTGGTTCACTGTGCTTATAAAACCAATGTGGTTTATTCTGGACACATGCTTTCTATCTGGAAGTTTGGAAATTTGGTATGTACTAGGCAGCAGGTGCTTGCTTACATGATCAGCCATCTTAAAACCTTAAGCATTGTTGCAGGTTGAACTGTGCTCATCTAAAATTCATATGTGGAAATCCTAACCATCAGTGGCTCAGAATGGACTGTTTTTGGAGAGAGGGTCTTCAAGGAGCTAATTAAGTTAAAATGAGGTCATTAGGATGTACATTAATCTAATACAACTAGTATTTTTATGGGAAGAAGAGATTAGGACAGACACAGAAGGAAGACCATGTGAAGAGATAGGTATGTCTCAGAAAATGAATTTCTTTTGGGAAGATATTTGTGTGTCTTCTTTAGTATACTCTTCAATAATTATAATAGTGCCCAGTAATTATTATTAAGTAGAAAAAAACTCAATAGTAGGTATTCAGTAGATAATATTTCAGTAAATGAACAAATCATTTATCTTTTTTTTTCCTGCTTAAGTGGACATTGCCAGTGTTTACTTCAGAATATTTCTGTTTTGTTCTTTTTTTTAAACTCATTGATCTCTGAGCAGTGATCCCTCTAATTGACATGGTCTCCTTTTAGATAGCATCTCACATTTTTAACTCCTGAATTATTATTTTCCTATATAATGTTAGGAACATGAGCTATAGAATAGTAAAAATCTATATCATGGCTTGTCATTCCTTTCTCTCATTCATTATTTCAAGAGTAGGTACTTCATTAAATCTGTAGTAATAACTTTGTTGCATACTTTCTTTGACTGAACCAGAATATTTTAATCATGTTTGTTCAGCATTCATACATGAATGGTTATAAAAGCTATCAGTATCTGTAGACTAAAGTACTGGGCTTATTGATGGGCATAAATGTGGCTATTTTGTTGAGGGAACAAAAACTATTAGTAACTTGTGAAATTAACTCAGTGGCTCAAAGCAATATTTATAAATATAAAGCAAAGGAGAAAATAATAGAAAATAGTGTGTTTCAGGCTTAAAAGAGTATCACTTTATGAAAATTTGCTTTAATCATAGATACAAAATTTGCATATTTTACCTATATAAATATATAAGATATATAATGTATGTATTATGAATTTAAGGAAGGAGTGTTTGAAAGTGACACAAGATAATTTATTATGAGCATTTATATTTCAATAAAAGATTCTAATAAGAAAACCCTTCAAAATATTAAATGGAAAATGTTTTTAGACATTATTTAAATAAATCCTTTTATTTTACCAGTAATGATAAATGGGATTGGTAAAATGAAATGTTCCAAAATTACAAATTAGATTATTGGAAATTTAAGTTATAACTCAAATCTTCTGTCAATTTATCATCAAATCATAGAGCTTAAGAGAATATAATGCTTTTTGCTGTCTAAGCATGTAATTTTGGATCTGTTCTACTCATTAGTCGGAAACTGGCATTAAGTTAATGTTAATTTTTTTCCAATAAACACATATGTTACATTAAGTACAGTCATCATAGAAATGTGGTGGTTCTTTTCAGTTTCTTTAAAGAATAAATATTTATGTAAATAAAGTGCCTCTAATTGTGGTTATATATCTTTACCTTTGAATCCTTCTGATATTGAATTAAGAGAAATTTGTTTTTTGTTAACATGGAATAATTTTCACCTTTGATGTAGTTGATATTGTAAGCATTCACAATAAGTGCCAATTAAAAATATTACTACTTCCTTATCATCTTCTGCCAGCTGGTCGTTTATATTAACATGGCAGGGTTATTTCAGGAAGCAGCTTATCAGTTATGGCGGGGCTTTTTTGTTTGTTTGGAGGGTTAGCTCTTCCAACCATCTGAGAAACATTTTAGTTTTAGTATTCTTTCAAAAGTAATGAAGAGGGAATAAAAATGACCTTATAGAAGACATTCTGTAGAAAAAAAAAATCTCTCATTTCTTTTCTCCCTTATTTGAGGCTTTCTGTCTGAATTCTACCTTGTCTGATGTTAGCAGCTCACTCCTGTTATGTCATCATTAGTGTTTGTATATGCTTGTCATTGCCTATTTTTGAATTATTTTGTTTTAGATAGGTCTACATACAGAAAACAGTTCTTTTTTTTTTGTTTTTTGTGGGACAATTCAAAATATTTTTAAAAATTTAATAGTTAACCCATTTTTACTTATTAGCATGAATCATATGTACATTCTAATCAGACAAATTAGTTTATGCTATATTTACTAAGATTCTTTAGATGACTTTGTCTCTATTGCTAAAACTTATTAAAGGCGTTTACTCCTTTGTAGATATTGCTTCTTAATTTCTTTGATATATTTACACAAATAGTAATGGTAAAATTATTTTCAGTTATGGACTCACAAGGATGTGCTGTTAGTGTTTTCATTCTGGCCTAGGGAATGCATATTGGAAAGAGAATAATGTCCTTTGAAAATTCTGGCCAAATTTAAGAGACCATTAGAGCTATTGTTTCTTGCTAAGATCTTGAAGGTACAGAAAATAAAATGTTTTAAATAAGAAAGAAGAAAATTCAGAGAGAGTTTGTCATTTATGGATTGAATATTCCATGTGCCCTCATTTACATAAGTACTACATTTCAAGTATATTATTAGTCTCTGATGGATCAAAGTATTGGAAACACATTTCAGATTTGTTCTCATTTTAAATTTATTGTTTGCCTTGGGTAACCTTGGTAATCACTGAAGCCATTATTTCTGGGGATACTTAATTATGTAGAAACAATTATGTCTTAAAAAACAATCCTTACAATGGAAAATTTTAGGGTTGGATGATAGCTTATTAAACTTATTTCCCCAGAAATGTTTTTCTTTTCTTTTTAGTTGTAAGAAGAATAAAGCAATTGATTTGCTTAAATTAGATTTAGTGTTCGGATGCTTGCACCATGTTTTATCAAAAGTGTGCAATTTAAAAACCTTCTTTACATATAATTTCATGTCACAAAATGGCTTAGCTTTGTAATAAAATGCATTTGCTTTGTAACACAGTGTAGATTATAAATATATCTTTATATGATGATTATTGGTATTATAAAAATAGTGCTAATTATTTTATAATTTCTCTGAGTTGGTAATATAAAACAATGTAATTGAAATGTGAAGGAAGTATGTTTTATATTATCTATTTTTTTAAATAAAAGTGAACTCTTAGTGACGTACCATTGAATTAAACATTTGGAAGGAAATTAGTATCTGATTACTGGAAGAATTTTGCATATTACTCCAGCATAGCAATAAATTGAGTTGAATTATCATTCTTTCGTACTATTGATTCTTTTCCTTCTTTCATTCTCTCTCCTTTTCTGTCTCCTCCCTCTCCCACTCATTCTCTTTCCTTATTTCTTCCTTTCATTGCTTCATTGTTGTAGAATACCTAGATAGTAGTAGTTTGTGGTTTGTAGCTCTTTTGCTAAAATATGCTTCCTAAGAAGCTATTTTCCACTAAGTCATTAGACCAAAATGAATGCAAGAGGATACCAAAAGTTTTGCATTTCACAAAACTAAGTATATCTTAGTTACATTATTTACTTTATTGTCAACCATTTGTAAACTCCCAGTGTAGCCAATAATGATAATAATAATTGCTGTTGACATTAATATTTTATCAGCATTGTATTATGTGCTTTACATGGATTAACTCATTGAATCCTTACAAAAGCAGCTAACCGGCTATTCACTTCTTTCATAACAGGGTAGAGGGGGAGGGTGCTCCTGGAAAAGAATAGGGCAAGTGACTTCAGAAAATCTTATGGGAAACATGTTAACAACTGGCTTCCTGAAGATTAAATTGATAGTATTTGCTTAGAAAAGTGTTCTTATATATGGAATGCTCTGAGCAGGATGTCCCTGGTTGAGAATTGGTTATGGCAAACAGACGGAGTATCTGTGGATTTAGGTGTCATGGGTCCTTGGAAAATGTCACAGAGAATAAGTAACTTTTTGGGAATAAAATGATTTCCACATGAATGGAACTGATCTATGGAGTGACCCGCACATCTTATTTAATTACTTCATCCATTACTCATATATATATGTTCATATTTTATATATAAAGCTTAATATAATTTAATATTTCATATGCATATATTAATATACAGATAAATACCATATATCAACAAATATGATATTGATAAGTAATCTTTAGGATCATCTATTTATCAATAAATTGTTTATGGGATGTATATAGCATATTGTATATCGTATGTTTTATATACTTACATATAATATATATTATATAATGTATATAGTTTAAAAAAAAAGGACATGAAGGGTGGATGGGAACAGGTTTCAAGACCTCTCCCTGCTTTGCCTGTGCTTCTTAATTGATTGTATTCTTGAAATTACTAAGAAAGCTTTATACTGGATGAGATACCTGAATCACATAAGTCTGATTTTAAAATGGAATCCTTTGTGTCATCTTAGGTTAGTAACTTACTCAAGTCTACAGAATTGCAAAGTAATTCCTACCTCACTCCAGCATTCTTTTTTTTTTTTTAAGATTTTATTTATTTTACAGAGAGAAACACAGCTAGAAAGGCAACATGAGCAAAGGGAATGAGAGAGGAAGCAGGCTTACCGCGGAGCAGAACGCGGAGCAGAAAGCCTGATGTGGGGCTCAATCCCAGGACTCCCAGGATCATGACCTGAGCCGAAGGCAGATGCTTAACGACTGAGCCACCCAGGCGCCCCTAGTATTCTTATGTATTAATATGTTCATAAAAATAATTTACTATGTCACACTAATACAAAAATCCTATTAGGCTTTTGCAAAAGGTAGTCCTAAATTCACCTTTACTCTACCAACTCTTAATGAACTATGAACCTTAGTTCCTTTATTTATAAAATGGAAATAATAAAAATAGGGTCTATTTTAAATAACTATGGCATTAAAAAGATGAGATAGCATATGTGAAGAAACTGTACAATCATTTATAGATAGCCTTCAATAAATGTTATTTTCCTCCTCTCTTCTTTATATAGTTTTTTCCTCTTCCCTCTTTGGAAGTAAGAATTATTGTGAGAAGATGGAGACATGAAGAGGCATTTCATAGAGAGTTTTGCAAAGTCTGCCACAATAGGACAGTGTGAGCCTAAAAGTCATCTGCAGAGTCACTCTGATTAAAGCACCACAACTGATCTTTGAAAATAATGGTTTCTGCTTCACTTCTGCCTTCTGTATGTCACACAGATTACCTGCATTGCAAATTCTAACCTAGAGCCACATAGGGAAGATTCCAGAAATAGTAATTCTTATCCTTACCAAAGTTTATGATAAAGTACTAAGAGATAATCTAGCACTTGTTTGATAATCTTATTTGATCAAATAAGCATTTTACCTTATTTCTAGGGAAATGATGCAGTATGTACTTATAATAAAATGAAATATAGTCAAATAATAAGTGATCATAACTTTAATATGATACTGCGCTAGTAATCCCTTTCTAGATTTTCCTCCTGTATTTGTATCTTGGGTATAAAATTCAGTCCAAGTTGCAATCTTTCTTTGAGTATGAATAAGATAATCTACAATTATAAGATGCAAAATTATATTTTCTTAGTTAAATGTTGAGCATCACATATTGCCATCAATTTGCATTTCATATTTTTGATACTTGTTTTCAAAGGAATTATAACAGCTTTCTTAACTTATTAAAATAAATAGAAGATTTCTTCTGGCTTAGTGTTGTCAGTCTTCACTGAACTACAAATTGCAGTGAAGCTGACCAAACTGTGCATAAGCTGGAGCTTGATTTCTTATTGTTCATTTACTGTTTTCTATTGAAGCATATTCTATATCTAGTAAAATGCACAAATATTATACATATGTCTCAGCTTTACAAAATTAACCCTCCTGTGTAACTGTCACCTAGATCAAGAGGTAGAATGTTATCAGCCCCCAGAAGACAATCAATGATGTCTCCAAGAAAAATATTCTGACATCTGTCACTATTGTTGAAATTTTAAAGTTTTGTATATTACATAAATGGAATATAACAGTATGTATCATCTGTGCTTGGCTTATTTTATTCAATATTATGTAAGATTAATCCCTCTTGTTACATATATAATTTCATTGAATGATATTTCACTGTATGAATATAGCAAATTGTACTTTTCCATTTTATTATTGATGAGCATTTGGGTTCTTTCCAGTTTAGAGATATTATATGTTGTATAATATCTTATATTATAATATAATATCATATTATAAATAATGATGATGTAAAAATTATGGCACATGCTCTTTGATGCACGTATATATTTCTAGTATGGAATTGATGAGCAGTAGCATGAGTATTTTCAGCTTGAGTAAATACTGGAACTATTTTCCTAGGTGGATTTCTAATTTGCACTCCCACCAGTAGCATAAAAAGTTCTAGTTCCTCACCCAAAACAGGTATAATCAGTTGCTATTGTTTTTTAGCCTTCTGGTAGACATGCAGTGGTATCAAATTTTCATTTTTATGATGATTAATGAAGTTGCACATTTTTTTTTCACATGCCCTTGGCCATTTATGTATACTCTTGTGAAGAGTTTGTTCAGGTTTTTTTGAATTTTTACTGGGATATCTGCCTTTTAATTATTGATTTTTAGCAGTTCTCCATGTAACTGGATATGTTTTTTCTTGCTTTCATGTATTGCAAATATCTTCTGTCAGTTGTAGCCTGATTTTTCTCTTATGGTGTCTTTTGATAGAGTCTCTTAGTTTTTGACATTCAATTTATCCGTCTTTCCTGTAATACCTTGCTTCCTATATACTTATTCAGAGATTTTTTACCTATCCTAGGGTCTTGGGGATATTTGCCTATGTTAGCTTCTAAAAGCTTTATTGTTTTAACTTTCAAATTTATGTCTGTAATCTACCTGGAATTGATGTTTGTGTGTGGTGGGGGTGAACACTCATATATATATTTTTTTTGTATGGATTCCAACTAATCCATCACAGTTTATTGAAAAAAATCACCTTTTCACATTTCAGTGCAGAGACGTTTTGGCATAAATCAGGTGACAAAACATAAATCAGTGTGTTGCTTGTCTGTTTCACTGAGCTATTTGTCTATCCTTGTACCTTCACCTCACACTCTTAATAACTGTAGACTTATCTGGTATTGTACAACTTCCAGATTTGTTTTTCTTCTTCAAAACAATCTTAGATATATTAGCTCTTTTCATTTATATGTAAATTTTAGACTTATCTTTTATATTGCCACAACAATAAAAAATACTGTAATTTTGGTTGGAATTTCCTTGAAGCTATAGATCAAGTTGAAGAAAATAGATATCTTATTGTATTGTCTTTCACTCCAAGAACAGCTTTCATTTTAAGGTATTTACAAGTATTTCTTTCCACTTACTATGTTCATTTTTTCATTTCTCTGCTGTTATTTATACTTTTTAAATTTTGAAATACTCTCAACCCTAAAATAAATTCCAGGTTCCCCACTTGTTTCCAGTATTCCCCATTTTACATTTGTTCTCTCTTTCTCTCCCCGCACACACCTGTAAGTTCCCAGGCATTCACCTCTATTAGATTTTTCTCAATCAGTTGATAGTAATTTGAAAGCATGAGATAACATTATTACTAAATACTTAAATGTATAATTGCTTAAAATGCAAGGATATTCTCTATATAAATATCACAGTACTCAAAATCAGAAATTTAACAGAAATATTACCTTCTAATCTAAATATCCCATTCAAATGGTACCATTTATCCAAACATACCCATTACGGCAAAACAAACAAATAAAAAAATAAATTCTAATATAGGACTCAGGATCTAGAATCTAATCCAGGATCCCAGGATCTGGGATCACGTGTTAAAGAAGTCATGTCTACTTTGACTCCCTCAATATGGAACAATTCCTTCGTCATTACTTGTCTTTTGAGTTCTTGATGTAATTTTAGGCTGAAGCCAGTTTTTTTTGTAGAATTTTTCTCAATTTGTTTTTGTATATTTCCTTGTGGTTAGATTCAGTTTAAGCATATTTTACTAGAATTACACAGATGCTGTACTGTATTATTCTCAGTATATCTTATCAAGTGATGAAGTTAATTTGTCCCACTACTTGTGTTCTTAACTTTGTTAACTGGTGAAGGTGATATTTTCAGTTTTCTCTGATAATAAGCCACTATTGATAGGAATGTTGAAGTGTGAGTTCTTATGCTACCACAATATATATGACTTCCTAGGTTGCACCTCAATAGTAAGGATTCTGCCAGTCACAAGAATTTTTCTTTCCCTTTCTTATGAGGTTTCTATACCCCTCCATTTATTGTCCTTCCTGGGTGGTCCAGAAACTCTAGGGAAAAAAAAAGAGATGAGGAATTTGCCTAATAAGGATTTTCAGTATATACTTTTTTAAAATTAAAATATAATGTATTATTTATTTCAGGGGTACAGGTCTGTGATTCATCAATCTTACACAATTCACAGCACTCACCGTAGCACATACCCTCTCCAGTGTCCATCACCCAGACAACCCATCCCTCCCACCCTTCTCCACACCAGCAACCCTTAGTTTCCTAAGATTAAGAGTCTTTTATGGTTTGTCTCCCTCCCTGGTCCCATCTTGTTTCATTTTTTCCCTCCCTTCCCCTATGATCCTCTGTCTTCTTTCTCAGATTCCTTGTATCAGTGAGATCATATGATAATTGTCTTTCTCTGATTGACTTATTTTGCTTAGCATAATACCCTCGGTTTCATCCACATCATTGAAAATGGCAAGATTATTTTTTTGATGGCTGCTTATTCCATTCACCACATCTTCTTTATCCATTCATCCGTTGATGGCCATCTAGGTTCTTTCCATTGTTTGTCTATTGTGGACACTGTTGCTATAAACATTGGGGTGCACATGTCCCTTCAGATCACATTTGTATCTCTGGGGTAAATACCCAGTAGTACAGTTGCTGGGTTGTAGGATAGCTCTATTTTCAACTTTTTGAGGACCCTCCATACTATTTTCCAGAGGGGCTATACCAACTTGCATTTCCACCAAGAGTGTAGGAGGGTCACCTTTCTCCACATCCTTGCCAACATCTGTCATTCCCTGACTTGTTAGTTTTAGCTATTCTGACTTGTGTGAGGTGGTGTCTCATTTAGGTTTTGATTAGTATTTCCCTGAAGCTGAGTGATGTTGAGCACTTTTTCATGTGTCTGTTGGCCATTTGGATGTCTTCTTTGCAGAAATGTCTGTTCATGTCTTCTGCCCATTTCTTGGGATTATTTGTCCTTTTGGTGTTGAATTTGATAAATTTTTTATAGATTTTGGATACTAGCCCTTCATCTAATAAGACATTTGCAAATATCTTCTTCCATTCTGTTGGTTGTCTTTTGGATTTGTTGACTGTTTCCTTGGCTGTGCAAAAGCTTTTTACCTTCATGAAGTCCCAATAGTTTGTTTTTGCCTTTGCTTCCCTTGCCTTTGGTGATGTTCCTAGGAAGACATTGCTATGGCTGAGGTCAAAGAGGTTGCTGCCTTTGTTGTCTTCAAGGATTTTGATGGATCCCTGTCTCACATGGTCTTTCATCCATTTTGAGTCTATTTTTGTGTGTGGTGTAAGGAAATGGTCCAGATTCATTCTTTTGCATCTGGCTGCCCACTTTTCCCAACACCATATGTTGAAGAGACTGTCTTTTTTCCACTGGATGTTCTTTCCTGCTTTGTCGAAGATTAGTTGACCATAGAGTTGACAGTCCATTTCTGGGCTTTCTGTTATACTCCATTGAACTATGTGTCTGTTTTTGTGCCAGTACCATACTCCCTTCATGATTACAGCTTTGTAATAGAGCTTAAAATCCAGAATTGCGATGCCACCAGCTTTGCTTTTCTTTTTCAACATTCCTTTGGCTATTCAGGGTCTTTTCTGAGTCCATACAAATTTTAGGATTATTTGTTCCATTTCTTTGAAAAAGATTGGTGGTATTTTGATAGGGATTGCATTAAACGTATTGATTGCTCTAGGTCACATAGACATTTTCACAGTATTTGTTCTTCCAATCCATGAGTATGGAACGTTTTTCCATTTCTTTGTGTCTTAATTTCTTTCATGAGTTAGAGTTCTATAGTTTGCTGAGTACAGATTCTTTGCCTCTTCGGTTAGATTTATTCCTAGGTATATTATGGTTTTGAGTGTAATTGTAAATAGGATCAACTTCTTAATTTCTCTTTCTTCTGTCTTATTGTCGGTGTATAGGAATGCACCTGATTTCTGTGCACTGGTTTTATATTCTGGCACTTTACTGAATTCCTGTGTGAGTTCTAGCATTGTTGGGCGGAGTCTTTTTGTTTTTCCACATAAAGTATTATATGCATAGAGTGAGAATTCAACTTTTTCTTTATCAATATGGATACCTTTATTTCTTTGTGTTGTCTGATTGCTGAGGCTAGGACTTAGAGTACTGTGTTGTGATAGTGGACATCTCTGCTGTGTTCCTGACCTTAAGGGAAAGCTCTCAGTTTTTCCTCCATTGAGAATAATATTCACTGTGTGTTTTTCATAGGTGGCTTTTATGCTATTGAGGTATGTACCCTCTATCCCTGCCCTGTGAAGAGTTTTGCTCAAGAAAGGATGCTGTACCTGTCAAGTGGTTTTTCTGCATCTATTGAGAGTATCATCTTTAAAATTGTATTTAAGATTTGGAATTTTGACATAAATGATGGAAAAATAAGCATAACATATGCTATAAAACTCAGATATTAATCAGTAATTATTTATTTAGGTTTTGATGTTTTCAGACCTTGTGAAATAGTCTTCATATAATGAATACTAAGGCACATTGTCTATTTTCAAGGAACTTATTTTCAAGAAGTGAGACATTTTGGCTAGGCACTTAAAATACGAGTGCTCTTGTATTTTACTATGTGGAGATATAGGAGTCTTGACAAAGCACTGGGGAAAAGGGAGATCTTAGCCAGAGAACACTTCCAAACATTTGCAATGGACCAGTATTGAGAGAAAGAAAAGTGATGAGGAGATAGATGAAATTCAGAATAATTGGATTTCATAGAAACAGGTAAGCTCATTGAAGAGTTTTAAGGAAGATAATATGATCAACTCTGAGTTTTAGAAAGATTAGTCACATATAGAACAGTGCCTTGTCCCATAGTATGTAGCTAAATAAATAGTAGATTCAGTGAATGAGTGAAAAAAAATGCAGTACAGAGAGTGAATTACAAGAGTTCATTTATGAGAAATAGGTAGCCTAGATGTCCATCAGCAGATGAATTGATAAAGAAGGTGTGGGGTATACACAGACACACACACACACACACACACACACACACACACACACACACACAGTGGAATACTATGCAGCTACCCAAAACCTGCAGTCTTGCCATTTGCAATGATGTGGATGGAACTAGAGGGTATTATGCTAAGTGACATAAGTTAATCAGAGAAAGACAATTATCATATGATCTCTGGTATGACAAATTTGAGAGGCAGGGAAAGGGTGGGGGGAAAGGAGGGAAAAATGAAACAAGCTGGGACTGGAAGGGATATAAACCATAAGAGACTCTTAATCTCAGGAAACAGAGTTGCTGGAAGGGTTGGGGGAGGGATAGGTGGCTGGGTAATGGACTTTGGGGAAGGTATGTGCTATGGTGAATGCTGTGAATTGTCTAAGGTTGAGAATTCACAGACCTGTTACCCCTGAAACAAATAATACGTTATATGTTAATAAAACAAGAAAGAAAAAAGTAGATTCAAGAAATATTAAAGAAGTGGAATAAAGAATACTTTGTGATTTATTTGATTACCATAAAGGTAGACAAAGCAAAGAGAGCAGTCAAGACCACATCCGAATTCGTTGCTTAAACAAGTTACTGAGAATGGAAATATGGGGGGAAAAGAAGATACAAACTCAGTAAAGAGTAATTTCAATGATACTTTCATTAAAACTTAATGTCTTTATAGGATAAAAACATTTCCATTTCATAATATTCAAGTTTTAATTAACATCTATCATTTTAAAACAAGCAAGCCATAAACATTTGCTGTTTTTACATATTAGCAGCAGGGTTCTTCCATGGGTTTAAGAGTACAGCTCTCCATATATGTTATGTAATTATGTTTGACTCTACATATGACATAGTTCTAAAGGGGATAAACGTGAGGGCAGACTTTGTCTTATGTAATATATACACACAGGCTCTATTATGTATGCCATAATTTAACCAGCTAGTAAAACAATGAAACTAGTAGATATTTTCACAAGAAATTTATTTTTTTATTTTTTTTTATTTTTTATTTTTTTTTTAAAGATTTTATTTATTTGACAGAGAGAAACACAGCCAGAGAGGGAACACAAGCAGGGGGAGTGAGAGAGGGAGAAGCAGGCTTCCCGCCGAGCAGGCAGCCCTATGTGGGACTCGATCCCGGGTCTCCAGGATCATGACCTGAGCCGAAGGCAGTGGCTTAACCAACTGAGCCACCCAGGCGTCCCAAGAAATTTATTTTTTTAAAAAATATTTCATTCATTTATTTGACAGAGAGAAATGCAGCTAGAGAGGAACATGACAGGGGGAGTGAGAGAGGGAGAAGCAGGCTTCCCACTGAGCAGGGAGACTGATACGGGGCTCGATCCTGGGACTCCAAGATCATGACCTGAGCCAAAGGCAGACACTTAATGACTGAGCCACCCAGGCACCCCAAGAAATTGATTTTTTGAAGAAAGGTTTATACTTCTAAAGCATTAGATCAAAGAAAATTCTAAATTTTATGTTATCTAAACAGAATTGCTGCTTTAATCTGTGCAATATATAAGCCCATTGTAAATACTTGGTGACTAACTGTAGACATACAAAATCATATTTGGAACACTCCTTTTATATTTTGCTATTGGCACTGTCTTATAGAACCAACATCTGATCTTAAGTTGGGTTCTTGTTCTACAATAGCAGTGGGTTTTCAGGGACTGTTTAATATCAAAAGAATATCATTTTTTTTTTCTTAAAATGGTTCCTGATACTTTTGGAGAACAAATATCTTTGCAGTACCCAGGCTGGTGGCAGGTAGAACCTTATGACTAAATCATTATGTTTTGATTTATTTTGTTTTTTGAAGATAAATTTTCTGAGATATCCAGCCATGAGATTTTTAAGTTTCCTTTTCAATGTTAAATTTACATAGGTAACTAAATAACAAAAGAAATAATCCAGGTCACTTAAAAACTGGTTTCCATATATTTTGAGCATGAGACATTTTAAATACCAAAATATTTCAATGATTTATCATTCTAGTCTTCGAAATTTCAGACTCAGTTGATTGAGGGAACATAGGAATAATAGGTATATAGATTCAGTTGTTCTTTAAACATACTATATATTTAGTAACTATTACTGGAATAGATATTTCAGCAGTGACATCAGCATTATGCCTGTATACATCATTCCTTTGTCTCTCTCCTTCAAATTTACAACCAGTAGGACACCTGTAACTCAACAAAGGTTTCTCTGAACACTAGGATGATGGAGAGACCCATATATCTGTATATCTGAAGTTGGGTGGATTAGACATCATGGAGGCAACAGAGCCAGGGCAGCAGTAGCAGTACTGGTGTCTGTGAACCCAGTAGTTCCAGGAGCATCAGTGGTACCTCTAACCCTGGCAGTAGAAACCATACCCACAATTCTGACTATCCCAGCGGTGACAGTGGCACTGAGGACCCTAGCAGCATAAGCAATGACCATGGTGCCAGTGGCCCTTCTTGCAGAGAGGATGGAAAGTGAAAAGTGCACACTTCTAAATACAGTCACAATACAAGCCTCAGGTAAGAGAAACTAAAAACTTGTGCTGTAGTGTCATCTGCTAGAAAATAAAAGAAAAGCCTCTAATTCCCAACCTGTAGAATGATTAAAATCAAATGAAACTTTACTTAAATAAGAAATACACTGGCAGAGGCATATCTCATCAGGCACCATGAAAAATTATGGTAATGTATTATTGCAAAAACAAAATGAGTATTGTTGACATTGCTGCTATGAAATTGGGGTGCATATGTCCCTTCTTTTCACTACATCTGTATTTTTGGGGTAAATTCCCAGTAGTGCAATGGCTGGGTTGTAGAGTAGCTCTATTTTTAACATCTTGAGGAGCATCCATACTGTTTTCCAGAGGGGCTGTACATAGATTCAAAGTGAAGGGGTAGAAATCACATGGTAGAAAATAGGTATAGCCATACTTATATCAGACAAAGTAGACTTCAAGCCAAAAATGGTAACAAGAGGCAAAAAAAAAGATCAACATATAATGATTAAATGGTCAAAAGATCAAGAAGATAAAACAAACATAAATACAATTTACCCTTAATACTGGGTTAGGGGTATCAATCCCCCATGTAGTAGAAAATCTGTGTATGTTTTGACTCCCCTAAAACTTAACCATAAGTAGCCTACTGTTGATGGGAAGCCTTACCGATAACATGAACTATTGATTAACATGTGTTTGTGTATATTTTATATACTATATTCTTACAATAAAGTAAACCAGCAAAAAGAAAATGTTATTAATAAAATCACAAGGAAGAGAAAATTCATTTACAATACCATATTATATTTATATTAAAAAAATGTGGACCTACACAGTTCAAACCTCTTTTGTTCAAGGGTCAACTGTATATATATCCCCTACTATCCAAGCACTGAAATAATTAAGCTAATGCTAATAGACCTTAATTAATAAATAGACAATAGTATAATAATAGTAGGGTATTTTAGTACCCACTCTCAGCAATAAATAGATTGGGGAGAAAATTAACGAGGGAATGTTGGAATTGGACAACACTTTAGAACAAATGGATTTAGCAGACATGTATAGAACATTGCATCCAACAACAGCAGAATACACATTCTTCTAAAAGACATATGGAACATATTCCAGGATAGGTCCTAATATATATTAGTCCATAAAACTAATCTTAGCAAAGTTAAGAGGATTGAGATCATACTGGCTATCTTCTCTGACCACAGTGACATGAAATTAGAAATCAACAAGATGAAAGTGAATAGATCTTCAAATCTGTGGAAAACTAAACAACACACTTATAAACAACTAGTGGATAAGAGAAGAAATCAAAAGAGAAATAAAATTATCTTGAAATAAATGAAAATGAAAATAGAACATATCAAACTTTGTGACATACAGCAAAAGCAGTTCTGAGAAGGATTTTTATAACAATTTTGGTATAAAGGGATTAGAAAAATAGCAAATAAATCACCTAACTTTATATCTCAAAGAAATAGAAAAAGAGGAACAAATTAAGTTTAACCTAGTTGTTCACTGATGGAAGAATGAATAAAGAAGGTATGTTATACAAAATTGGATATTATTCAAGCATAAAAAAAACAAGGAAATGCTACCACTTAGGACAACATGGATGGACCTTGAGCACATCATGCTAAGCAAGATCCATGAGATAAAGACAAATCCTGTATGATTTGTCTTTACCTAGGCCGCAAGCACGTCTTGGTAGACATAGCTCCAAAGCAAGGGAAACAGGAGCAAAATGAAATATGAGGACTTCATCAAGATAAAAAGCTTTTGTACAGCAAAGGAAAAAGTCAACAAAACTAAAAGGTAACAATGGGAGAAGATATTTGCAAATGTCTTATTATATAAAGGGCTGGTATCTAAAACCTGTAGAAAACTTACCAAACTCAACACCCAAAAAACAAAAAAAAGTCTGGTCAGGAGAAATGGGCAGATGACATAAACAGATATTTCTCCAAAAATACATAAAAATATCCAACAGACATGAAAACATGCTCAACATAACTCGACATCATAGTGAGCTACCACTTCATACCTGTCAGAATGGCTAAAATGAATAACTCAGGAAAGAACAGATGTTGGTGAGGGTGCAGAGAAAGGGGAACCCTCTTACACTGCTGACGAGAATGCAGACTGGTGCAGGCATTCTGGAAGAGATTACGGAGGTTCCCCAAAAGGTTAACGATGGAATACCATATAGCAGTTGCACTACTAGGTGTTTAATATAAGGATACAAATATAGTGCTTGAAGGGGCACATGCACCCCCCAATGTTTATAGCAGAAATGTTCACAATAGCTAAAATATGGAAAGAGGCCAGATGTCCATTGACAGATGAATGGATAAAGAAATGTGGTATATATACATAAAATGGACTATTACTAAGCAATAAAAAAGAATCAAATCTTGCCATTTGCAGCAATGTGGATGGAGCAAGAGAGTATTATGCTAAGCAAAATAAGTCAGAGAAAGGCAAATATCGTATAACTTCATTCATATGTGGAATTTAAGCAACAAAACATGACTGTATGGGAATAGAATGAAAAATAAAATATGAAAAAAAGGAAGGCAAAGCATAAGATGCTTAAGTCTAGGAGCAAACTGATAGTTGCAGGAGTGGAAGTGTGTGGGGGATGATGTAATTGGGTTATGGGCATTAGGAGCACACTTGATGTAATAAGCAAGGAATCACTAAATTCTACCCCTGAAACTAACAACACAATATATATATATATATGTTAACTAAGTTGAATTTAAATAAAGAATTTAAAAAAAATTTAGGATGACAGAGTATATGTAACTAGTTCAATTCAGCTTTAAAAGTATAGAATGCTCTTATTTATATCTTCAGAAATGTAATATTTCTCTTAAGTCTTCTATTCAAACCAAAACATGCATTGACATTTCGTATTATCTTTTTTTTTTTTAATTTTTTTATTTAACAGAGAAACAATGAGAGAGGGAACAAAAGCTGGGGGAGCAAGAGAGGGAGAAACAGCCTTCCAGCTGTGCAGAGAGCCCAATGTGGGGCTTGATCCCAGGACTCTGGGATCATGATCTGAACCAAAGGCAGACGCTTAATGACTGACCCACCCAGGCACCCCCATTTCATATTTTCAAACCAAGATATATTTCATTTTTGTATGTAGGTACCAGATTATATATGTATGTCTTTTGTGTATCTCTGTATAGAAACAACTTGAAGTACAATATAAACACTCTGAGATTAAGTTCATTTAGGGAAAGAGTACATAACTATGTAAAAATAGAAATAATGCCACAATGAAGGGTCACAGATGGCACATGATTAATTCCAAGTGAATGACATCTCATGATATCATCAGAGGTGAGGATATGGAAGGCTTCATGAAAGTAGACAGAAGGAAAAAGAGTGATTGGATTTCACTATGCAGGACTTTTTTGCAGTCTGCTATTAAGTTTAATGTGATTTTTAATGTTTTAAAATACTAGTAGATTAAAGAATAATTGCATTTTTAAGTTAAATTTATTGCAAAATACATAACAAAAGTTGTGTACTTGTGAAATAATCAGTCTGAGATTCAGATTATTTAAGTTAAATAATATTTAAGTGTATTATTTCTAAAATCTGGGTTAGACATGTCTTTATTAACTCATAAGATATAAAACCCATTTGAGGGGCGCCTGGGTGGCTCAGTTGTTAAGCATCTGCCTTCAGTTCAGGTCATGATCCCAGGGTTTTGGGATTGAACCCTGCATCGGGCTCCTTGTTAGGTGGGAAACCTGCTTCTTCCTCTCTCACTCCCCCTGCTTGTGTTCTCTCTCTAGCTGTGTTTCTCTCTGTCAAATAAATAAATAAAATCTTAAAAAAAATTTTTTTTATACAAAAATGAAAGAAATTGACACTTGACATTGATTTTAATTAGCATGTTAGACAAAGGTTCATCAAATACTAACTTGGGTAAAATTTAAGGCATAATTTGTTCTTGGTGCCATATTATGTACAAATGAGGAAAATCCTTTTTTAGTTTTTTATTTTGTATGTGAACATTATTCTATGTTTATTTTATGAACCCATGTTGTTTCCCATTCTGTCTCCAGAAGTATATCTTAAAGTTCCAACTTACATCGATTAAAAATACTAAATTAGTGTGAAAACTTTTACAGTTGACAAATTATATAGTAAATAGAATATAATTTTTGCTTATTTTGCTTAACTCCTATTGGCATAGTTAGAATTTGAGGTTTTGCTAACAGAGCCATGTGGAAAATTCGGTAGGTAGGTTATGCTTAGGCAGTACCAGATATGTAGGGTTCATGTCTCTAACAAAATACATAGTACATTGTAGACATATGTTAATATTCATTTTTTCCAGTTCTTTTATCAGCATCCTATATCCTCTTTTTGAGGTCATACTTGTCTAAACGTAAGAGTCATAGAAATGGCTCAGTCACTTTAGTGTTTGACTTTTGTTTCTGCTCAGGTCATGATCTTAGTGTCTTGAGATTAAGCCCTGGGTGGGGTCTGGAGTCTGTTAGACATCCTCTGTCCCTACCTCTCTGCCCTGCCCCCCCAATGTGCTCACACGTGCACTCTCTCTATATATAATATATATCTAAAGTAAATAATTAAGTAAAATCTTAAGAAAAAAATTGTAGAAATAAATGGTACTTCTGAAATAGTTGGACTGATAGATTGGTTGCCTATTACAGATACAGGAGAAAGGTCTTGCATTCATTTGATACTGGTTCAGTAATATAGTAAATGAAAGAAAAGGGTCCACAAAAATACTTTTAGATAGGCTAGTCTCCTTGGTAATGAGCTGATATTTGTGACACTTTAAATGTTACAGTTTTAGTTTGATGCTAAAAGTAGCTTATACATATTCTGCCAGAATTTGTTGTTTGGCTTGGAGGAATGAGCATCTAAGACACTAGTCCTTACACAAGGAAGTTATTAGTACCTTTGAGGGAAAACAAAACATGACTTTAGTGATCAATAACTTTAAAAAAGTTGGTTATTTATTTATTTATTTGGTGGGGAGAGGCACAACTTAGGAGAATCAATCAAAATTGAATAATTCCCACCATAGTTCCAAAAGTGACAGCACCAGATTCCAAAAGTTTAATAGAAAAATGTGAAATATTTCAAGTGGGAGGAGCCAAATGTAGGAGCCCCAGTAAACCTGAGCTGTTGGAAAGTGGGGAAAGAGTCACCAGAAAAAAGGAAAGTCAGGAAAGAACTGATGTTTCTTTTTGTTTTTTTTTTTAAGATTTTATTTATTTATTTGACAGAGTGAAACACAGCTAGAGAGGGAACACAAGCAGAAGGACTGAGAGAGGGAGAAGCAGGCTTCTCAGTGGGAGCCCAATGTGGGGCTCGATCCTGGGTCTCCAGGATCATGACCTGAGCTGAAAGCAGTTGCTTAAAAACTGAGCCACCCAGGCACCCCAGAACTGATGTTTCATAAACATCACTGAATGATCCCTGAACAAGGCATATGAAAGTCAAATTGAAAACAACTTCCAACCAAGGATTAAGAAACTGAATAGAAATCCAAGCTGCCATTCAATGTAGGCATGAGTCAACAGCTTATGTCAAAACAAGCTAAAGCAAAAATGTTTGTATTCTAGGCAAGATGACAGAATCTAGAATGTACCCAATGTACTATTTGTAATGCTTAGAACAAAATCAATTTATTCAGTCAGGAAGATGTGATCTAGTATCAAAGAAAACACTATCAACACTTGGTAAATGCTAATTAAGTCAGATGCTGCAACTATTTTGACTATGTTCGTTGAAGTTAAGGAAAATATATTTACAATGAAAGAAAATATAGGAAGTATCAGCCAAAAATAGAAAAATGAAAAACTAATCCAGTGGAAATATTAGATCTGAAAATACAGAGATGAGGAGCTCCAAATTCTGTATGTAAATTTTGATAAAATCTCTGACTTTGAAACCATGCATATCTGAAGAAGACTCAAAGCAGCACAAATCAACATGATTCTTTATTAAGGAAATGCAGTTTAAAACTCCAGTGAGATCTGATGCACACCTATCAAAATGTCTACAGTTAAAATGACTGCCAACATCAGATCAGCAAGAATGTGAAATAACCAGACCTATTTGATTTTTGATTGGCATAGCCAACCAATATATACTTGGTTGAATGTAAAATGATAAAACATCTTTGGAAGACAATGTGGAAGCTTTTCTTTTCTTCTCTTTTCTTTTTTCTTTTTCTTTTCTTTTCTTTCTTTCCTTTTCTTTTCTTTTTTCTTCTTTCTCTTCTATTCTTCTTTCTTTTTTCTTTCTTTTCTTTTGTTCTTTTCAAGTAAAAATAAACTAGTTTTTGATCTAACAGTCCCCACCTGGGTATTTAGTCCAAAGAAATGAAACTTATTTTCAAAATATAGGTGTATATACACTGGAAGTAAGTGAAACCATGTGATACTTGACTTTCTCTACTTGGCTTATTTCACTCACCATAATCTCTTCCAATCCAGTCCATGTTGCTACAAAAGTTGGATATTCATCCTTTCTGATGGAGGCATAGTATTCTATTGTATATATGTACCATATCTTCTTTATCCATTCATCTGTTGATGGGCACCTGATGGTGGGTACTGAGGGCACCTATTGCATGGAGCACTGGGTGTGGGAAATGGGGAATGAATCTTGAAACACTGGAAAAAAATTTAAGTAACAATAAAAATTTAAAAAAAGAAAAAAAAGAAAAGAAAAACTGAGTGTTTACCCCAAAGGAGCTGAGTTAACCCAGTTAGATAGTTTATGTAGGAAGAGGTGGAGATATTTTTAATTCAAAAACAGAGTAATTTTTTGTATCCTGCTAACCAGCAGGTTGGGGACTCAGAAGGAAGAAGAGACCAGTTAGAAAAAAATGAAGTTACTTCTTTTGTGTGCAATATATAAATGTTAATAACAGCTCTATTTTATAATAGCCAAAACCATGAAAACAGTCCAGGTATCTTACAATAGGACAGTTGCCAAACAAATATGGTATATCCACACAATGGAATGTTTCTCAGCAATGAGAAGGAACAAAGTAATGATAATACACAATAGCATGATCAGTCTTAAGAATGTTTTGTTGAGTGAAATAAGCTTTCTCTAAAGAATGTATACTGAATGATTCCAATTATATGCATTTGTAGAACAAGTAAGACTAATGCTTATGGGAGAAAAATCATGGCAATGCTAACATTTGAAGGAATGTGGCTGAGAACTGAGTGGGGAAGGGAAAGGAAATTTCTGTTTGATAATAATATTCTCTATTTTGATAAGGATTTGGGTTACATAGGAATATTCACTCATTAAACTCAGCCAATGTACACTTAATATTCATGCATTTTATTGTATGTGAATATTATATCAAAAAAGCTTGAGCAAATTTGAGCTCAGTGCATACTCCAGTATACAGGGGCAAGTATAATGATACTTGCATTCACTTTGAAATGCTTGAAGGAAAAGATAAAATGAATTATGGGAAACCTAGTTAAAATGAAGAGCCACAAATAGCCAAATGCTAAGAAAATTATAAGAAGAAAACCTGTGAATATTTAATTCAAAAGTTTATTTTAGTTTGATGCAGTTTGCTGTCAGCTCCCAAAAGAAAAAAGAGGAAGTTGGTGTTCAGACTGATGAAGAATGAAAAGCACAAATCAAATAATAACCAAATAAACATTTTGAATAATTTGTTAAGATACATATACTTTTTCTCAGCCAAACTTTAGAATATTAATATCTATGTAGAGGTCAAGAGAGTGTTTTTAAAAGTCTCATGATGGGGCGCCTGGGTGGCTCAGTTGGTTAAGCGACTGCTTTCGGCTCCGGGATTGAGTCCCACATCGGGCTCCCTGCTCAGTGGGAAGCCTGCTTCTCCCTCTCTCAGTCCCTCTGCTTGTGTTCCCTCTCTAGCTGTGTTTCTCTCCGTCAAATAAATAAATAAAATCTTTAAAAAAAATAAATAAAAAAATAAAAGTCTCATGATATAGCATATGGACAGATTAAATAAATTCTTGATATAGATTAAGGATTTCACAGTTTGGATCTGTGAGGAAGGATTCTGAAATGGACAATATATAATTGTCTGGAAGAAAAAGAATCAGAAATTGAATTATCTGGATTCTGATTTCATATCACCTTGAGGTTTCATGAAGAAAGAATGCAGTAGCACTGTTGAGTATATATAGATGTACTCAGATGGAAGATAGGAGCATTTAGTGGATCTTCAGAGATTTTGACAACAGAATAATGTCTATGTGGAAGGGATGCCTTGGAAAATAGCTATTGATACAGATAAAAGACATTCTATTACTTTGTACCGGGGAACCCAGAAAGAAGTTACTAAAATAAACATTTTTGAGCATACTAATTGAATCCTGGATTTCCAGTCCCCCCCCTCCCTTAATACCCATACTTTTGTCCAGGGAGGCATATGTCCATTTAAATATACTTACCTCCTCAGACTGTCTTGCAGTTCTGGATGAAAAGATGTAAAAATCAGTGGACCTGAGTTCCTGGAAAAACTTTTGGCCTCATCCTGTTCTTTTCTTTGCACCTGAAACATAGGTAGACTGGTCAGAATAGCCTTCTTGGACCATGAGGAAAAGTTAGAGACGTTCAAATGCTGAAAGACAGAAGGATTTCTTTCTTTCTTTCTTTCTTTCTTTCTTTCTTTCTTTCTTTCTTTCTTTCTTTCTTTCTTTCTTTCTTTTTTTGTTGTTGTTTTTTGACAGCTAAGTGAGCTCTGGACCACCTATTTCAGACTTCTAATTGTGTGAGAAAAATTAGTTTTATTTGTTAAAGCTTTTGTAAGCATCTCTCTCTCTCTCTCTCTCTCTCTCTCTCTCTCTCTCTCTCCAATTGTTAAATTGATAGAGAAAGGATGACCAAATATCCAGAAATGAATTCTTAAACAATGAAGAGGAATATAAAGCCTGGTTTCCAGAGACTTGGGAAAACGATGATAGTATTCAAAGAATCAACACAAAAACAGAAACAAAAACGAATTATGTTTAAATGGAAATTAGTTTTAACATACAGAAATGACCTTCAGATTTACCTCTTACATCTAGAGAATTACAGCAAAATACTTATTAGATAGCAATGCAAACCTAAAAAAAAGAAAAAAGAATATCTGAGCATTAGATGAGCATACGTACAATTTAAATGAGCTTTATATAACAGATGGTCCAGAGTTAACATAAAGGCCTATTTCAGTCGAGAAGGAAATTCCCTTTACAGCTAAAGTTGCTGAATCCTGACTTTTTGAGAAGTGAGGTAGGGTAGAGGTTTTAGCTGATATAGTTGAAAAAAATTAACAGTGGTTTTAGAAACTGAGACAACTGAACATATCTTGAAAGAAGTTGACACTAAGGCTTGAGGAAGAAACTGTCTTAGGACATATTATGTCTGGGACTCACTATTTGGTCTGATTTTCTATTTGCCCCATCTATTCAAAAAACCGATTTTAGTGTTCCATGCTATCTCCTCTATGGATTCATATCTGTATCTCTTTGATTTATTTTTGTCATTGCTCTGAAGAATACAGTTTGCATCTTTATTCTTTTACAGACTACTCACAAATGCTATTAAACTACTTTATGTAGCATAGTGTAAGAATCCTGTAAGAATATAAGACTGTAAAAGAATAAAGATGCAAATTGATTTTTGATATATACTTAGAAGTATTGCTGGTCATATGGTATATTCCATGTTTAACTTTGTGAAGAATTGTCAAAGTGTTTTCCATAGAGGCTATACTATTTCATGTTCCCAACAGTGCTGTAAGAAGCTTTAAGTTTCTCCAACTCCTTGCCAGTACTTGTCTTTTGTTTTAGTTTTTTGATAGTAGCTATCTTAGTGGGTATGAAGTGGTATCTCATTGTGGTTTTGAAGTATTCCTAATGACTAATGATGATGAATATTTTTCATATGCTTGTTGACCTTTTATGTTCTTTTTTCAATTCCCCTGCTTTTTAGGTTAAAGGTTTTATTTATTTATTTTTTAGAACAAATATAGGTATATAGAACAGAAAAATTGAGCAGAAAATTGAGAATTCCCAAATACATTCTTACTCCATTGCCCTTGTTTTTTTTTTGTTGTTGTTGTTGTTGTTGTTGAAGATTTTATTTATTTATTTATTTGACAGAGAGACACACAGCAAGAGAGGGAACACAAGCAGAGGGAGTGGGAGAGAAGCAGGCTCCCTGCTGAGCAGGGAGCCCTACGCAGGCTTGATTCCAGGACTCTGGATCATGATTTAAGCTGAAGGCAGAAGCTTAACAACTGAGCCACCCAGGTATCCCTCCATTGCTCCTATTATTAACATCTTGCATCACTATAGTGCATTTATTAACATTTATTAACAATATTGATGCATTATTAACTGAAATATATAATTTACAGTAGTGTTCACCCTGTGTTACATTTTCTATCATTTTTAACATATGTACAACATGTATCCACCATCATAGTCTCATAAAGAATAGATTTGATGCCCTAAAAACCCCTGTAATCCACATTTTTATCCTTCCTTCTCTTCCTCCCACCTTTTTATGTCCCTTTTTTCCCTCCCTCTAAACCTCTGAAAACAATTGATATTTTTTTTATTGTATTCATCATTTTGCCTTTTCCAGATGCCGTATGGTTGGACATGTATGTAGCCTTTTCAGGTTGGTTTGTCTCACTTAACAGTATCCACTTAAGATTTCCCCATGTCTTTTTCTGGCTCAGTTACTCATTTCTTTTTAGTGCTGAATAGTATTTCATTTTCTGAATATACTACAGTTTGTTTATTCATTCATCTATTGGAGTTCATCTTGGTTGCTTCCAAGTTTTGACAATGGTGAATAAAGCTACTATAAACATTTGTGTTCAGGCTTTTGTGAAGATGTAAATTTTCAGTTCATTTGGGTAAATACCAAGCAACACAACTGCTGGAACATGTGGTCAAGAGTGTGTTGGATTTTATAAGACATGGCCAAAGTGTCTTTCAAAGTGGCCTTATAATCTTGCATTTTCAGTAGCAATGGACAGAAATTCCTATTGCTCCACATCCTCACCAAGATTTGATGACAGTGTTTTAGGTTTTAATCATTGTAATACATGCATAGTGGGATTTAATTCTTTTTAAAATTTGCAGTTCCCTGATGATATGTGAGGTTGAACATCTATTTGTATGTATATTTATTATCTGTATATCTTTTTTGGTGACATGTCTGTTCAAATCTTGTTCATTTTTTAAATTGAGTTATTTGTCTTCTTAATGATGAGCTTTTAAAAATATTTTGTATAAAGTTCTTTGCATATTTTGGACAGCAGTCTTTTATCAGCTATGTGTTTAATGAATATTTTTTTCTAGTCTGTGGCTTGTCTTTTCATTCTCATCTTTCACAGTGGAAAAGTGTTTAATTTTATTAAATTTCAACATTTCAATTTTTTGTTTTACATGGATCATGCCTTGTGTTGTACCTAAGAAGTTATCACCAGACCCCATGTTAGCTAGATTTTATCCTATCTTCTAGGAATTTTATAGCTTTGTATTTTACATTTATGTCTATGCCCATTTGAGTTAATTTTTGGAGAAGTTTAAAATTTAGTTGCTTTTTGTTTGTTTTGTTTGGGGTATTTTTTTGAATATGAATGTATAGGCCTTCCAGCTCCTTTTGTTGAAAAGATTATTCTTTTTTCAGTTTTATTGCTGTTGTCTTTCTTTATAATTTCCTTCTGTATAGTACTTCATTTTGGGTAATTTTTTTTTGTGTGTGGTTGAATTAGATTTCTTTTTTTAAAAAAATATTTTATTTACTTATTTGACAGAGAGAAACAGAGCTAGAGAGGGAACACAAGCAGGGAGAAGAGGGAGAAGCAGGCTTCCCGCCAAGCAGGGACCCTAATGTGGGGCTCAATCCCAGGACTCTGGGATCATACCTGAGCCTAAGGAAGATGCTTAATGACTGAGCCACCCAGGTGTCCCTGAACCAGAATTCTTATAAAGATTCAGTAAATCAGGAAAAAGAAAAAGAAAACTGATTTTTGAATATCTTCTTTTATTAATAAGCCAAGTCCTCAAATTAATTTGTTTCCCTACATAAATTACTTGAAGTGAATGTCCCAGAATTTGCACTTGGAAAGGCACTAAAATAGCAGTCACAAAAAATAAAAAAAAATGTGCTTTTCCCTTATTGATCCTAATATTAGAGGAGTACCTTTCGAATAGGTTTTAAAGTTCAGTTTATTAAAATATTATGAGATTAATAGCCTTGCTAGAATGTACAAATATTGTCAAAATCGCAATAGCAATGTTAATATCCAGTATTACAATTTGACAGCTTATATGAAGAAATAATTGGAAATTAACACAACCCATTGTTAAAAAGGAAGTGGGCTATAGTAAGTCATTTTTTATCCCTGCAAATTTAAATAATTAAGAATTATACCCTGATACCAGCAGATCAGAAGCAACAATCTTTGAATATGTAGAATTATACTTCCTAAGTAAATAACCATACAGACTTAATCAACTGGATTTATCATGTTTGTATTTATGGATTTTACTATATATCTTTTTTACTCCTACATGATTGTAACTTTTATATATGAGTACATTTTGCTAGTAATTATTTTTATCAAAGTTGAGGCATCTCGTACAGTAGAATCAAGCATTAATATATGAGAAATGTGCTCAGGTATGCACTTACTAAACATATTTTCAAAACTGTCAAGTAGAATTCATTTCACTCTTTAAAAATTTGTGAATATTTACTTTTTAATATGTCATTATAAATTGAAACTGTCATTAAAATTTTGTGATATTTCAGAAACAGTTCCATGGTAATATTACATTCAGGGATAATTTAGTCATAAAGAGGAATATGTATTTTCTAGATAATTATGCATAATAACCTTGCTCAAAATTTGAAACAAAATAACATTCTAGGAACTAAAATATCCAGAATGAAAAGATGAGAGGTGAGAGTATAAGAAAAATTATTAATTCTGCATATTTCTACATATTAAAAGATTCTGCATATTAAAAGATTATTATACTATTTGACAGTTATGAAAATTTTCTTTCATTTATGATATTGCTGATAAGCAGAATTTATTTTCAAGTTGGCTTAAATAATATCAAAGTTTTTCTTCCCAAATTTAGTAAAGCTTAGGGACACCTCAGTGGCTCAGTTGGTTGAGCATTCAACTCTCAGTTTTGGCTCAGGTCATGATCTCAGGGGTCATGCCTAACATAGGTTCCACACTTGGTGGGGGATCTTCTAGAGATTCTCTCTCTCTCTCTCCTGTAGCCCTCCCCTCCTTTCTAAAATAATAAACAATTCTTTAAAAAAATTTAGTAGAGGGTGCCTGGGTGGCTCAGAGGGTTAAGCCTCTGCCTTCAGCTCAGGTCCATGATCTTGGGGTCCTGGGATCAAGGCCGGCATTGGGCTCTCTGCTCAGCGGGGAGCCTGCTTCCTTCTCTCTCTGCCTGCCTCTCTCCCTACTTGTGATCTCTCTCTCTCTCTGTCAAATAAAAAAAAAATTTTAGTAGAGCTTCAAAACAATCTATATTTTGGAAGAATGGAACACATAAAGACAAAAAGCAAAAGAACCTAAAACCAGATAGACTAAAGCAAGATATCAAAGCAAGTCTGAGTATACCACTTAGTATGTATGTAATTGAATGAGGTCTCCTATATGAGGATAGGGTAGGGTGGAGTGGGGGTTAAGAAGGAGAAACACAGATTGTTTTGTTTGAAAAAACTATGTGTGGGAACAAGATATTTTGGGAAATCTCTGTACCTTCCCCTCAATTTTATTGTGAACCTTAAACTGCTATGAATAAGAATTGTAATTAAAAATATATATAACATGAAATTTTTAATGTAGCATGCATAAATTAAACTAACCATTTACATTTAAAAGAAGTCTTATTCCAAGGAAAATTTAGAAAGATTTCATAGTATTGGAAAGAAAGAATCATCTAATAAATATGTGAAATTGAACATTCATTAAATTCCCATAGAAAGTTTAAAAGCATTCAGAATTTCAGTAAAAACCCTGTATGGTCAATGTCATGACTTTTCTTCTGGATTTATTTGATCTATTTTGGTAAAAACTTGGAATAAGGTCAAACAAATTAGCAAGATGGTAATAGCCCAAGCCAGATGACAGGTAAAGCCAGGGAGTCTGTACTATCATGTCCTAACTCTGCATTTTCCTTCTGGAAGTGATGGCAAGATAGAGGATGTAAATATGTAGATTCCTAATATTTAATTAATGTATATTATTAATGCATATTATTAATTTATTTAATATTTAATATATAATATTTCATTTAATTTATTCACATCAGAGACCTATACGGCTGTGATGTCCCATGAATGCCTTAATTGCATTTTCATTATACTATAATCTACATAAAACCCAGGTCCATGCCATCCTGATATTATTCGTTCTTCATTACCCACTACCCTCCAGAACTCCCCCTAATTCTTTCTTCAAGTGGAGTCAGTAAATCATATGTTGGTGCCATTTATTTATTTATTTATTTATTTATTTATTTATTTATGCCCATCGTGTTTCTGATCATCATACTGAAAGAAAAAATTTGATAAAACCTTGAAATAATTATAATTAATAGTAAAATAGTATATATTATTTGGGAGGGCAAAATCTTTCTTTTTTAACAATAATTTATTTTATTTTTTTCAGTGTTCCAATGTTCATTGTTTATGCCCCACACCCAGTGCTCCATGCAATTTGTGCTCTCAATACCCACCACCAGGCTCACCCACACCTACCCCCCTTCTTTCGAAAACCCTCAGTTTGTTTCTTAGAGTCCAAAGTCTCTCATGCTTCATCTCCCTCTCTGATTTAACCCAGTTCACATTTCTTTTTCTTCTCCTTCTGTCCTCCATGTTACTTCTTGTGTTCAACAAGTAAGTGAAACCATATGATACTTGACTTTCTCTGCTTGGCTTATGTCACTCAGCGTAATCTCCTCCAATCCCATCCATGTTGCTACAAAAGTTGGCTATTCATCTTTTCTTATGGAGGTATAATATTCCATTGTATATATGGACTATATCTTCTTTATCCATTTGTCTGTTGAAGGGCATCTTGACTCTTTCCACAGTTTGGCAATGATAGCCATTACTGCTATGAACGTTGGGGTACATATGGCCCTTTGTTTCACTATATCTGCATCTTTGGGGTAGATACCCAGTAGTGCAATTGCAGGGTCATAGCGTAGCTCTATTTTTAATTTTTAAAGGGATCTCCACCTTGTTTTCCAAAGTGGCTGCACCAACATGAATTCCCACCAACGGTGTAAGAGTGTTCCCCTTCTTCTGCAGCCTCTCCAACACATGCTATTTCCTGCCTTGTTAATTTTGGTCATTCTAACTGGTGTAGGGTGGTATCTCAATGTGGTTTTGATTTGAATTTCCCTAATGGCGAACATTTTTTCATGTGTCTGATAGCCATTTGCATGTCTTTATGGAGAAGTGCCTTTTCATGTCTTCTGCCCATTTTTTTGATATGATTATCTTTTTCTTTTTCTTTTTTTTTTTTTTTTTGGTTGAGTTTGAGGAGTTCTTTATAGATCTTGGATATCAGCCCTTTGTCTGTAGTGTCATTTGAGAATATATTCTCCCACTCTGTGGGTTGCCTCTTTGTTTTGTTGACTGTTTCCTTTGATATGCAGAAGCTTTTTATTTTGATGAAGTCCCAAAAGTTCATTTTTGCTTTTGTTTTCTTTGCCTTTGGAGAGGTGTCTTGAAAGAAGTTGTTGTGGCCAATGTCAAAGAGGTTACTGCCTATGTTCTCCTCTAGGATTTTGATTGATTTTTGCCTCACACTGAGGTCTTTCATCCATTTCGAGTTTATCTTTGTGTATGGTATAAGAGAATGGTTGAGTTTCATTCTTCTATGCATAGCTGTCCAATTTTCCCAGCACCATTTATTGAAGAGACTGTCTTTTACTGACTGGATATTCCTTCCTGCTATGTCGAAGATTATTTGACCATCGAGTTGAAGTTCCATATTTGGACTCTCTACTCTGTTCCATTGGTCTGTGTGTTTGTTTTTGTGCCAGTACATGCTGTCTTGGTGATCATAACTTTTTAAAAAAGTTTGAAATCAGGTAATGTGATGCCCCAGCTTTGTTTTTCTTTTTCAACATTTTCTTAGCAATTTAGAGTCTTTTCTGGTTCCATGTAAATTTTAGGATTGTGTGTTCCAGCACTTTGAAAAATGTTGGTGGAATTTTGATTGAGATGGCACTGAAAGGATTGATTGCGCTGGGCAGTATAGACATTTTAACAAAGTTTATCCTTCTGATCCTCTATGGAAACTGGTTTTTCAGGCTTTTGGTCTCTGGAATTTTGGGGAGGCTTTTTTGGTGGCTTTTCAGAGATTCAGAGCAAAGTAAGCTATCCACACTCAGACCTCCATCTTGGAGAGAAGTCTGCTCTTCTCTGGATGGTCCAGAACACACAGACTCCCCCTCTGCAAACTCCCCTGCATACCACCACTTCTCACAGGTGGCACGCATCCTGAGTCACCACCATAGTGGTTGCCCGAAGCCCTGTCTTGTCAGCACAGCCCTGTGCCACAGTAACTGTGAGTGACACTGTTTTGGGAGAGCCTGCCATTGCAGGGACCACTGTCTGGAGCTCATACTCATGCTGGGTGTCATCAGACCCAGCAGTCCCGCCAATCATATGAGGGGCCTTGGGTGGGATTGCTAGTAGCGGAATGCCAAGGGCTCAGGGAGTCCCCGCCGGGAGTCCTCACTCAGGCACTGGCGGGTGCTGGCTATGGCCATCCCAGGACCACAGTTTTACGTCCATGCCCATGGCCATCAGGTTCCACCAGTTGCCCCTTAAGACTGTTTTTGAATGCTTTTAACCAGACTCCAAGTTGATGCTGGTCCCCAAGCACAGGGAACTTTTGTATTGGGGTATTACTTTCCAATGGATAGCTTCTGGTGGCTCCCTCCCCTTCTGTTTATCCTCCAAAATCAGTCTGAGCATTCCCACTCCACTTTACCTCTTTGCTGATGCTCTTCTGCCCGCCTAGACACCCAGAGTGTGGTATTTACATCTCAGTCTGATTTCATGGTTGTTCAGAGTGTTCTGGTAGATATTTAGCTCACTTCAGGTGATCCACTGAAACAGGGTCTCCTACTTCTCTACCATCTTGCTTCCTTTCCAGGAGGGCAAAATCTTTCTAATAGAAACAACAAAGATAGAAACTAAAAAAATAGACACATTTATATGAATTAAAAAATGAGTGTTCAAAACAAGCAATGAAAAATTAACATTAAAAACAAATGAGTATCTGATTCAAGCTGGCAGAGTACATAATTTACTCTTTCTCCTCAAAATCTAAGTGAAGTGAGAGTTGATGTATACAGAATACTAATAACAAAAGTATAAATACATTTCAAAATAAGAAATAATGCCATCAAGAGAAGAGAAACATTGACAGATTTCTGGAGGAGAGAGAGGGAATGATTACTGATTCTGAAAAGAATGTGTAACTCTGATTTTGCATAGAAGAGAATGTAGTAGAGAATCCGAATGCAGCGATGGGCTATTGGAGAAGAAATCATGGTAAAATGAATGAATGGCCTATCTTTGAATGTGTATGTATTCTGTGTACAAGGAGCAACTGGATGTAACATTTACCCTTCGCTAAAACCAAAAAATATACTTCCTAAAGAGCCATTCCACAGACGGGAACTAGTGTGAGAATTGAAGAACAGATAGAAGTTATAACAATTTTCAATTCCCAAAGTAGTCAAAGGGGAAAAAAAGAAAAGGATTTCATGTCACTCATTTTTGAAATAAATATTAAGTATGCCAACCCTGGAATATTATTATTATTATTATTATTATTATTATTATTATTATTATTAATTTGAAAGGTCTTACACAGCTCCCTAATAACATACCCTCAGTAGAAGGCTGCCTCTACCTAGAACATGTCCATTTTTCAGAACTTGGGTTTATTCCTTGCAAAATGCAAAGAAAGTTGCAACCTCGCATCATTGTAATTTGTTTGCAACCCGCCACTGTTGCAAAAGAATAAAATGCCAATACTAATTCTAAACAACATAGTCCTTCATTAAAAACTAGGATTGAGGATTAACAGATACTTGAAGATAGCCAGCCTCAGAGAGAGAAAGATCAGAATATAAAAATTGAGCCACAGATTCTAAAACATATAGAGGTATTGTAAAGAATAGAACAGAATTTTTTAAATGAAATTAATATTTTCTAACAGGATCAAGGGTACCACAAACCTAGTTTTTAAGAAACTAAAATAAAAACAAAACAAAAATGTTAAATAATAGAAGGAATATTGTCACAGGAAAAATTATAACATATGCTACTTAAAATATTTTATAACTATTATTATAATTTATTTAATGAAATGAGAAATTTAACAAAAGTTAAACATGTTGATTTCACATATTATCAGAACAGCAAATAATAGTTTGAATTTATTAAGCAGTAATATTTGAGAAAATAATCAAATAACATCAAAATGTGAGTGATATTGATGATCTAGAAAACATGTTATAATGATAGGATATAGGCAGCATGCTTCAGTGGAAAGAGGATTACACTAGAAATTATGAATCCCAGGTTGTAATTTTAACCTTGCTTCAAATTTATGGTGTTACTTAGAAAACGATTTTCCATCACAGGTGACAGTTTTTCTCTTCTATAAATTCAGTTTCCTCATGTCTCAATTTCTATATTTTTATCATTCAATTCACAATAGTATTTGTATCAGTTACCTATAATGTATTTAAATACATAAATTTTATTTATCTAGGTATCTAAGAGAGTGAGTTTTAATTTTTGGCTTCTATGAATATTTTATGGCTGTTTGTTTCGCTTTGTTTTTGTTTTAGTTTTCTCCATCTTTGTGTATTCTTCCAGTATGGCAGCTGTGGTTTATATTTTTGTAGTTCATAATTCTTTCTGATTACTGTGCCATATTTACCTTGGTGCAGCAGCCAGCTCTTCTGCATCCACAGCTCTCACAGGGCTGGTGAGCTAGAAAGAATGGGTGAAGAGCCTGATTGCAGCCTTGGCACACTAAGACAAGAAAGCTTCCCATATTCTTTTGTTTGCTTAACAAATCATGTAGGACAAATTAAAGCAGCAGGCCAGACATGCCTGCACTTCCCTAGGGTGCAGTCCACATATTCACGCATGGGCACATGCTCCATTGTGACCCTTTGCAGTTTGTCTAATGACTTATCATTTTCCTTATCCTATATGCCAGATGTGCTCCAAGCTTTTATGACCAAAATTCAAATTCCCTTCAGAAGATAAACTCATGTACTCTCAAACAATCCAATTTTCAATATTAATTTTCTGCTTTAATACAGGGGAGGATAAAGGAGTGAATTTTCAGCCCCAAATTGATTTCAACCTATTATAAGTATTTCTTATGGGAAGGTGAATTCAATGAGCATGGAGTGTTTCTATTATTCAGTTTCTTGTATGTAGAAGGTATTTAATAAGTATTTATTATAGATTAACAAGCCAACAGACTGAAAATTCCAATAACCATTTTGAATTAATTTATTATTTAAGCAATTGATAATCATACCTTTTCCCTAAATAGGAAAGGTATGATTGGCTCATTAAGTAGTTTCTGGGAGAAAGGAAAGAATCCATGAGAACAATGAAATCATTTTTTCCATTTTCTACAGAAATAACATTAGAAAAAATCTGCCTTTGATTATGGAGACTATTTTATTTCAATACTTAATTTCTATAAACTTATGTTTTTAAAATGGCATTGATTTGGCTACTTATTACTGTTAAAATATTAATTTAAAACTTTTGAAATTAAATTTGCTTATTAGAATAATTTAGTAGGTATTTGAATGAAAGAAGTTTTTCTGCCTCTGTTTAGACAATGGATATTCTATGCAATCTTATTTTAGCATTACATATTAAATAACTTGAGAACTGATCGTGAATCAAATGGAATAAATTCTCTTTCTTTTAGTCAGTTTGAGCTAACCTATCTAGAATAGAATACTTTTATCTTTATTGTACCATATCTGAGAGTCAGTGGTACTTAAATTCTCGTGTGCCTAACAATGAGCTTAGAATCTTGCTAAATATGTATATTCCCATAGACTTAGATAGGTCTCTCCTGTCATCATTGAGGCCTTGAGCTATTATCCCAACAAAATGAATTAATTGTGTCTCTCTAGAAATGTTTTTACCCTTTTTCTCATCAGCATCACTTACTCAGAAAGATAAAAACTTCATTCAACTTTTCTTTTATATGAAAGAAACTGTATCCCACAATGGCTTTAAAATATATTTTGAAATCTGTCATGACAGCTCAGTTCCTGCTTCTTGGAGCCAGAAAGTGTAGCTACATTGGTATTAAAAGTCCACATATTCCTACCCTCTCAAACTCTATATTTGATTCAAAACTAGACCATCTTCTTGCATCTATTTTTCGAGTTTATTTATTAGTTTTGTTCTGGCACTTGTCCTTTTGATTTATTTTTATCTCAGGTACATATTGAATATTTTGTGCTTTATTTAACATGTCTTTTTGTTTTTAGGCAAAATGTGATTTGCCTTATGAAATCTATATAGTATTGTGCTTTTTCTATTGTTATTATTACTAGATGTGCATCTTTTTCCAAGAAAAACGAAGTAATTATGCTAAGATATTTTCCCTTTCTTTGGTATTACCTTTCAATTCAGTAGATCCATATTGGGCACTTGTAATATTTATTTCTTAAGATACAGGTAGGTAATATACAGCTCATTGTCATCTAAAGCTTTCAACTGTTGAGTCTGCCTTATGGTAATTCAAACATGCATTCTTTATAGAATTTCTTGTCACATAGTACTTTTACAGGTATTCTGGTGCTTCTCCATTTATTCTTTCCAACTTATCTTTATTATATATTCGTCTTCATTTAAAGCAATCTCTATGTAGTTTTATTTTCAGAAACTATTGATTCATTTTCACTTTTTTCCTTTAGGTCTATTTCTTAATAAAAATGTAGTTTACATTTTAATATAAATTATTTAATATTTAATATACTTAATGTAGTAAATATGTTGATCTTAATATAGTTAATATATATTTAATATAAACTGTTCTTAATAAACTGTAGTTTATATTTTATAATAAACCTGAGAGATCCCATCTGACCACATTTTTAGCATTTGGTTTGTTGTATGTGTCACATGGAGATACAATTAAACACAAAACAAAACAAAACTTTGTTAAGTTGTTGAATGATGGTGGGCCCTAGGAGCTAGAACAAGGGAATGCACAAAAGTATAGTTTAAGTGTTAAGATATCTTAAGATAGTTTAAGTGTTAAGATATCTGAAAATAAAGCAACCAGTCCCATGACTGGATGAAAGCAGAATTAGGGCTATATGCTTACTATTGGCCTGACAAGTATCATACAGAATATAAAAGCAAGTCATGGATGTCTAAATGAAACACTTGTATTAATTCACATGTTCAGCATTTGAAATTGCTTCTCAAAAAAAAAAAAAGAAATTGCTTCTCACAAGATTATCATTACTTTGGATATGAGCACAAACAACAGGAAAAATAGAGTTATGATTGAATCCATGGTAACAAAGTAGATATTCTTAGTATCAGAAAATGTTCCCTTTATCTTTGTGTTCATTTGTTTTTAATACACTAGAAATATAGTTACCTTTGTATCCATCCATAATTCTTAAGACATTTGATGTTTGTCATGAGGCTCCGATTTTCTTTTTAATTCAGAATGAATAACTTCATAGGATTTAATGTGGAATAATTTTAAACCACCTTTTTCTATACTGGTTTTCCCTTTTCTTTCTCAAATGTGATGTGAACATAGCTGAACAAAATAAATCATAAAGACAGTTTCCTAATTTTTGCATGATATATGATTATCATGAACTACTTTGAAATTCTAAGTGTAATATCATCACATTGTTTATTTACAGTCATATTTGATAGTAATAAAAACTGCCTATGAAGGTAAACTATGAATGTAAAGACTCGCATATTGTGTACAATTTGATATGAAAGGATACTTTTATTTGAGGCTTAAAGCTATGTACACTATATTGTCTTTAAGAGTTGCTCTGTCTTGCTTTTTCCTCATTAAATATTTTTGTCTTAAAAAAGTGAATAATTTAGAATACATAATTTTTATATATATAAATATTTTTTTCTCTATTTTGGAAAGGATTATAGCAGTTTATCATTTACCAGATCATAATATCTAGTAAACATGAGCATATATTCTCAAAAATATTTTAACTGATCTGAATATCCTAGAAGCTCGTTAATTATTGCCTTAAAAGCAATCAGCAATTATTGCATTTCTTTAATAAATAAGGTATATTGGTGGTCTTAAATAATTCCTACATTTATAGCATAAAATAATTTTTTTCTGTTTTCTTTGGTCTATACTTTGTGTCTGACAAAATAGGTTGAAAAGAAAATAAATGTGGATGATTTACAGAATGAATATATGTAGAGTTTTCATGCTTATGCACAATTGCTTGCTAATCATCAAGTTGGAGTAATAGAACATGGTGACCTCGTTTTCTTGGGATCATCATTATTTTGGGACAGTTCAAAGTTATTTCAAATGCATATACTGAGGTTTCATATTTAGTTCATGAGTTCACTATAAAATAGTTTTTAATTTAAACTAATTTAAGAAAACTAGTTTGCTTCTTTTCAGTCTGTTAAAGCATCAGCCAAACAAAGAAATATGACAACAATATCATTCAGCAACTGTCTAAAATGACAGTTCCTAAAATAACATAAGGAAGAGCATAAGGAATAACAAAATAGATTTTTTTTTCTCCAAAAGTGGCCCATCAGCATTCTTTCAACAGGGCATTTGTTTGCAGAGCTATAAATTAGCTATGTTGTGTTAATTTAATATTCATTGAGTAAAACATGTGTAAATGAGCACAGAGAAGAGATGCCTCTTAGGTATGACTGTGTATTGATTAGGAAAAAAATATAGTCTGAAATGATGCTGAGTATGTTAGGTATCTAGAGACAATGCTGTAGAATGTAAAACTTCTTATTTCTGAGTACACATTTTTTTCTGGCATTCCTACAAGATTCTTTTGTAGCTTTTATAATTTATTTCTAAAATATCTGGTAAGTTGGGGCGCCTGGGTGGCTCAGTTGGTTGGGCCGCTGCCTTCGGCTCAGGTCATGATCCCGGCGACCCGGGATCGAGTCCCACATCGGGCTCCCTGCTCGGCGGGAAGCCTGCTTCTCCCTCTCTCACTCCCCCTGCTTGTGTTCCCTCTCTGGCTGTGTTTCTCTCTGTCAAATAAATAAAATCTTTAAAAAATAAAAAAAATAAAATAAAATAAAATAAAATATCTGGTAAGTTAAAATTCATAGTGTAGATTGAAATAAAACCAACTGGAATAATTATAGAAGAGAGGTCTGTTTGTAAAACATACAAAAACCAGGGTTTATTTTCCTGTTTGTTTGTTTGTTTATTTATGTAAGGGCCACATGAATATATCTTTTCAGTGGAGTAAAGCCATATTGATGGAAGGAGTTGCATCCTTTAGTATTAGATTAGATATTATAAGATGTAATGCGTGTCTGTGAATTTGGCAACACAGATTATACTTTTGGAGAAAAGTGGAGAAAAGAGTAGATGTAAGAGCACTATTTCTTCATGGACATATGTTAAACATATGGTAATGTTAGGAACTGTGAAACGATGGAGGTTTTATCTTACTTATAAATTAACAAATTGACTCAATGGATGCTGAAAGATAGCTTGAGACTCCTTGGTCAGAGACAAGGATTAATTTAGTTTGGCCCCCAATCTCCCAGGTGAAGTAAAGGACACAAATGGATGCTGAATACACAGTGGGTTTACAAAACAACTGAGTAACCTTGAATTTAGGAAACCCTAATTCATTATAAGGTTCTATAAGCAAATCTGCCCAACCTTGCCCTGGAGGAAGACATTATCTTCATTATACCTGACAGTAAGCAAATCAGTCTTTTATTCCAAAGGGAAATACTATTTCCATCTTTCAAAGTTGTTTGAGATACAAACATCCTTGAAAATGCTGTTTGAGCAAAACCCATCAGTATCTCTACTCACAAGGAAGGCAGAAATGCAAGAGACCCCAGGAAAAATGTCTGCCAACAGTATCCACTTCTCATTTCTACATACCCATCTTAGTCTCTGGCAAATCTTCCAAGTGTATATCACTCTGTCAGCCACTCTGATTAATCTGACTAATGAGGACTGGGACCAAATCTATTCCATGTGTTTCATGTAGTATATAATCAAGGCCACTATCAGTACTACTAGAACCAGTAGAATGAGTCAACCTGCAATATTGTTTTCAGCCTTGCCCCCAAGAGTCCCAGGCTCAACCTCTTGAACAAATCATGTAAACTAAGGATCTAACTTAAAGAGTTGGATGATTATCTTTTTATGTTTCTGTATTGGCCTTTCTGCTTGGCCTAAAGCATTAATCCAGTTAGAGCAATATGTATTAGTAATTGTACAAGCTCCATCTTGGCTCACAAAGAGGAAGTCTGGGCAGTATTACAATCTCTCACTACCCTGTATAGGGAGTTGAATACCTACCATGACTAAGACGGTGTCATTGATCACTTAGGAACTCTCGGGGCAAATTTTGTGCCCACTTTCATAATTGAATGACTCTTAGACTGCAGGGAAAATGGCCTGCAGCAAGCACATAAATGACAGCCTCATTTTGGAGAAATCTATCACCCGAGGGCTCCATAATCTTACTTATAAGTTGCTCATGAACAACCCTGATAACTGTATTTTCAGAAGATGAGCCAGTTTATGCCTGGTTTCCACTTAAGGTGTCCAGTGTTGGGAATGCATATGCACTTCTTGAAAGAAAATGAGGTTGACATTTATCACCTTCCTCCAACCACTGGGGCCTGTATCAGTCAAGGTGCACAGTTGTAATGTGCCTCTAATATGGTCTTGCAGAAGACTATAAGCTTTAGGCTCCCTAGTTTAGGTTAAAGAATTGTACCTAATTCTTGGTTTTAGCAGTTTTAAAATACAAAAGACCATTAATACTTCCTCTACCATCATTCCTCCCAGGATCTAAGGTATCCCCTCCCCATGGCAAATTGTTTCTGCCCCTAAACATCCACAGAAATCTGTATGCCCCATTACAGTAATTATAAATTTACCTTTTGTTGAATTATCCTCTATAGAAACACCTTTCATTCAGAAAAGTCAGGTGCAAGAGGGCAAGGGCATTTATTAAGAACTTAACCAAGTATTTTGGGATGTGCAAATATGTAAAATAATCTATACCTATGGAAATATACAATGATAGAGTCATTCTAGAGAATAGTCTGGCACCACTCAGTTTAATTAGTTTTACTGAGACCCTGTTTCCTTGTAATTATGCCCCTAAGTGTATTGTATATATCTATCTCTATCCCATCTCCATCCCTATCTATCTACTTCTCTCTCCCCTCTAGCCCACCAAACTTCTCACACAGTTCAATAAAGGGGCATCATTACAATATTTACTAAAGTGTTATCTGTTTTGACAAAGACATGGGGATATTGTCAGTGTCTGTCACTAGGTAGTCAGCTAGGTAAGAGAGGTAATAGGACAACATGGGGAGTTCTGTGTCCCAAACAGAAACTATAGAATAGATGGACATGATAAATTAGAGTAACATGGATGAATCTTTTTTAAAGTTTATATATAAAAAGTTTATCTATCATCTATCATCTATATATCTATCTACCTCATAAAACTGTTCCTATAAATTAAAATAGGAAAAATTAGAGACAATATTAGGGGTACTAAATCTATACAAGGCACAAAATACAGAGGGGTGGAAGAGGAGAGTGTAATTTAACACTGAAACTGAATTTTAAAGTAATCATATATGTTTTGTTTACTCACTAATTCATATCCCACCTAATTCTTAATAAGGTTAAGGATGATATAAATGATTAAGTTTTAAAAAGCACTATAAAGACTAGGGGAAGTCCGTTTTTTTTTCCCCCTTTCCTTTGTGAATCCTAAACTGACATTCTAAAATTTGCTATTTAATTCATAAAGTATAAATTCTGTGGTATTTATGGATAAGACAGGTAATGCAAATGATTACAGTGGGCATTGACAAACTTTGTCATGGATTGTGTTTCATGTCTACTCATGGTATTCAAACATAATTTTTATTTTTATTTTTTATTTTTTTAAATACCTTTTTTTTTTTTTAAAGATTTTATTTGTTGACAGAGAGAGAGATCTCAAGTAGGCAGAGAGGCAGGCAGAGAGAGAGAGGAGGAAGCAGTCTCCCTGTTGAGCAGAGAGCCCGATGTGGGCCTCAATCCCAGGACCCTGAGATCATGACCTGAGCTGAAAGCAGAGTCTTTAACCCACTGAGCCACCCAGGTGCCTGCAAACATAATTTTTATTTTTCTTATTTTTTATTTTTTATTTTTTTTCAAACATAATTTTTAAACCTCCCATATGGGGTAAATAAATCCCATCTATTATTTAAATTGCTTGAATTCAGTCCTTGCCAACAGCTTGCAACCATTGGCAATCAAAAAAGGAAAATGTTTTATTAAAATGAGATAGTGGGTTGATTGTTTGAGCCAACAAGGGAAAGTGAAGTACTCAAGATAATTTTAGAGAGTCACAAAAATGATTTTAAGCAAATTAGAAGAAAATAAGAGACTTTACCTGTACTTTTTAATTCTTTATTCCAACCAGCCAAACATTCCAACCCTAGAGGGAAGCCTTGGTAATTAGAATCTGAAGTAGCCAAGAGTTAATTAGGGTTTTTAATTTTGAATGAGGAAATACATTGCTTAAATTAATCCCTGAAATTAAATTTGGTATTTTTGGTTCCTAACAAGATAACACACTTTTATCAAAGAGTTGTCCTCCTCTCAAATAATCAACATTGGATATTCCATCCAAAGAAATGATTATGGAGGGGCACACAGGAGATTCTAAAACTAACATTAATGTTCTAAGTACTAAACTGGCTGTGTTATCATGATATAACTGTATATGTACATACATATATATAACACAGAAACATGTCTGTTTATATTAAATAATATCAAGCATATGATAGTTAAGGAATAGAAGTATATATGTTTTTGAAAGTGAAAAAATGAATGTAGTATAAATTGCATAAATGAACAAGGATTGTCAAGAACAAAGCAAGATATAGTACCTTGGTTGGAAATAATTGTCATTGTTGAATATGATTAAGGTAAAAATTAGACAAATATTTTGAAATTAAAAATATCAAAAGAGATATTCTTAAAAATAACTGAAGAATAATGAAGGAAGAATTCAATTGACATTAGATTGCTTCACAAAGTCTGGTGTATTTGTTTTTATTGCTGTGTAACAAATTACTGCAAACTTATTGTATTAATTTCTCAGCACCCATAATGAAGTGCCACAAACTGAGTAGCTTAAAACAACATGAATGTATTGTCTCATAGTTTTGAAGACTAGAAATTTGAACTCAACGTGTTGGCAGGTCCATGTTCTCTGAAACCTGTAAGAGAGAATATTTCCTTGCTTCTTCCCAACTGCCTGTGGTTTCCTGGCAATTCTTGGTGTTCCCTGGCATACACCAGGTGCCCCACTTTCTGCCTCTATGGGACTTGATGTTCTGTCTCTTCACAGGGTGTTCCTCACTGTGTGTGTCTGTGTCCAAATTTCCCTTTTATAAATGACTCACTCTAAAGTTTTTATCTTAATTTGGTCACATCTATAATAACCCTATTTCCAAATACGGTCATAGTCACAAGTATCAGATACTAGGAATTGAGGCTTCAATACATCTGTTAAAATAAAAAACAAATGGAGACCAGCCTTGAAAATTTCCTGAGCAGACAAAATCAGTTTAGTCAGACAAACGAAACTTCATTTAGCTTACTTTTTAAGGCTAACTTGAGCTGGGTCATTTCTTGCTTATGTCTCCAGAAATCATAAGGAAATCTTAAACTGTTTCTCAAGATTGATAAGAGATAACCACTGACCAATTCCCTATCATTCGAGAAAATTCTTCTTGAAAAGTTTTTATTTAAATACCAGTTAGTTAACATACAGTTAATCACAATTTAGTGATTTAACACTTTTATACCATACCCAGTGCTCATCACAAGTGCACTCCTTAATCTCCACCACACATTTAACCCATTCACCCATCTACCTCCCCTCCAGTAGCCATTAGTTTGTTTTCTGTAGTTAAGAGTCTGTTTATTGGTTTGTCTTTCTCTCTCTTTTATTCCCTACTTTGTTCATTTGTTTTGTTTCTTCAATTATGTATATGAATGAAATCATTGGTATTTGTCTTTCTCTGACTGAATTATTTCCCTTAGCGTAATACTCTCTAGTTTCATTGCTGTCACAGCAAATGCCAAGATTTCATACTTTTTAATGGCTGAGTAATTATACCACCTCTTTATCCATTCATCAGTCAATGGACAAGGGCTGTATATATAATTTGGCTATTGTAGATAATGCTGCTATAAACATCAGGGTACATGCATCCCTTTGAATTAGTATTTTTGTATTCTTTGGGAAAATACCTAATAGTGTAATTGCTGGATTGTAGAGTAGTTCTATTTTTAATTTTTGAGGAATACTCCATACTGTTTTCCAGAATGGCTACACTAGTTTGCATTCTCACCAACAGTGTAAGAGGGTTCCCCTTTTTCCACATTCTCACCAGTATTTGTTGTTTCTTCTGTTGTTGATTTTAGCCATTCTGACAGGCATTAGGTGATATTTCATTGTAGTTTTGATTTGTATTTCCCTGATGATGGATGATGGTAAGCATCTTTCCATGTGTCTGTTGGCCATGTGGTTTAGATGTCTTTAAAAATGTTTGTTCATGTCTTCTGCTCATTTTTAATTGGATTATTTGGTTTTGGGGTGGATAAATAATTGGATTATTTGAGTTTCTGGAGATTTTTTCTGATCCTTTCTTGTTTTTGTCACCTTTGGTGTTACCTTTACACACAGAGTATTCTTTAATATTTCTTTCAAGGTTGATTTAGTGGTCATGAACTCTTTTAGGTTTTGTTTGTCTGGAAAAGTCTTTATCCTTACATCTGAACGATAACCTTGCTGGGTAGAGTATTCATGGCTACAGATATTTCCCATTCAGCATTTTGAAATATCATGCCACTTTGTTCTAACTTGCCAATTTTCTGTTGAGAGATCTGCAGCTTGCCTTATGAATCTTCTCTTGTGACTTAAGGACTTCTGTCTTGCTGCTTTTAAGATTTTTTTTCTTTGTCATTATATTTTGCAAATTTAATTACAATATATCTTCATTATGGCCTCCTTTTGATTTTAATGGGGATTCTCTGCCTCCTGGATCTGGATGTCTGTTTCCTTCCCCTGATTAAGGAAATTTTCAGCTATTATTTCTTGAAATAAATTTCCTGTCCCCTTTTCTCTCTTCTTCTTCTGGGACTCCTATGATATAAATGTTACTGTGTTTGATGGAGTCACTGAGTTTCCTAAATCTATCCTTGTGTTGCATAATTCTTTTTTCTCTCTTTTCTTCAGCTTCATTAATTATTTTATCTTCTACATAACTAATTTTTCTTCTTCTAGCCTGCTGTTCATTACATTAGACATGTTTTCAATGTTGTTTATTATATTCTTCATCTCTGATTGAGTCTTTTCAACTCTTATCTGTGTGGTAAGGGTCTCACTGATGTCTTCTATTCTTTTCTCAAGCCCAGAGAGTATCTTTATGAATGTTGCTTTAAATTCTCCATGAGGCATATTACTTACCTGTTTCATTTAGATCTCTGGCTATGGGCTTACCTTGTTCTTTCATCTGGGGTAAATTTTTTTGTCTTGGTACTTTGTGTAAGTTTCTGCTTTCTTTGTGTTTTGGAAAAACCAATTTTGTCTTCTACTCTTGCATTGATGTGGCCTCTTCTCTCCTTTAGTTGTGGAGTTTGTTCTGTCAGTCTTCAGATTGATTTCTGAGATATTTAGAATGATTTGATAGTTATCTAGTTGTACTTGTGGGATGAGGTAAGCCTAGGGCCTCCTCCACTGCCATATTTTCCTGCATCATCATTTAAGAAAATTCTAATATAACCACTCTGTGATGAATAAACAGTCATTGTTTTCCCATTATATACACTGCTTTATAATAATATACACTGATCTCGTACCATGTTTTGGTTTCAGTTTTTTTTGGGGGGGTATGTGTACGGTAAGTTTTTACTAATTACTCATTCATTGATTCATTGATTTTACTTCTATTGTGATATTTGACACGTCTTTTTGATGGACACAAATCTATAATATCTGGTGCCTTAAAAAATCAAACTATGTGATCACATAGTTTCCAGGAGTGTCAGGAGTCTGGCCAACAGTTAGTTGGATGTTCTAATATGATCTCACAAAGTTCACACTGTTATCCAGGCTGCATTCTCTTTGAGCTTAGATTTCTGTTCCAAACTCATTCAGACCCTCAGTAGAATTGTTTTTTGAGGTGGCATAACTGAATTCTCCATTTTTTTTGTCGCCTTAGGTCAGTGATTGCTGGCAGCTTTTGATGCCACCCTCAGGTTTTTGCTGTGTGGCTCCCTTCATAGCATAGAAGCTTACTTCTTCATGGCCATTGGAAAATTATTCACATTTCTTCCAATCTCTGACCTATAATCTCTTTAAAGTGATCACTTGATTATTTCAAGACTACCCAAGATAATTTCTCTTTTTATTACCTTAAATTCAATTGGTAAGGGACCTAATCAGATCTTAACTTTCACCATGTAATATAACCCAGTCTGGTAAATAAAACCATAAGAATTGAATCACAAGATAGCCAGCATAACCATTTTAATAAATGTTTAAAATTAAGTATCCTGGGTCAGCTGGGTGGCTCAGTCGTTAAGCATCTGCCTTCGGCTCAGTTCATGATCCTGCAGTCCAGGGATGGAGCCCCAATTGAGGCTCCCTACTCACTCTCTAGCCGTGTTTCTGTCAAATAAATAAATAAAATCTCCAAAAAAAATATTCCCATGAATTGGCCAAAGACTTGTATTATAAATTTTTTTAAATATACAAGTTATTGGGGCGCCTGGGTGGCTCTGTTGGTTAAGCAACTGCCTTCAGCTCAGGTCATGATCCTGGAGACCCAGGATAGAGTCCCACATCGGGCTTCCTGCTCGGCGGGAGGCCTACTTCTCCCTCTCTCAGTCTCTCTGCTTGTGTTCCCTCTCTGGCTGTGTTTCTCTCTGTCAAATAAATAAATAAAATCTTTAAAAAATATATACAAGTTATTTTTTAAAGACTGCCATTCTGACAGGTTTAAAGTGATATCTCACTGTGGTTTTAATTTGCATTTCCCTGATGATTAGTGATGTTGAGTATATTTTCATGTGTCTTCTGTCCATCTGGATGTCTTTAGAAAAATGTCTATTCAGGTCATGTACTCATTTTTCACCAGATTATATGTTTTTTCAGTGTTGAGTTGTATAAATTTTATGGATAAATATAAATTGTGTATAAAGCTTATTTAATAAACTTTACACATGTATATATAGAATACTTACATGTAGGTAATATATATGCACTATGTATATGTTCATAAATAATAGAAGTAAAACGAGTATATTACAGAAGTAGTGATTAGTTAAAGTTTATTGTACACACACCAAAAAGACAGTTTTCACTGAAACCAGAACATGGAACAAGGGTTTGGAATATATTGTTATAAAGCAGCTCATACAGTGAGAAAGCAGTTAACTATTTTTAACAGTGATTGGTTATATATTAGGATTTTCTTAAATGGTAAGGAATTGGTCAGGAAATGACCAGGTCAGGTTAGGCTTGCTAAATAAGCTAAGAGAAGCTTTGTATGACTAAACTGGTTCTGTGTGTTCAGGAAATTTTCAAGGATGATTTCTAGTTCTTGATTTTAAAATTTTACCCCTTTTGGTCATTCTTTCACTAGGCTGAGAATATGACTAACTAGTATAGTGTTACTCTCCATTTCCACCATTGTCGAATGCAGGCTGAAGAGTCACATATTCAGTGTTTTCAATTGAAACATCAGGCTGGAGGCCATGTAATAACTATCTTCACCGTTTATAGGGTTATTCTATCCATTTGATCCTGACAGATACCATTTGGCATGTGAGTGGCTTCCTATAAGCATTTAAAATCTTGTGAGTATGCTATACACACACGAGGTTAATATGGCGACTAAAAGGAGAAAAATAGCCAAGGTTAGAAAAATTCCCCAGAGCAGAGATTCCCAGGAGCCAAGATTTAACAAGTGAAACAACTCAAATGGGTTATAATAAGTTCTTTACATAGGCACAGCATGATGTATTAGCAAACACATTCTCATGATTACTTAGGACAGGATGAATATGAGGCTGTTTTATTTTAGGAGGCAGTGTTTCACATGAACTTCCACCTAAATTGAACCTCTATTTGATGTGAGCAATCAGATAATTTAATGAGAGGCATTTTTAAGGAAACAAAAGAATAACGGTTAACATTTCAAGGAAATTATAAAGTCAGTTTCTGAGTTTGGAGAATAGCCAGTTGAGATTTCTAGATGGTGGGTTCTAAGCACCTTTAGTTGAAGTGAGGGCAAGCAATGGTAATCTGACAGATTTTCCCAGTTTGTGGTTGAATGTCTCTGGTGTTCTTTCTGAATAGCCATATAACAATAGGCACAAAGATTGTCCACATGAATGGTTGTGGTTATTTCTCTGAAATTTATATTAAGTTGTTCAGGTTTAGCTTACATGACTTTAGGAAAAAGGCAGTTTTAGTTTCATAGTGATTCTAAGAAGAATGGGAGAAAATTGAAAATGTTAGTTTGGGAAGTTCTAGCCAAATATTAGTAGAAATTAGGGAAATTAAGGATCCAGTCCAGTTTATAGGTAAAAAAGAAAACCTAAGAGACATTAATGACACTAGAATCTAATATCAACAAAAGTGTATTAATGAAACAAAATTTCTCTATATAATCATTCTTATTACTGTCAAAGATACCTGTGGTAAGACTAATTTGCTTGCAAATTAAGTCTAGTTTTAATAAACATGGCTTGATTATTTACATGAAGGCACCAAAAATAGTGATTATATATAGGTTCTTTTAAAACTTCTTTACCAGAACTTTTCATAAGAGATACTGGAATGAACTTTCAAAGGCCTGTCCAGGCTAGCAGGCCAGCCAAGGACTTGTTCATTTGTGTAATTGTGTTCTGTTATAAGAAGTTTAGATTTCTATTTAAATTATACAAATAAATACATACATATATAGAAATATATATGTTATATATAGTTATATATATGTATATATATATGTTTATGAAAAATAAGAATAGTTTCTGGTTTCTGGAGTCATCATCTAGGGAGAAAAAGATAAGTGCTCCACTTTTGTTATTCAGATACATTTTACCAAATTGCTTAAGTTATAGATAGCTTAAAAGAGGGAAGAAAAATGCTTCCTTTATATTTGGAAAATGAAACATTAGAAAAGATTGCAATGTTTAGAATGAAGTCATAAAAATTAAAATCATCTTTATCAGTTCATTCAGTTGTATGCACTTAATTTTGGTTTGGCTTGACTTTGGGTTAGCAGCTTTATGAATCAATCAGTTTTTCCTTAGAGATTCAGAAATTCTTACCCAGCTTGGTGTTAGGATCTCCAAGTTATCCTAAATCTGCCTCTTAAGAGTACTTGGCAGGACTTTTCTATAAATCTCTTTGAAGATGAAACACTTGCAAGAATACTTTTGCAGAACATCAAAGTAAAACAATAACTATCTGTAAATAAGAAAAGACTTATTACCAAGCTTAAAGATCTAATGAAAGTTCACATACACAACAAAAAATTATCCAATTGACAAGTAAATTTGGTTATTTTTGTGATATTCAATATTTTAAGATAATAACTAGAATCATGATTGAATACATTTTACCGTATCAGATTTTTTGGAATTCTATATAATTTCTGAATTGCTCATTTTAATGATATATATCCCATATAAATATGATCTAGGAAGGTTAAATGTTACTTTTTATAAGACAGTACTTCCCATTTACCCTATATAAAATGTTATATAGTTGTAAAAACTTAAGCCTTTTAATAGAAATGACTCAGTTTTCTTGAGTTATCAAAGACCTAAGACAAAACACAATCTTTATTTAGTGAAGATTACACTAACGTAGAAGAAATTTTGTTTATAATTTCTTATTAAGAATAGAAGGATAATCTTGAAAAGTCTGTGATTTTAATAGAAATACAAATTTTAATTTTACATCAGGATACATTTGATATTGATTCTTTTTTCAACATTTTTTTAAACTTTTTATTTTTATTTTTTTCAAATATTTATTTAAATTCCAGTTAGTTAACATATAATGTAGTATTGGTTCCAGGAGTAGAACTTAGTGATCCATCACTTACATATAACACCGAGTTCTTAACACAGGTACCCACCTTAATACCCATCATGCATTTAACCCATCTCCAGCCCACCTCCCCTCCATCAAGCTTCAGTTTGTTGTGTATAGTTAAAAGTCATTTATTGTTTGCTTTTCTCTCCCCCCCTTCTCCCATGCTCATGTGTTTTATTGCTTAAATTCCACATATAAGTGAAATCATATGGTATTTTCCTTTCTCTGACTGACTTATTTCACCTAGCATAATACCCTTTAGCCCCATCCACATCATTGCAGATGGCAAGATTTCATTCTTTTTGATGGCTGAGTAATAGTCCATGTATGTGTGTGTGCCTGTGTGTCTGTGTATATGTCTCTGTGTGTGTGTCTATGTGTGTCTGTGTTTACCACTTCTCTTTATCCATTCACCTGTAGCTGGATGTCTGGGCTCTTTCCATATTTTAGTTATTGTGGACATTTCTGCTATAACATTGGGGGATGCATGTGCCCCTTCAGTCACTATATTTGTATCCTTTGTATTAAGCACCTAATAGTGCATACTGGGTCATAGGGTATTCAATTTTTAACCTTTTGAAGAATCTTCCAGAGTGGCTGCAGCACTGTACATTCCCACCAGTAGTGCAAGAGTGTTCCCCTTTCTCTCTACCCTCAACAACATCTGTTGTTTCCTGAGTTACTGATTTTAGCCATTCTGACAGGTGTGAGGTGGTATCTCATTGTGATGTCAAGTGATGTTAAGTATGTTTTCCTGTGTCTGTTGGCTATTTGTATGTTCTCTTGGAGAAATGTCTGTTTATGTCATCTGCCTATTTCTTGACTGGATTTTTTTTTCTGTTTTTTGGGTGTTGAGTTTGGTAAGTTCTCTATAGATTTTGGATACCAGCCCTTTATCTGAAAAGACATTTGCAAGTATCTTCTCCTATTCCATAGTTTGCCTTTTAGTTTTGCTTTTTCTTTGTTGTGCAAAAGCTTTTCATCTTGACAAAGTCCCGGCAGTTTATTTTACTCCTGTTTCCCTTGCTTTGGAGGTATGTTTACCAAGAAGTAGTTGTGGCCTAGGTAAAAGTACTTGTTACCTGTGTTCTCCTCTAGGGTTTTTTGTTTGTTTGTTTGTTTGTTTGTTTCTAGTTTCACAAATAGGCTTTCATCCATTCTGAGTTTCTTTTGTGTACATGTAAGAAAGTGGTCCAGTTCCATTCTTCTGCATGTGGCTGTCCCATTTTCCCAACCTCATTTGTTGAAGAGACTGTCTTTTTTCGATTGGAGAGTCCTTCCTGCTTTGTTGAAGATTAGTTAACCAAAGAATTGTGCTCCATTTCTGGATTCTCTATTGCGTTCCATTGATCCAGGTGTCTGTTTTTGTACCAGTACCATGATGTATTGATGATTACAGCTTTGTAATAGAACTTGAAGTCAGGGATTGTGATGCTACCAGCTTTGGTTTTCTTTTTCAACATTCCTTTGGCTACTCGATGTCTTTTATGGTTCCATACAATTTTAGGGTTGTTTCTTCCAGCTCTGTGACAAATGTTGATGGTATTTTGATAGGGGTTGCATTCAATGTGTAGATTGCTTTAGGTAGGACAGACTTATTAACAATATTTGCTCTTCTAATCCACGAGCATGGAATGTTTTTTTTCCATTTCTTTATGCCTTCCTCAATTTCTTTCATAGGTGTTCTATAGTCTTCAGAGTACACATCGTTTATCTCTTCTGATTAGGTTTATTCCTAAACTCTTATAGTTTTTGGTGCAATTGTAAATGGCATCGATTCCTTGATTTCTCCCTCTTCTGTTTCATTGGCAGTGTATAGAAATGCAACTGACTTCTGTGCACTGATTTTATATTCAATTCATGTATGGGTTCTAGCAATTTTGGGGTGGAGTCTGTTGGCTTTTCTACGTAGAGTATCCTGTTGGCTGTGAAAAGTGAAAGTCTGACTTCTTCCTTGCTGATTTGGATGCCTTTTATTTCTTCTTGTCTGATTGCTGAGGATAAGACTTCCAGTACTATGTTGAACAACAGTGGTGAGAGTGGATATCCCTGTCATATTCCTGACCTTACGGGAAAAGCTCTCAGGTTTTCCCCCATTGAGGATGATATTTCTGTGGGCTTTTTGTGTATGGCTTTTATGATATTGAGGTATGTTACCTTTATTCCTACTTAGTTGAGGTTTTTGATCAAGAGAGGATGCTGTATTTTTTCAGTTGCCTTTTTTTGCATGTATTGAGAGGATGGTATGTTTTTTGTCCTTTCTTTTATTAATGTAGTGTATCACATTGAGAGATTTGAGGATGTTGAACCACCCTTGCATTCGAGGCATAAATCCCACTTGGTCATGGTGAATAATCCTTTTAATGTACTGTTGGATCCTATTGACTAGAATCTTGGTGAGAATTTTGGCATCCATGTTCATCAGGGATATTAGTCTCTAATTATTCTTTGTGATGGGACCTTTGTCTGGATTTCAAATTAAGGTAGTACAGGCCTCATAGAAAGAGTTTGGAAGTTTTCCTTCCATTTCTATTTTTTTAAACAGTTATAGGAGAATAGGTATTAATTCTTCTTTAAATGTTTGATAGAATTCCCTTGGGAAGCCATCTGGCCCTGGACTACTGTTTGTTGGAAGATTTTTTGATTACTACTTCAGTTTCTTTGCTAATTATGGGTCTGTTCAGGTTTTCTATTTTTTCCTGTTTCAGTTTGGTAGTTTATATGTATCTAAGAATGTATCCATTTCTTCTTGATTGCCTAATTTGTTGGGCATATAATTGCTCATAATATTCTTTAATAATTGTTTGCATTTCTTTGGTGTTGGTTGTGATCTCTTTTTGTGTATGGTGTCAGAAAGTGGTCCAGTTTCATTCTTCTGCCTGCTGCTGTCCAGTTTTCTCAATACCATTTTATGAAGATAAGATCCTCTTCCCAGTATTTTTCATGTTTTGTTGAAGATCAGTTGACTCTATCATTATGAGCCCATTTCTGTGTTTTCTATTGTCTATGTGCTTGGTTTTCTGCCAGTATCATACTGTCTCAATACTACAGCTTTGTAATATAGTTTGAAGTCCTGAATTGTGATGCCTCCAGATTTATTTATTTATTTATTTTACTTTTTCAGTATTGCTTTGGCTATTCAGGGTCTTTTGTTGTTCCATACAAAATTTAGGACTGTTTGTTCTAGCTCTTTGAAAAATTCTGGTGGTATTTTGATAGAGATTGCACTAAATGTGTAGATTTCTTTGGGTATTATAGGCATTTTAACAATATTTGTTCTTCCAATCCATGAGCATGGAATGTTTTTTTCCATTTCTTTGTATCAAGATTCATTTTTTAAATTTTAAATCCATTCTAATATTAGTCAGCTTGACCATACATAAAATTTCTTTCTCAAGATTCTTTTTTCATAATCCTTCTGTATCTTTCTGTATCCCTTTGGGTTTTATCTTATATTTTTCCTTTCTTATTCTGTAATGTTGATTTTGTTTTAGGACAAAATTACTTTTTTCTTTTACCAGAAACAAAATGAAACCCGTGTCCTTTATACTTTCCTTATCCAAAAAGCACATTGTACTTTCCTAACCTACTTTTCATATACATTTTTATACTTATTATTTCTAGTAGTTTTATTTTTAAATTCTGATCATAAATTTTAACTATTAGCAATTATTCCTTTCCAATAAAAACTAGGAAACAAGCAATTTTGACCTACCAAGTATTAGCATCCAGTAGTTGATTTACAAATTTATTAAATACATTTCATTATTTTTATAAGTATGGTCTTCCTTATAGTAAATTTTTCAGTGTGGCAGAACATGCTTATTAATAGATCCAAGTATCTTTTGTTTCTCTGTAAATAATTAAAAGCTAAAAGTAGATAAACTTATATTTATCATGTAATGTTTATCTTATTTATAAATAATTTACATACTCATTTAGATACTTATTTAGTTTATCTTAATATAAACTTTTATCTTTTCTATATTGCTCTTTGAGCAGTGACTATATGGGTTTCAGAAAAGAGGCATTGGATCAAAAATAATTTCCATCTCCCTTCAATTAATAAAAGCTGTGTTAATAAATGCTCCCTAGAAATGATATAATATTGTAGTTAATGAAAACATAAATTCCATAGGTGGTTTTTTACTGAAATATTTTTCAGTCTTCATTAAAACCTGTTAATTTATCAGTAGGCAATAATTTGAAGTGCACAGATAAATACTTCTTAGAAGTACAGATGGAACTACTCCAGGACCTTTCATGTGCTATACTAAAGTACATTTGGGGATTTTTCAGATAGATCAACTTATCTACAAACATTTATATAGTACAATAAAAGTTTTATAAGCAAGGTAAAAAGATACACTTAGCATTGAAGGCACTACTGTTAAACAGATACTCAATGAGTTTCTGAGACTTACACATAAATAATAATTCTTTGGTTAACAATGATATTATGAAACTACCATTTTGAGTCACTTTCTCAATTTGGTTGAAGATTTAACGTTATTTTTTTAAGTCTCTGGAATTTTCTGTTATATTAATGAGATTAAAAGTAGTATCTTATTTTTTTAATCCCTATATAAGATTTTTCTATCACCTTGAAAAAAATCTCTTCTAATATTCTACTTTTGCACCGTTTGTAAATGAGTCAGTTTATGCTAAATAATCATTAGCTGATACAGTGTACCACATATCTGCTGATGTCTTTACCTCATTTTGGGGATATCTTTGTAGTCATAGTCCCAACTTAGAGTTATATCCAACAGCCACATAAATGAAATGAAGAGATGGAATACCAGAACCAACAATGCAGCTGAGTAACTCTTTCTCTTGAGAATGTAAATGACTAATTCTCCGGTCAGTAAGTTTCTTTGGAAACAGTATATTTTATTTGAAAAACACCAAGTAAAATTATCTTTTTAAGAGCAGGTATTTTCTTGTCACCTCATACTACAGTTCTATTCACTTAAAGTGTCTTAAATTCTTCACCAGTGTTAGAGATGAAATACTTAAAAATATCATTTTACCTCTGACACTTCCTGGGCTCTGCATACATCTGTCCGAAATCTTGGGCCCTAGGTCTACCCACTATCCTGCTTAGCCTTCAACATCAACCACTCTCCAAAAGTCAAGTCAATTTTGCATATAGTCTATATTCTACATATGCCTTTTCTTCATTCTGTTGTTGACATTCTATCTCTTATGTCATCTAACTTAAAACCCACACCTCATCTTCCAGATTTCTTCTCAAAACAACCTTCAAACCCATTCCCATAAGAAACCTTGCTCTCCGAAGAGAATATTATTTACTCAGTAATACTTTCATGTGTATCTTGCTCGCTAATCCTGTACACCACAGTCCTTAGGCTATAGAATCAGCATCTGCATTTGCCTTGTTTAACCACTTGAGGACACTGAGGATACCTTGATTCCCACTGTGGTTTTCAAATTCTTCATATTCTTCATATATATATTTGGCTCTTTCTCTTGATTGCTCTTTGTTGATACCATTTTCTTGCTTCCTACTGAACATGCCCACACTTTTTTCCATTGATAATTGCCTTATATCTTTGGAACCAAGTTTATAGTTTTTCTCTCTAATTTAAGTAAGGCTTTCTTTTTGGACAAGTGTACCATTCAGTTAAATGACCTATCCAGTGGCTCAGCCACAACAATTTCCTCTCATTTTAAAGGGATTCCTTTTATTGGGTGTGCATTTGTGAATGAGTCCATAGTTCATGCTTAATAATCATTGCTACTATGATTAGACTGATTAGACTATGCCTTCATGTTATTTCATTCATACACTCCCATTACTGTGGTTATTCAATAAATTTATAAGAAGCAATAAACTTTGGAATTGCCATCTTTTTCTTTTACCAAACTACTCTTAAACCTCTGGCCATCGGTCTTCTTCTTCTAGTCTTTTTTAATTTCACTATGTAGCCTAAACTGCATTGTGTGACACTGTAAACAAGTTTGTTCCAGTATCCTTAATATTCTAAAACCTCGTGGTTGCACTCACCTGCTTTGTACTGGTGCCTAGACGCAATGCAGCCCCTTCTCTGCTTGATAACTGCACTGGCACTGGCTAGTAGCTTAGGGATCTCTACAGGTTCTGTTTGCAAATTGTTTTCCAAAAATTTTTGGAAATTTTTGAACAATACTTTTTTGGAATTTTTTCCTTTCTGACTACTTCTCTTTGTGTTGATACTTTCTCAAGTATTTTATTTGATTATTAATCTCTGTTCCATGGTTCTTTACCTGACTTATTCTGCTGATTGTTTTCCATTTTTTATTTTTTTATGTTTTTCTTTGAATTCCAGTTGGTTAACATACAGTGTAATATTAATTTCAGTTGTACAATATAGTGACTCAGCACTTTATACAGCACCCAGTGATCAGCACAGCAAGTACACTCCTTTATTCCTGTCACCTATTTTACCCTTCCCCCCCCCACCCAGCTTCCCTCTGGTAACCATCAGTTTGTTCTCTATAGTTAAAAGTCTGTTTCATTCTGTCGACTTTTATCTCAGGTACAGTACTGCAAGCTGGCTGCAATTTGCTTGTAAATTCAGCAATTAGAATGATGGCAAATATAGTTAAGTGACCGTTCTGTACATTCCAGTTGTCAGTAATTATTTTATTAATCACTATCACACCATAACAATTTTTAAAATGTTGGTTTCATTTAAGAATGTTCTTGATAAAACTGTAAAAGATTTAATCAAATCCTGACCCTTGCGTAAAATTATTTTGAATAGGCTGTGTGATAAAATGGGAAATATGAATGAAGCATAATGCCCCGTGTAGGAATATGGTACTTGTTCTCCAGAAAAAGAATTTGTTTGAACTGAGTGGAACCAGTTGTTTGTTCATGGAACGGCATTTTGACTAGGTGAACTATGATTATTTAGATCTCAAAAGTGGATAGAATGAGCCTGTCACTTCAAGGAAAGCAATGAAAAGGTCTTGCTAATGATAAAATATAAGATTTAGCTCTAATTAGAACTTTGGAAAACTTAGCTACACCATCATAAACAAAATGTGATCTTTCCATAAAATTATTCAGCCTGTATAAGAGGGAATAAAAGACTGATGCATGCTTAAATACAAATAAACCTCAAAAACATTATAAGTGAAAGAAGTCACACATAAAAGGTTACTTATTGTATGATTACATTTAAATGAAGTAGGATAAATACATATTGGGACATAAAGCAGATTGGTTCCGTGGGCTGGGGAGTGAATGTAGAGAACAAGGAATGGGAAGTAAATGTTTACTGTGTAGGGAGTTTCCTTTTGATATTATGAAAATATTTTAGAACGAGGTACACATGATGACACTGCACTTTGCAAATGTACTAAACATTTGTATATGTACTAAATGCCACCAAATTGTTGTTTAAAATGGCTAAGTTTATACCATGTGAATTTTATGTCTGTAAAAACAAAATATCCAAGTGAAAGTGAAAGTCATTTAATGGAGGAATGAGCTTCTGAAAGAGTCAGGAGATGGAAACAGTAGTATTTTTGTGAGATGTTGGACAGGAGTGATGCTTATGTCTTAGTAGGAGGGAAAAAGTAATTAGAGTTGTTGATCAACTATAAGATGAGTCATGCTGAAGAAATTCACTTACATTATCTTCACTTCCTGCTTCAGTAGAAGCCAAACACAAGTACAAAATGTGAGGGCAGGAGTGTAGTTTAGGCTTCAAAGAATTTGAAATATTTCTATTAGTTCAGGATCTCAATTCTGTTGGCCCAGTGCCTAAACAATAATATTTCTAGAAGGAATACAAAGGTGGGAATAGTTATCAAAGAATTAAAAATCTCCAAAAAGGACAGAAATTATTCTGCAGATGGATATTTTATGTCAACTTTATTGTCTAACATGAGACACATCCCTACAAAATTACAGAATTTAAGGGTCCAAGAAGCATAATGATAATCAGATTTACTAGTTATTGGAAACAATTATTTATTCATTGAAACCCAGAAATATAGAAGAATATATTAAAAATTTTGGTTAAATTAACTTCATAGAATTCAATACTGACACAAACTACCAATAAAAAATAATGGTATAAAGATGTTTTCAGGGTTCCTGGGTAGCTCAGTTGTTAAGCATCTGCCTGAGGCTCAGGTTATGACCCCAGGGTCCTGGGATTGAGCCCTGCATCAGCCTTCCTGCTCAGTGGGAAGCCTGCTTCTCCCTCTCCCACTCCCCCTATTTGTATTCCCTCTCTGGATGCCTCTCTCTGTCAAATAAATAAATAAAGATCTTAAAAATATATATTTTCAGACATGCGAAGGTTCAAAATACTTTCTGCGGTAAAACTTTTAAAGTACCTATCAATAATAGATTCCCTTTTTACTGGGAACACAGATAATTACACTTCCCACCTTCCTGCAGTTGCATGAGGTAGCGTACTTTTTCTAGCCAATGAGCTGTGTGTGGAAATGTTATGTGCCACTTTGAAGATTATGAATAGAAGAACAGTGAATCTCTGGACTTTTTTCTTTTTGTAGACCTCTACTTTTCTCTTTTTCTGGACTTTTCTCACAGTTCTATTACAATTCAAGGGAAACTTCAGAATTATTAATCTAGCTATATTTAGTGTCATCTGCTCTCATAATTTTTTCCCAAGATATGACTACTTCTTCTCTTAACCTTTCAATATAAATTTGAGCCAGTTTTTCAGCATTTTGTTGCCCTCAGGTGAATGAGCCCTCAGGGAACAGTGCTTCCAAACAGTTTTTACTTCCAGATTCACTATCCTTTTTGATCAGCTGTCGTTAGTTACATCAACAGGCTAGTTTATCTCGAGACCAACCTTTTTTTTTGGCAGAAGGGAAAATATTTCATTTTCTTCTGTTAATATTTGTGGCAGTATCAAACTTAGTCTCATTCACATTAAATAATTTACCTGAAATACACAGGTTATAATTTGTTGTTGTTGTTTTAATTTTAAGGGGCTAAAGTATCACTTTCCTACTTATGTAAATTATAGCAAAATTAATACACATCCAACGTACACACCATGGGTGCTCAATAAGGATGCATTGAACTGAACAGTTTTTTTTCTAATTTTCCTGTTCACTGTGAAAAAGGAATTCTCATTTGGAAATGTCAGTACAACAAGAATAAAGCAGCTGAAATTACTAAGTCATTACTGTCCTGATGACCCATAGTAGAAATGACATATGAGAAGTAAACTTGTGTGTGTAAAACCACTGGGATTTTGTTGTTGTTATTATTACTATCATTATAACTTAACTAAACGAATTATGACTACCATGGGGTATACTTTATCTAAAGGAGGAAGTAATCCCAAAAAGGAGAAAGGGTGATAAAAAGAATTAGAAATCTAACACAGGAGTACCTTTGTGGCTCAGTGGGTCAAACATCTGACTCCTGATTTTGGTTCAGGTTATGATCTCAAAGTCATGGTCTTAGGGTCGTGAGATGAAGCCCCATGTGGGACTCTGCACAAGGTGTAAAGCCAGCTTAAGATTCTCTTTCTCTCCCTCTGTTCTTCCCGCTCCCTTCCGAACAATTGTGTGCACTCTCGCTCTCTAAAAAAAGAAAAAAACCCAACACAGAGGAAAAGGGCAAGGAAATCAGCATTGGTGACACCTCGTTCCAAGAAGAAATTTTTGCTGCTGGTCTAGTTGACAACTAATATCGATTTGAGCAGATTTTAGAATGTTCTATGTAAGAAATCTCTAAGGAAAAGTAAACATTTTGGCTTGTATTATTGGAATATATTGATAGGCATTTATGAAATCTGTTGGTAGGAGTTCCTGGGTTACTCTGTTGGTTAAGTCTCTGCCTTTGACTCAGGTCATGATCCCAGGATCCTGGGATTGAGCCCCCCATTGGGCTCTGTGCTCAGTGGAGAGCCTGCTTCTCCCATCTCTCTCTGCCTGCCACTCTGCCTACTTGTGCTTTCTGTCTCTCTGTGAAATAAATAAATAAAATCTTAAAAAAAAATCTGTTGGAGAATTTGAGGAGAAATTAATAATTTAAAGAAAAACTTTTTTTTTAAATTGAGGAAAATCAATTACAGAGAAAATACAAAAGTATAATTGCAGCTGACCCTGCTATTTATAAACAATACTTATATTATCATACTCATATAAAAATTGAATACTTTCTATTTCAAATATTTTGTATAACTGTATTGAGAGGAAGGAGGGCAGTGAAACTTATATTTAGACATGTGGAGAAAGAGTCAGTACTTCATGAAAGCTAAATAATTTTCTATCATAGGGAAGTAGTAGCTATATTTAAAAGATAAAAGTCAAAAATAGCGGTAAGGGATTATTATTTAGAAATAATAACTGGAATATATAAAGATGTTGAGAGCCTTTTCTTCCAAGGGGATGATGGTTGTGAATTAGGAGAATGCTATTTCCATCATAAGCCTTGAAACACCATTTTATTCTTTTACACTAGGTTCATTGATATTCTAATAAAAATTTTTAATTTAAAAATCATCCCAAAATTATTTTTAATAGAGCTATATATTTAATGGTCAGTGGTGTATAGAATTTCCCCTGTATAATGCATTGCTTAAAGTTGCCAAAGCCTAGAATTGGAGGTAGGTTTTGTGGCAATGCCTGGTCTTTAATAGGTTCAAGTCTAAAATTGATATTAAAATAATTTTGTCAGCACATTTTTGTGGGGATTCCTTGAGATATTTTGTAGTATCAAGAAAAAAATTGCAGTTTTAATATTGAGTCTAGAAAGATTAGTATTTGAAGATTAATATTAGCACTTCACCCCTGACCACTACTGTATTCAAAGTCTGAAAGTCCACAATGTCTTTGGTTCATAAGCTTTAAGGGAAATATTTACCTCATGACAGTGTCAGGGAACAGTAGATATTTGTCTACTAACGTTTCAGGAAATATAATCAGGGATATAATTATTCTGTGTATAGATATTCCACCCACACAGCACTCTTTCTGTAGCATTCATTTCTTATTAATATCTAAGATACATTTATTGCAATAAAAAAAATGAACTTGGGACTTTGAGTATAGTAGTAAACCACCATGCTCCAGATTTTATCAGAACCATGTCAGACACAGCTAATGAGTGGCAGACACTTAGAAAATGGGCCTTTCCTGTTTAAGATGCCATGTAAACATTCATAGGAAAAAGACCTACATCAGATTTACATGTTTATACACAAAAATATAGGTAGGTCAGAAAATCTAAAATTGTACTTCTAATTTATTCCTCCAAACTTACATTCCATAAAATTTAAAGTCATAATCTCAATTTATAAAATACTACTGTCCTATAACACTTTTCATTTAATAAATATTTTAAAGCATTATTTTAATTTTCTCACAATAACTTGTAAGTTTGTAGGAAAAAATAATTGTGCAATTTTAGAGAAAAGCTGACATTTAGGAAGATGAGATAATCTCAAAATGGAATCATCTTGTTAAATGTTTAATCTAGTGCTAGCTCCTGCCATCAGTATAGAATAATCTGTGCGGTTGGCTAATGCTATTTGAATTTTCTTGGGGAATAATTTAACCTTAGTTTAATAAGGGGATAAAGATGAATATGACAATTAAAGTCTTTTTCTCCAATTGTTTCTCCATTTATTTGCATAGAATATTAATGTTATAATAAGTATAAAATAAAGGCCAAATACATTTGCTATAGATAAATATCCCCTTATACACTTAATTTTAAAGTTCATGTGTATGATGCTAAAGTGATTCTTTGTTATTTGAGTTGGCATATTTCCTCTGAATATATAACTTAGTTAGAGGAGACATTGTATGTAGTGACTAATTATATCTGTAAGAGACTGATTTTATCTGTAATTATAGATACAGATTAAATTAGTACAGGAAAAGTAGGCCAAGTTTTAAGAAAAGAAAGAGAAAGAAAGAAAAAGAGTCAGAGGAGAGAAGAATTCTTACTATTAAGGCAGAATTTTAACTGGATTTTTAAAAGGATGATAATAAAAACATGTGCTGGACATATGAGGACCTTCTTTTGAAATATTACATTATGATATAAGCATCTCATTTCTTTTTTTAACAAGGTGTTTTATTTTGTTTGTAATTTTTTCTTATCACTTCTTTGCCTTTTTGGCTAAGAGAAGTGTAGATTTTTCCTGACATACATGTATTCAAAAAAGGTATACATATCAAAAGTGGGAAGCCTAATGAATTTCCTCAGAGTAAGTCGGTAGAGAACACTAACTGAAATAAACAAAAAAACCACTATCCCAGTTTCCCAGGGATCTTCCTCTAAAAGTTCAGTGTTTACCCCCACCCTAGATAATCTCATCTGATGTCTTAAAACCAAGACCATTATGTCTCTCTTTGAATATTATATAAATGGAATCATGCTGTTTTTGATTATCTATATTACTTTGCTTAATATTTTATGTTATACTATTATGTGATTATACAGTTTTCCATTCTATTCCTGATAGACATTTGGATTCTTCTTAGTTACTATTAGGAATGTTGTGACATTCTTGTATGCATATCTTTTAGTGCACATATATGGAAGCATTTTTCTAAGTTCATTGATGAAGAGTGGAATTATTTGAATGAGGGGGTAAACAAAGATCAATTTTATTGTTACCGAAAATGGTTCTACCAAATTATAATTCTACTCATTGTGTATAATGTAATACACAGTGTATCTCTGTATTTGTATTAACATGTTTATTATCAGCCTATATTTCTTTTTAAGTTTTAGCCTTCTTGATATTGTATCAGTTTTTCACTACAGTTTTAATTGGATTTTTTTGGTAACTAATGGTATTTTGCACATTTCATATGTTTATTATTCATTTAATTTTTATATGAATTTCTTGTTCATGCCTTTTTATCTATTTTTCCTTTTTTATGTTTCATATTGATTTGTTGGAATTTTTAAGAAATTACAAACATATTTACAGTTTTATAATTTATATAATCTACTTCTTCCACCAATATTGAATTTATTCTTGTGTATGGTGTAAGAAAGTGGTCCAGTTTCATTCTTCTGTATGCTGCTGTCCAGTTTTCCCAACATCATTTGTTGAAGAGACTGTCTTTTTTCCCTTGGCTATTCTTTCCTGCTTTGTTGACCATGTAGTTATGGGTCCATTTCTGGGTTTTGTATTTTGTTCCATTAAAGTATGTATTTTTGTGCTGGTACCATATTGTCATGATAACTACAGCTTTGTAATATAACTTGAAGTCTGAAATTGTGATGCCTCCAGCTGTGTTTTTCTTTTTCAAGATTGCCTTAGCTATTTGGGGTCTTTTGTGGTTCCATACAAAATTTAGGATTGTTTGTTCTAGCTCTATGAAGCATGCTGGTGGTATTTGGTATAGGGATTGCATTAAATGTGTAGCTTTGGGCAGGATAGACATTTTAACAATATTTGTTCTTCTGATCCATGAGCATAGAATACTTTTCATTTCTTTGTATCATCTTCAATTTCTTCCATCAGCGTTTTATAGTTTTTAGAATACAGACCTTTTATGTCTTTGGTTAGGTTTATTCCTGGGTATCTTGTGGTTTTTGGTACAGGTGTAAATGGCATCAGTTCCTTACTTTCTCTTTTTGCTTCTTCATTATTGGTGTTTAGAAATGCAACAAATTTCCGTATGTTGAATTTATATTCTGCGATTTTGTTGAATTTGTGTATCACTTCTAACGATTTTTTCATGGAGTCTTTCTGGTTCTCTATATAGAGTATTATGTCATCTGGGAATAGTGAAAATTTGACTTCTTCCTTCCTGATTTAAATGTCTTTAATTTTTGTTACTGTTGTTCTCTGATTGCTGAGGCCAGGACTTCCAATACTATGTTAAATGACAATGGTGAGAGGGGACATTCCTGTCTTGTTCCTGACCATAGAGAAAAAGCTTTCAGTTTTTCCCCATTGAGGATTATATCAGCTGTGGGTCTTTCATATGCGGCCTTTATGAAATTGAGGTATGTTCCCTATATCCCTACTTCCTAAGTTTGTTTTTTTTTTTTTAAATCAAAATGATGCCATACTTTGTCAAATGCTTTTTCTGCATCTAGTGAAAGGATCGCATGGTTCTTATCCTTTCTTTTATTAATGTGGTGTATCACATTGATTGATTTGCAAATATTAACTTCTCCTGCAGCTCTGGAATAAATCCTACTTAATCGTGGTGAATAATATACAGTTGGATTTGATTTACTTGTATTTTGTTGAGAATTTTTATTTCATGTTCAGCAGGAATATTGGCCTATAATTCTCCTTCTCATGGGGTCTTCATCTGGTTTTAGAATTAAGGTAATGTTGACCTTATAAAATGAGTTGGGAAGTTTTCCTTCCATTTCTATTTTTTGGAACAGTTTGAAATTAGATATTAACTTTTCTTTAAATGTCTGAAGAATTCCTCTGGAAAGCCACTGGCCCTGGACTTTCGTTTGTTGGAAGATTTTTGATAACTGACTCAATCTGTTTGTTGGTTAGAGGTCTATTCAAATTTTCTGTTTCTTCCTGTTTCACTTTTCATAGTTGTTATGTTTCTAGGAATTTATCCATTTTTTCCAGATTGCCTGATTTGTTGGCATATAATTTTTCATAATATTCTCTTATAATTGTTTGTATTTCTGTGGAGTTGATTGTGATCTCTCCTCTCTCAATTGTGATTTTATTTATTTGGGTCTTTTTTCTTTTTGAAATTTTCTTAAGGGTTTATCAATTTTATTAATCTTTGAAAGAGCCAGCTTTTCATTTCAATAATCTGTTCTACTGATTTTTTTGTTTGTTTGATTGTTTGTTTTTATATCATTTATTTCTGCTCTAATATTTACTATTTTACTTGTTCTGCTGGCTTTAGGCTTTATTTGCTGTTCCTTTTCTAGCTCCTTTAGTTAGAAGGTTTAGATTATTTGTGACTTTTCATGCTTCTTGAGGTATGCTTGTATTGGTATATACTTCCCTGTTATGACTGTATTTGCTGCATCCCAAAAGTTCTGGATTGTTGTGTTTTTATTTTCATTTGCATCCATGTATTTTTTTTTTTTAATTTTTTCTCCAATTTCCTGGTTAACCCATTCATTCTTTAGTAGAAGGATATTCTTTAACCTCCATGTATTTGTGTTTTTTCCAATTTTTTTCTTGTGGTTGAGTTCAAGTTTCATAGCATTGTGATCTGAAAATATGCATGGTATGATCTCTGTCGTTTTGTACTTGTTGAGGCCTGATTTATGAGCCTGTATGTGATCTGTTCTGGAGAATCTTTCTTGTACTCTCAAAAAGAATGTATATTCTATTGCTTTAGGATGAAGTGTTCAGAATATAAGTCCATCTGGTCCAGTGTATCATCCAAAGCTATTTCCTTGTAGATTTTGTCCATTCTGACATCCTGTTTCTTTGGATTTGGGCATTTAATCCATTTACATTCACAGTGATCATTGATAGTAATGAATTAAGTGTCATTGTAGTACCTGTAAGGTTGTTGTTTCTGGAGATTTTCTTTGTTCCTCTCTAGTCTTTGTTGCTTTTGGTCTTTCTTTCCTGCTCAGTGAGTCCCCTTTCATATTTCTGCAAGGTTGGTTTAGCTGTCAGAGACTCCCATTAGTTTTTGTTTGTCTGGGAAACTCTTTTATTTCTCCTCTACTGAACAATAGCCTTGCTGGATAAAGCAATCTTCGCTGCATATTTTTCCTGTTCAGCACATTGAATATATCATGCCATTTTCTTCTGGCCTGCCAGATTTCTGTGGAGAGATCTGCTGCACACCTAATTTGTCTTCCTTGTAAGTTAAGGATTTATTTTCCCTTGAAAGTTTGAGGATTCCCTCTTTATTTCTGTATTTGCAGACTTTATTATGATACTTCTTGGTGTCATCTGGATTTTATTGATTTTAATGGGAGTTCTCTGTGCTTCCTGGATTTCAGTGTTTCTTTCTGCAGATTAGGGAAGTTTTCAGCTGTAATTTGCTCAAATAAACTTTCTCCTTTTTTTTTTTTCTTTTTAGATATTTAATTTATTTATTTGACAGAGAGAGAGATCACAAGCAGGCAGAGAGGCAGGCAGAGAGAGAGGAGGAAACATTCTCCCTGCCGAGCAGAGAGCTTGATGCGGGCCTCAATCCCAGGACTCTGAGATCATGACCTGAGTTGAAGGCAGAGGCTTTAACCCACTGAGCCACCCAGGCGCCCAACTTTCTCCTTTTTACTTGTCTTCTTCTGGGACTCCTGTGATACGAATGTTATACTTTTAGAGTCATTGAGTTCCCTAAGGCTTCGCTCATGATCCAATATTTTTCTTCCCTTTTCTTTTCAGCTTCATTATTTTCCATAATTATTTTTTCCTGTGTCACTTATTTGTTCCTCTGATTCTTCCATCTTTATGTTCATTGCATCCAGTAGTTTTTGCATTTAGGTCAAAACATTTTTTATTTCGACCTGACTACTTTTTAGGTCTTTTCTCTCTATGGTAAGGGTCTCTCTGGTTTCTTATATGTTTTCTCAACCTTGGCTAGTATCCTTATAATTATTTTTTTAAATTCCAGTTTAGTCATATTATATCTGTTTTGATTAGTTCCTTGGCTGTGACCTCTTCTTGTTCTTCTTGTTCTTTCTTTTGGGATGATTCTTCTGTCTTGGCATTTTTTTCTTAGGTCTCTGTCTTTTCTGTGTTAAGCCTGTGCCTGGTCCAATTTCTCCTGGAATTGAAGGGGTTTTTTTAGCATTTTATGATCAGTAGACCTGGTGGGTATGTGTGGGAGGAGTTTTATTGGTCTTCTGGGGGTAGGGGCCTGCTACTGCTGCTGTTGTGGCAGAGAGCGACAGGTACCTAGGGTGCCTGATTGATGCAGTCGGTTAAGCATCTGACAGGTTCAATTCAGGTCGTAGTCAGGGTTGTGAGATCAAGCCCCACATTGTGCTCCACACTCAGCCTGGAGTGCTTGAGATTTTCTCTCTCTCTCTTCCCTCCTGTTTGTACTTTCTCTCTTTCTTTCTCTCTCTCTCTCCTCTCTCTTTCAAATAAATAAGTAAGTCTTAACAAACAAAAAGGTACCTGTAGAGCTTGGTGCAACCAGCTCCTGCCTCCACTCTGTGCATTGTGCCATTTGCTGAAGTCTGTCAGAGCTGATGGGAGGAGTAAAAAATGGCATCAGTCTGCTCTCTTATTGGAGAGGGGAGTTTGTGCCCATTGCTGTTTAGAAAGCCCTCACAGAAGAGTGAACAATCTCCCTTCTTGTGTCCCACCTCCCATCAGATCCTGCTTTCACCTTGTCTGTGTCTGAGCCATCTGTCTGCCTGATGGCGTAATGCTCCTGTGTTTTATTCAATGTGTATGGCTAGGTTTCAAAACCTTTAAAATTTAGGGACCCAGCGCCATGCAGACCTGCACTGATCCTTTAGGGGAGATTCTTGCCACACTGTGTCTTGTGCTGGTTTGCCCTAGAAAAGTAGTCACGTGACAGCTCAGGGGCTTGAATTTTATAGAGAAGCACAGCAGAAAAGTCAGTATCCAGGTCAGGTGCCCTCAAAAATAGTCTCTGCTCAAATGCTAACTAATGGGGCAGCTCAATGGGCCTACTGGCTCTTTTGTCCCCTGAGCAGCACTCCAAGAATGGGAACTGTCTCTCCCAGCATGACCCAGAGGATTCTCAGAACACACTGCCTGCTTCTGGGCTTCAGCTGTCCTTCTCCACAGGGGCACCTCTATGCCCGCCAGGCTCCACACTGGCAATGCTGCAGACTCCTAAAACTTCAGACTTTTAACTCACACTTCCTATAAAAACTTGTGATTCTACTGGGCATTTACCCCAAAGATACAGATGTAGTGAAAAGAAGGGCCATATGTACCCCAATTTTCATTGCAGCAATGGCCACAATCGCCAAACTGTGGAAAGAGCCAGGGTGCCCATCAACAGATGAATGGATAAAGAAGATGTGGTACATATATACAATGGAATACTATGCCTCCATCAGAAAGGATGAATATCCAGCCTTTACAGCAACATGGACTGGACTGGAAGAGATTATGCTGAGTGAAATAAGCCAAGAAGAGAAAGTCAAGTATCGCATGGTTTCACTTACTTGCAGTGCATGAGGGGTAACCTGGAGGACAGTGGGAGAAGGAAAGTAAATGGGAACTAGGGTAATCCAGGGAGAAAAACGAAACAACAGAGACTTTGGACACAGAAACAAACTGAGGGACTTGGAGGGAGGAGGATGGAGGGATGGGAGAGCCTGGTGGTGGGTACTAGGGACACCTAAAGCGTGGAGCACTGGGTGTGGGGAATGGGGAATGAATCTTGGAACACTGGAAAAAAAAATTTTAAATAACAATAAAAAACAAAAACAAAAACTTGTGATAATTAGCCCCTCCCATTTTCCCTGTCAGTGGTTTTGGAGAAGTGTTTTTCTAGTGCAGTCTCTTGTATGCCCATTCTCTCTTTCGCCTCTCTCCATGATCATGGCTCCCTCCCTTCCACAGCACTCCCGATTCTTTTCTCCACCAAATCATGTAACCTGACCTCCTACCTTCCACAATGTGGCTTCTTTTCTCCCTCTAGTTGTGCAGTTTGTTCTCTCAGTCCCTAGATCAACTTTCTCGGTGTTCAGAATGATTTGGTAATTATTTAGCTGTGTGGAGAGATGAGGCAAATATAAGGTCCACCTACTACTCCACCATTTTAACTCCTCCCTATTATTCTTAAAGGTGGTTGGATTTTATTTGATAAAATTATGTCAGAGATTTTTACACTTAATGATCATGAACAAGATTAGCTGATACTTTTACTTTTCTGGAATACTCTTGTCAAGATTTGGAATAAAATTTATTATCTACATAAAACTAAATGGTAAATGCTCAACCCATTTTTTGCTTTCTGGAAATGTTTTTGTAATACTGATTGTTTTATATTTAAATAAATGTTACAGGAGCTCATCTTTAACTGTGACATTTTCTTTGTGGGAAAGTTTTTGTTCATAGATTTAATTCCAAAATAAATGTTAGATTTTATATTTTGTCTTATATCCATTTTTTAATTTATGTTTATCTAGGGACTTGTTCATTCAAGTAATTCTCATATTCCCACAGAATTGTCCATCATATCCTTTTAATATTTTTAATACCTATAAGATCTGTAGTAATGTTACCTCCCCACCCCACCTCACCCTTTTTGGTAAAGGCATTGTTCTTTTGTTTTTTACTTTTCTATAGATTCTTTAGAGGTAAACTCAATTTATTTTTCCATCTTTAAAAATAATAAATCTCTTTTCTCTGGGTACTTTATTATTTTCTAGTTATCTTTTGATTATCAGAAGCCTTATGTAAGATGTGAGTTATTGTGGTTTTCTACATGTTTATCTTTCTTTCTTTTTATAAATTTGTAACTGGATATTTTTCATTCGTTTTAGAAGATTCTTATCCTCTGTCTCTTCAAGATAGCTTCTGTCCCATTTTCTTCCCTTTCTGAGACTCTACTTACATATATTTTTGTATTTTTAATCTAGTGCTGTGTATTATTATACATTGGGGAGTATTTTTCTTTTTTTCTTATCTCTCTATATCAGCTGAATCATTTTCTACTGACCTATTTAGTTCATTCACTCTGTCCTCTGCCATAACCAGCCTGTTATTGAATACAACTCTCAAGTTCTAAATTTCACATATTCTTTTTAGTTCCAGAATGTTCATTCAGTTTTTCTTTGTAGTTTCCAGGGACTAGTCAAATTCTATATATTACTATTTTCTTCATTGTTTTAATCCCATTTTTTAAAAAATGCCTGATTATTTCAGTATATGGGTCAGCCCTGAGTTTGTTTCTATAGGTTAGTTTTCCTTGCTTTTGTATCTCTTTTTCTGTTGTTGTAATAAGTGACAACATTATTTTTTTTTTAGGTGCTGTCCATATCAGATCTTAGAGGTTACAGCTTATTTGATTTTTCTTTCAGAGAGCATTTACCTTATTCTTCCTCAGAGAGCTAGAATGGAGAAGATAACAAAAAACTCCAGGCTAAACAGACACCAAGTGTGATTGCACTTTTGGAAAGCTCAGTCTGTCACTTGTTAGCAATAATTCCTATGGTGCAGGCCTCCAAGCAAAGCAACTGCAAGCTTGGACTGCTTATCAGTGCCCTTCTTTCTTAGTGAATCCTAACCTACAGTTAGGTTCCTACTTCCTTTCTTTTTGAACTCTTGATCTTTTATGTCCAGGGTACCTTAACACTGAGCCTCATCTGTCTTCTCAGCCTATTCTCCTACTGAGGGAATTTTGTATTCATAATGTATATTTTATATATATTATATATATATAATATATTATATATAAATAAATATAGATAGATAGATATACATATATATACATATGTACATATATTTAATTAGTTAGTTAGTGAAATTTTTGCTCAAAAATTTCTACGGAGAAAAGTAGTACACAGAAAATGGGAATTTATCCTGAAAAAATTTCCTTCTTAAGATCTTGGCCCTTCAAGTCGAGGATGCCTTTTTAGTTCTCTGGTTCCTTTCAACTTAAAACTTTTAGGAATAAATATATATAGAATATATTGATGCTGTTTTTGATCTGAGCATTGTCCTGCTTACATGATATTTCATCATAGATAGAAGCTAGGTTAAATGATTTGGCTGAAGAAAGAAAATGTTTCTGAGAAGAGGGGGTTTAGAAGGGGGATGTGACTGATTTATAGTGAAAAGGCCTTAGGCAAGGGGAGAAGAAAGTATAACAAGATCTTCAGGAGAAAAGAAAATAAATTCATATCAAAGAAGGCATATCTCATCACATCTGGGCATTCCTTAGACTGTTTCCTTTCATGTGCTTGTACAAATTTGGGAAGGCAAAAGTCAGAGGTCAAAATGTCATCTATACTTGTTTTCTCACCTATGGGATAAAAGTAAAGTGGCTTGGGTTATTCGGATACAGGATATTTACCACTGGGAGTAATTTATAACTACTTATGATTAGGCCTCTTAACTTATCTCCTGAGAAGTAATAACTTATCTCCTGATAAATAATTTTATCAAGTACGTTTTCCTTAGTTTTTCTGCTACTTCATAGTTCCTCCATTTGAGGTGAATATCTGCAAAAAGTAAAAGGTTATTGTTGTTGCTTCTTTATTTCTACCGTGAACAGAAGTCTCTTGACCTGTTAGGGTTGCTGTGGTCCTAAAATTTAATTGAGACATTGCTTTCCATGAGTATGGATCTTAAAAATATTTTGAATATTTAGTATGAGTTAAAATAAGACAAATGGTTTCACACAATTAGGGCAAATATATAGGTTTTTTTGTTCTCTTTGATTTCAAAAATATACCTTCATTGTGATACTTTGTATACTTATTTTGTAATTGGAAATGTTTCTAATTGAGGTGGTATTCTGGTGTGGCTTTTATGCTTCATCAAGTATAACATCTCTGTATTAGTAAACATACAGGCTTAGTTGCTATACCAAAACTCCAAAATGTAAGTCTTCAGCAAGCTAGTACAGTATTTTTCTCTTGCTTAATAGTTTGGAGATACAGGGGCACCTGGGTGGCTCAGTGAGTTAAAGCCTCTGCCTTCAGCTCAGGTCATGATCTCAGGCTCCTGGGATGGAGGCCTGCTTTAGGCTTTTTGCTCAGCGGGGAGCCTACTTCCTCCTCTCTCTCTGCCTGCTTCTCTGCCTACTTGTGATCTCTCTCTCTGTCAAATAAATAAATAAAATATTTAAAAAAATATTGAGATACTGAGAAGCTATATGCAGACAAACTGATAGGCTATTCTGTTCTACATGGTCACCCAAACACTCAGGTTACCTCTGCTTTGTTGGTCCACCCTATTGGACTTATATTATGGGTCTTTATACAAATATCTTTGCATTGAAGCTTTCCCTAACTACACTAACTAAAATATTTTCTATCCCTTCACTGTTACCTGAACTCTGTATTTCTGTCTTCTCATTTCTCAACCTTGTATTTATTATGACCTTGGAATAGATTGCATGTGTGTTTTTAATTTCTTATCTTTTTCCCCTAATAGAATGTAAACTTCAAGAGAATAGTTGCTGTGTCTTTTTTCTCCCCTATTGAGTAAAACACTTCATGTTACACAGAAATGCTTAATACATATTTCTTGAACGAATGAATGGGCTTTGGTTTTTCCTTGACATAAATCATTTTCAAGGATTTAGAAGGATAATTCCATAACATGACTCAGAGCAAACAGTAGGGCTGAAATAGAATTTTTTAAAAACGTGTGATTAAGAACAATGAAATAGTAAGTAGGTGGAAATATAAAAACAATGGGGTTTTCCTAGGAAATGTATTGTCTCTCAGAGTGAATAGTTATCCTACTTAAAAATATCACAGAATCACTTTATCATAATGTTCAATAGTGGAAATATCATAATGTTCAGGTAGTGGAAAATACAAATAGGCCTTGACATGTGAAAGTTTCCAGATCATATTTCCCCAAAATAAGACTTTTATACTTAAAAACAAAGCCTAAATAAAATGTGCATATGCTAAGATAATGAAAGAAAGGGAGGAAGAAAGAATTGTATAAATCAGAATTTACCACTTGTCAAGTGGTCTTGTTGAACTAGAATTTTTTCTCTGAACTGGACTTGGAATTGCACCAGGTACAGAGTCCAGACCCTACATTATAGATGGGTTTTTTGTTTTGTTTTGTTTTGTTTTGCTTTTTTAAAGATTTTATTTACTTGACAGAGAGAAACAAAGCTAGAGAGGGAACAGAAGCAGAGGGACTGAGAGAGGGAGAAGCAGGCTTCCTGCCGAACAGGAAGCCCTATGTGGAGCTCGATCCCGGGTCTTCAGGATCATGACCTGATTTCCCTTTCTATTTTTTCATTGTTAGTGTGTAAGAATGCAACTGATTTCTGTGCATTGATTTTGTATCCTGCCACATTACCGTATTGTTGTATGAGTTCTAGTAGTTTGGGGGTAGAGTCTTTTGGGTTTTCCACATAGAGTATCATGTCATCTGCAAAGAGAGAGAATTTGACTTCCTCTTTGCCAAGCTGGATACCTTTTATTTCTTTCTGTTGTCTGATTGCTGTTGCTAGGACTTCTAACACTATGTTGAACAGTAGTGGTGAGAGTGGGCATCCTTGTCTTGTTCCTGATCTCAGAAGAAAGGCTGTCAGTTTTTCCCCCAACTTCTTTCAAGACATGTCTCCAAAGGTAAAGGAGACAAAAGCGAAAATGAACTTCTGGGACTTCATCAAAATAAAAAGCTTCTGTACAGCAAGGGAAACAGTCAACAAAACAAAGAGGCAACCCACAGAATGGAAGAAGATATTTGCAAATGACACTACAGACAAAGGGCTGGTATCCAAGATCTATAAAGAACTACTCAAAATCAACATCCAAAAAGAAGATGAACACATCAAAAAATGGGCAAGAGACATGAAGAGGCACTTCTCCATAGAAGATATACAAATGGCTAACAGACACATGAAAAAATGTTCAGCGTCACTAGTTATCAGGGAAATTCAAATCAAAACCACACTGAGATACCACCTTACACCAGTCAGAATGACCAAAATTAACAAGTCAGGAAACAACAAGTGATGGAGAGGCTGCGGAGAAAGGGGAACTCTCTTACACTGTTGGTGGAAATGCAAGTTGGTGCAGCTGCTTTGGAAAACAGTGTGGAGATACCTTAAAAAATTAAAAATAGAGCTACCCTATGACCCTGCAATTGCACTTCTGGGCATTTACCCCAAAGATACAGATGTAGTGAAAAGAAGGGCCCCAATGTTCATATCAGCAATGATCACAGTTGCTAAACTGTGGAAAGAGCCAACATGCCCTTCAACAGATGAATGGATAAAGAAGATGTGGTACATATATACAATGGAATACTACACCTCCATCAGAAAAGATGAATATCCAACTTTTGTAGCAACATGGACGGATTGGAAGAGATTATGCTGAGTGAAATAAGCCAAGTAGAGAAAGTCAAGTATCACATGGTTTCACTTACTTGCAGTGCATAAGGGGTAATGTAGAGGACAGTAGGAGAAGGAAAGGAAATGGGAAGTAGGGTAATCCAGGGAGAGAAACGAAACAACAGCGACTTTGGACACAGAAACAAACTGAGGGACTTGGAGGGAGGGGGTGGGGGGATGGGAAAGCCTGATGGTGGGTACCCAGGGCACCTATTGCATGGAGCACTGGATGTGGGGAATGGGTAATGAATTTGGAACACTGGGAAAAAAAAATATTTAAGTAACAATAAAAAAAAAGTATGAACATTGCAAAAAACAAAAAACAAACAAACAAACAAAAAGATCATGCCCTGAGTGGAAGGCAGTCGCTTAACCAACTGAGCCACCCAGGCGCCCCCTATAGATGGGTTTATTAACTTTCAGTCCCACTCAGACTGGAGAAATTTCTTCAATTGGTTATAGCATCCATGACCTTGAAATATAATAATACCTATTTAGAGTCTTGTTAAAAGAAATGATGATTCTCTTCATTTGCTAGACCCAAATAATTTATTGCTTCTTTTGTCAAGTAAAGAAAAAAACTTTAATACCAAGAGACAATTATAACACAAAAAAGGCTTTAAGTCTTTTATTTCTACCCAAAATAATTTTGAGTAATAACAAAATATAACCTTCACTGATGTTCAGATCATTTTGAAAGATTTTCCTAGGCTTTTTCAAATAGTGACAATATAAAACCCAATTCTTCACAAATAAGAGAAGAATAATTACATGGCAAACATCCAAAATACTCCACACACTTAAAATAGGATTCTCAGTTCTCTTGAATAGCACCAGAAAGTGGAAAAACTGCAAAATATCCATAAGTAACTTTCATCTTTTAAATGTACAAAAAGACTTCCTTCAGTGTCCTGTTTTTTTGTTTGCTTGTTTAATAACTAAATTCTCTAAGCTTATAGACCCCAAGATGACTTTGAAATTGTTCAACTTTCAGTATTATACAGAGAACCTTTTTTTTTCTTATATAAGTAAACAGTGTACACATTTTGTTGCAGCTGTTAGGTGTAAACAACATTTGGTTTGGCATCATGAGACTTGCATTCAAATGGCAGTTGTCCGTATTACTGCTAGTTGTGTGACCTTGGTCAAACACATCATTCTTATATCCATGAGCTTCAATTTCCTCTTTCAGAAAACAAGTTAAACTTGCATCAATTTAATGGGAAACATGAAGGCAATAAAATATTTGAAAGTATACATTTCTGTCTCACTGCAGATAATAATAGCTAAAATGTATTACTTAGTGTTTTTTGTCAATGTTAAAAGGTTTATACTCTGAATTCCTCATCTTTTTAAATTAAAGATTTCAGGGTAATAATGAAAGCTGTCTTCGACACAACCATTTTTAATGTCCTCAATGATATTTGTTCTAACTTTATTCAAGGTCAATCCAAGATATAAACTATTTTAACATATAATAAAAACAAGCCCACATTTCAATAAGGAAATATTTTATTCAAAAAGACTGTGGCAAAGGGAGAGTGCTCTGACTGGAAAATCTGTGTTTCAGAGTGAAAAAAGAGAGGGATTCCTTTTCTGATAAATAGAAGTAAAACAAAGCTAGAAAGAATTAGGTGTAGAGTTGTGTGGTGAACAGAAGGCATGATCAAAGAACTGAACAGAAAATGTTTTTCGTTGTGGTTAGCTGATTTTTCAGAAGATGGCTTTAATAGGACATAGTTTCTCATCAGTACTTAAACTCAGGAATGGGACAAAGTTCAGGGTTCGGGGAAAGGAAAGAAACCTAACTAAAGTTAGTCAAGTTAGCAGCCATTTTGTGAGTATTCGGTCAGGCACAAGAATAACAAGCAAAACACTGGACAATAGTGTTGTTTTTGTTTTTATTTTTGTTTTTGTTTTCATAATATCTTAGGGCAACTAACTAGACAGCTAGGATAGAATACCCTATGCTGGGTGGCTTAAGCAGCCAACATTTATTTATCTAGTTCTGGAGTCTGGAAGTTGAAGATCAGACCAACGGTGTGTTGGGTTCTCGGTGAAGGCTTCCTTTCTGGTTTACAGATGGCCATCTTCTCCAGTTCTGACATGGTGGAGAGAAAGTTTATCTTGTCTTTTCTTGTAAGAGCTCTAAACTCATGACCTAATTACCTCTTAAAGCTACCCCCTCCTAATATCATCACATTGGGGGGTAAAACTTCAATATATGATGTTGAGAGGATGTCAACATGTTATTTGATATACAGTTTTCTTTTGTAATGGCTAATATTATAAAAATATAAGAAGCTATGAACAAATAAAGAGTTTTGAATAGCCTGAGTTCAAAATATTCTAATAATGAATGTGGTTACATTAGATGTCTTAATAAAAGTCAGGTTTTTAAAAAGGTATGGGTATTCAAGAAACTGGCAACATAAATGTGACTTACCTCTGGTTGCTGCCCAAACCCTGTTTCAGTCATTTTCTTCTGGTCCAACCAGGTGCTTGTGTCAGTATATAGGTCAAACCTGGAGGGTGTGTTCTCTCAAGAACCTCTGCAGACTACTTTTCCCTCCGGTCCTGTGAGAGATTAAAGAACAGGGTAGTAGTTCTATAGGACTAGGATCAAAAAGTAGTAAATCCTAGGAAGAAGCAGAGAGGTATTAGGCACTTAGGAGAAGGACTAAAGTGGCTCCTCTGGATGTATTCATTTTCCCTGACCCTCAAAAGTACACTCACACATACACACACAACTAATTGTTTTATCAGACCTCTGCTATTGCACATCTTGATCATCTATAATTATCCTTAAGAATAGGAAGTATAATAAACAAGATTGGTATGTTTTTATTGTGAAGAATATTGTCTCAAGTTAAATAAATGTTCCCTGTTTCCACTTATGTTTATGATTAGAATTTTAACATTTTTTTCCTCCTCTAATTATAGGTATGATTTTTTTATCCTAAAGATATAGCAATTATAATTATATACTGGAGTGAAATTATTTCTTTTATTTGAGATAAAGGGGGATATTTTATGTGTACTTATCTGGTAACTTGTGAAAATTATAGAACTACCTGGAGCTCTTTAAAAATAGTAATATGCTAATCAAACTAAGATACTTTTATGTTAAAATATTTACCAAAGCTGCTTTTGTTTTTTTTTTTTTTTAAGGTAAACCTTCCCATTATGAACAGTACTTATCTTTAGGCTGAATCTATTAATAAGAGTTGGCCATCGTAATATGATGTTAAAATTCTCCTTACTGAAGTCAGCAATAACTGCCACATTGCCAGAGGCAATAGCCTGTTTCCTCTCCTGTCTTTCATCTCTGGCATTTAACACTGGTTATTCATTCTTACTCCCTCCTGAAAGTTTTTTTTTTTTTTTTTCCTTCTGTGGTTCTGTGAAATCCACTCTACTGGAAATTTCTTCTCAGTATTTATAAGCTCATTTCTATCCTATTCTGCTTACATGGATAACTTCTATAAATTTACTCTTCTGTTCTTCATACTCTTCTTTGAGAAACTTTACCTACTACATAGCTTCAGGAAGTTTCTATTACAAAGAAAGAGCTTGTGTTTAGGAAAATACACTTGGGATAAAAGTTGAGTGCATTACATACACACATACATACACACACACACACACAGACACACACACACAAACACACAAGATTCTTAGATTTCTAACTGATTGAACACACAGGAAACTAAGGGTGGTGGGAGACTAGAAGAAAGAAGAGATTGAGAGGAGAGAGTGGGATATACTAAGGACAACGTAGAAGAATGGTTGAAGAACCCTCAAGGACAGAGCTATGTATTATTCAAATAATGTTAATTTTATTTTCATTTAACACTTTTCTCTTTCTCCACTTTACTTCAGTTACAACTGTTCCACATTCAGAATTAGACTGGTAGTTTTGTTTTATTTTATTTTAGTTTAGTTTAGTTTTGTGTATAGTAATATAAAGAAAAGAGCTGAGTTCCACATTTTTGTCACTGAAAAAAACAAAATTTGCAAGTTGCTGAACAAAGAAATGGAGTCACAGTGTTGGAATGAGAGACGATGTAAATGCTTTTCCCTGAAATTTTTGCAGAAATTTGCAGAAAGCACATTAGAGTCTTTTTTTATAACCTTCCCTTCATACCTTTATCTTAGTGCTAATCACACTTTCCAGAAATTCATCATTCTGTTATCCCACTGGGCTCCAAACTATTTCAGCACAAATGCCATGCCCTTTGATACTAAAATACTAAAATAATAACCTGCTTCTACTGTGTGCTTAGAAATGAGCAACTACAGCAATGAAGGGGGCTTACTGTTGGCTCTTATAGACATACTGGGCTTTGAAGGAGAAAACAAGAAGTTTTAGACTCAGTAGTATTGACCTAGTTAAAGAATTGGACTCCATGAGGTGAGACTTCAGTCCAAATTACCATGTTCAAGAAATAGTTAAAAATTTAGTTTTCTGGCAAGCAATGTGAATAAAGATGCAAGACATTTCTTTTGGAGTTATTCAGACTTGTGTTTAAGCCCTGGCTTGGTCATTTACTTGTGTGTAATTTGTTGTCACTTTCTTAGGTTCTCCGAATTTAAATTTAGCTCATTTTAATTCTCAGAGTTATGGAGAATATTAAATTATTTAGCACATGTAAAATGAGATAATGTTCAGCTAAGGTAAATTTAATGCCTGGAATGTTTTTGCAAAAGTGGAACAATATTACAGCAACTGTGGACAAATTTTGCTTACTCTACAGTTTCACCTGGAGCCAGTTGTGCCATGAGGCAGTCACTTTTTATTTATGTCTGAAAAGAGTATTGCTAAAGAACTGGAATCAAATTTTATTTTTGTTTAAAGAACCCAACTTTTGCTGCCGAGGGCATAAAGCCAAATATAGTGGGCAAGTGGGAGCAGGTGCAGTTAGTTATTCTCCCTGCTTGTGCTTGGTGACAGTTGTGGATTCTGGGAAGAGTGCAACCTTGCATTCAGCAGAAATGCTCTAATGTGCCTCTCCTCCAAGACTTCATGAAATCAACTATTCACGAAGAAAAATAGAATGGGGACAACAACTTAATTTTTTTCTGAAAATCTTTACTTTGTATTACCTTAACCCTCGAAACTTATTTGAGATGGTCAAAACAAGTCTGAAATTTGCCTGAATTGTAGTGTTCAATTGTTGCTGGTATAAGAGGAAATATATCTGTAATTCATTTTGTAAAGTCCATTTCCTATTACTTGCTACAGAGATAGCTGCCACTTCTAATTGTGTTTGTGTAGTTCCTTAATTTGCATGAAAGAAGATAACTAAATGAAAAGCTCAGGAGGAAGACTAATTCAGATTACTAGCCCAGGAAAGCTAATTTGTTATTCATTACATGCTAATGAACCCAGCACCAGTGTTTTATTTGTTTCACTCTGTTTGAGATTTGAAATGTCTTGTAACACAGTTAAAGTCTACAATAAACAGATATGTAAAATTAAAGCATTGCTTTCCTCTTGGTTCTGTTTGTTAGTTTTACAATTATTCCTGGACAAGTAAAACACCATGGAAAAGTATGTTTTCTTTCTGTTTGAAAAAAGCAAATTTAATCAAATTAAACTCTTCTCATGTGCATATTGCCTTCAATTTCATAAGATCTAGACATTATGTCAGTTGGGAGTCAAGCTTATGAAATGGAGTGTGAGTGAAGTGAAATCTTTTATATTTATATATTTTTAAACTATTTAAGCATTTGTTAACGGGTTTTTTTTTCTATATATTTTCTGTCTGCTGTCTGCTTTCTATAAAGTGAGGCAGGTAGAAAGTGAAGGCACTTGTAATCAGGGTAGATTGGTGGATTATTTTTTGACTATTGTTTATATGATTTAGCTGGATTATTCATTGGCTAATTTGGCCATTATATGGAATTACTGAATCGACCCACCTTTGTATATCTTCAGTTTATAAGAATTTTTCCATATGCCTTATTGGCTATTATATTGTTATACTACGTACAATGAATAAAAGTTCAGACTTATGTTTCAGTCATCACTGCTCATCTACCATCAAAACCACAGGTGTTTGTTGTGTTTGTCAGCAGTGCTTTTCTCATGTACCTAAAACTGATTCACAAAGAGATATAATTAAGAGGAAAATGATTATATTTTCTCCTTCTTGTATAATGCATTATACAAGATATAAGACATAATATAAGACATTCAGAAATCTAATATTCCGTAACATAAGTTATCAAGGTCATTTACAGCTCTGGACTGGGATAAAGTAGTTTAGTTTAGACCAGGGATTACTCTGGTGGTTGATTAACCACTGGTCTAAAATGTGATGCAGTTTGGTCACAGAGGACTACCTTCATGATTTCTGTGTTGGAACAAATAACAGTCTGTTGGGCCAGGTTATTCTTTTTTTTAAAGTTCATTCTTTTTCTACCGATCAGATATGAGTAACCTTTAGTGGTAGCAAAAAACTATAGTAAAAAAAGATGTTTTATTTCTTGTGATTTAGGGAATTTTCCAGCAAAACATCTTACACAGATCATCCCCACAGCTATTAAAAAATGCTAACCAGTTTTATTATATTTTTATAAATTAATTAAAAAGGTCTCGACCTGAAAACGGCTATAGGGATAACTACCTCATCTATTTTGCTAATTTTATAGAGTAGAGGCATTAAGAACACTGAAAGAAAGAGAATACCTAGGCTTTGGAGAAATAAGAGAAAGTTTTAGACCTGACTCAACCACTTACTAGCCTCATGATTTTTTTAATCTGTCTATTCCTTGGTTTCTTCATCTGTCCAACTGGGATAATCATACTTTGTATCATTATTATGCATACAGTTGAAAGTCCCTATGACATCAACCTGCACATGGTAGGCACTTGATTCATATTAGCTATAAATTGACAGTTCAAAATATCACCCTCTAATCAATTTATTAATCCGTAGATTTGTTTATTGTCTGCTTTAAATAAATGAGGTCAGTGCCTATCTATTGTTTTTGCCATTACCTTTTAGCAGCCAGAACTAGAGCCTGTCGCACAATATCATTCAATAAATATTTGTTAAATGACTTACTAGCTAATTTTTAGTTCTTATATTGTTGATTTTGTAAACATTCAAAGGAGATTAGGAGTTATAAACTACTGTGTTTCTAAACTTTCCCCTAATGCTATTTCTGTCTTAGGATGTAAGTAATATAAGGAATATTTTTAAAATGTAATTTTAAAAAATTATTATTCTCATTCTACTTCCATTTATTTTTTTTTGAAATATTTTAATTATAAAATTAAGTTTGGGCATATTATTATATCATAAGGCAATTTTGAAAGTGACCAGTATTTGGTGGCCTTTGAAAATATTTTCGTAAGGCTATACGTTTATTGCTACTAACAAAGTAAACCTACCCTTCCTAATAGCACTTTGATTTATTGCTATTATTTCATGAAGAATAATTGCAAGATGAGTTCTATTTTAAAACATAGAAATGTGAATGAACTATTTGCAACTCAGAAAACAAAAACAAAGACCAGGAACGTTTCTTGATCCTTTTGACCTCTCTAAATTACTTCTTGACATCCTCAAGAAAAAACAAAACAAAACAAAACAAAAAAACACTATTAGGAAAGCAAAATTGAGAAATATTTTTCTCAAATAAAATAAAATAAAAAAAATTGTAACATTTCTGTTACAAATGTCCTGTGGACCCTGTGACCTATTGAATTATCTGTGTCAAGTTTAATCCCCAAGTGATGGAAAAATTTGTGATACTGATTTTATTGGGTTATTAGACTGTATAGTATTATCTTTGTGTATCAAATTAGAGTGGAGTGCTTTCATTTCTCACTATAGGCTTGTGGAAGGGCTGAAAGGTCTTTTGTTTTTTGCTTATGGTTGCTGCAATGACACAGTGCCACAGACCCCAGGCTTTTATGATGTTGAAATTGAAATACAACTTGATTAAGACATTGTAAGTCCCTGTAAGTGAGTACAATATTTTTTAGTCGGCCCATTGACAATTGCTTTTCTATCCCTCCCTGACATAACAAAAATTCCCCTCAACTAACTCTACTCTCCTCCCTCTCAAGCCAAAATCTGGTAAGTTCATGAAAAGCTCCAGATAGTTTCTTTAAATCTAAGGAGAGAGCTTTTTCCTGCTTCTGTCTGCAACCCTGTAGCACATTACTGACTTTTTAGGAAGAAAGGACTTAGAGAGTTCTCCAAATTTCTTTCGGCCATTGGGTGTCGGGGGCGGCATGATACGCCCCCCCCCCCCCCCCCCCGCCATGCTGCAAGCCACCAAAAACTATGGTGGAGGTACCCATGAATGTACCTTGTGGTCCGGGGCAATATGTCCTTTTTGTCCCTGGGACGTACACCTGGACAAGCGCTCATCCAAGGAGTGGAGAGTCATGCCAATCCTTATGAAGCTTAATAATTGTAGGATTGTGGGGGCACAATATACTTACTTTAAAACTTAGTAAAACCTTTACTAACATAAGCAGCTGGATATTGCAACCTCCTGTTTGTGTGACCCCTCATTCACCTCCCTATGCTAGGGAGCAGTAAAACATTCTAATGAGATAGGGGTTTGCAGAAACCATCCTGTTCTCACAGGACATGCCTGCCTGTGACCAATCATTCTATAAATTAGGGTATAATGAGCACATCCTGTTTCACATGGACCCTCTAAAAACACTGTTATCACTATTGTCACTCAAGATTGATGAT
>PITA01000987.1:0-221870 GCA_004023965.1 Spilogale gracilis
CTTCTTTTTTTTTTCTCTCTCTCTCCCTCTCTCTGGCTAACACTTTGAAAAAAATCACAATGTGACATTTTATTAAAATAAATAAGTTAACCTTCAAAAGAGCCTATGAAGTAAATATTTTAATTATTTTCACTTTACAGAAAAAAGAGTCTTGGGGAATTTAATCAAGTAAAACCCACATATGCAGGATTTAGAAACAGAAACTTGAATTTGGTAGATCTCACTCCAGAGTCTAGATATTTTAATCAATGTTGCTACAATCATCAAGACTGCTCTACTGCATTCTTATTTAGACCCCCCCAAATAAAAATAAACACAAAAGATATGATAGAGATACAATTTTGTATAAACTTTAGGCATAGCAGGGTCATTGGCTTCTAGAACAGGATTTACTCAAGGATAACTGCTCTTGACATTAGAAATCTTAAATGCATGGTGAATAGCAGTTTTGATGCACCAAATAATCAATTGCAAGAGCCAGAATAAATAAAATATGAGAATAAATTTGTTATTGGACTGAGTTCCTTAGATTGCAAGATTCTAGATAAGGACATACTGGAGGCTCTACAGCCCTGAACATATGGGATAACCCTTAAAGCTCCATGTCTGAAAAAAATAGCCCTTAAACTTTAGAATCCCTGAAGGACTTTTACTATTGAAGGGTACACTATTAAATATTTTATGCATTCTGTTATTTTTAAAGGGTGTAATCCCTCCTAAGGTGTGTTGGCCCTGGGGTCTTTGAAGCAGTCTAGACCAGAATTAACGGGGAGCCATCATTTTCATTATAGCATGTTATAATTATGTTTGCTTATTTCACACTGTTTAATATACTCCGTTTTGTTAAACTACATCACAGGTCGTTCGGCACCTGTTGCTTATTTCTGCCAGACTGAAAGTATTCCTTTCTCTTTATTATTTGTGTGCAAGGATGAGATGAACTTGCCAAGAGTTGTCATTCTTGTACACACCTGCCAAGTATCAGATACTTTAATAGTTGAAATGCTTAAAGCACATCTTCGGTTGCTACAGCTAACAACTTCCAATGCCCAGTACTTCACAAGAGGTTGAATCTAGTCAGAATAACAGATTCATCCCTTGAAATATACATAATGTGACCATATTCCCCTGGGTATACACCATGTTTATATAACATATCCCTGGATTAGCTTTGGCTGAGAATATATCTTATGGTAATTTGTTACCTTATATCTTTAACTTTTAAAAAATCAGTAATAAATCTCTTGATAATTACCGATCTATTGGCTACTGCTTACATGAAAGATAACGTTGCTTTATGGCTACAGGATAGAAACCAACTTCCTGTTTTGTTAAGTTTTTACTTTCCCTTCCTAAGGATGCCTGATACCTTTCCCACTCTTCTGTTAGGTCTTCAATCCAGATGAAAGTGTGTATTGGTGAACTACAATATTCAGAGTTGAGCTAAGCTTAGAAAAATAGGGTGAAACTACCAGCTGCCAGGGGCTCGGACAAATGACTCTAAGACTCTGGGGACACTAGCTCATTCTCAGGTAAGGTGTAGCAATCAACATCCTAAAGACAAGCTTTCACTTGGATGTAAGTGGGGAATGGTGCCTAGCATAAAGGTGTCTGTCCTTGAATCCTGCTGAGGTATCCAGAAGGATAAAGACAGAATAGACTGACTTGTTATGATTTCTATGATTTTTTCAACTCTATCCTACTAATATTGTCAGATCTCATCAGGGGTGTGGAATGGAGAGTAAGAAGTACAGGGAAGGTTTTCTGGAAGACGGACTTGTGACTAAGGCCAAGAAAGAGCAACGGAGATACGTTTCTGCTTTCATTGTTTTACCACATTCCCAAGGACAGGTTAAGCCTTCCTGGTTTTGTTGAATTCCGGGGAAGCCCATGAATGTGTCAGTATGTTTACCTTCCTGTCCATAAGCATATCTAAGTGTCATTACAGTAAACCGCCTTCCTTGACAAATATCCAAATTCCATCTAAAACTCCCCTGCAATCCACAGTGAAAGTGAGCTCTGTAGCGGTCTTGTTTCAAGGGCACCCTGTTTCAGGCAACCTCAGGAGTTAGGACAATTAGTTTTCCTTTGGAAACAGTGCAGCCACACATTCCTAAATATCTCCTTCCCTCACTCTTTCCTTCTCCCTCTTCTTCCCTCTCATGTGTGCAAACACCACTGAGATCCCAAGCTGCTTGACAAGTACAGAATGGACTACATATCTGAAGACCTTTATGATGAGAGGATAGAGGAGTTTAGTTCATTAACGGCAAGCTTTCATGAACCCAGTGGTCAAGAATCTTCTTAGTGTAGCACCAGAATGGAACCAAGGGATTTTTCTCAAAGGGAGAATTTCTAATGACATAGTTTTTGATAAGTCTACTAATCTGTACAGTGACAACTCCTTATATTGCCTGAAATGGGAAGTCTAGCTGACTGCATTTTCTTTGTCCCGAGTTACTTATGGTGCCTCAGTAACTAAACCTCCTTGGATGTGATCCACTCACGGGACAGGATTTCCTCAGAGGTTCTTGGCACACCTAATTTTAAGCTTTAACTGATGCCCCTGGTGACATCAAATAAAGATTGAGATATACTTGAAGATACAAAGCATCTTCAGGTATACTCAAGAAGAGCTCGTTTTACCCAAGCAATGAAATAGATAAATTCCTATGGGCTAGAAGTCTCCTACCTAGCTAGTAGTATTACTGAATCATTACCTAGGAAAACAACACTGGAGAAAGGTCAGAGCTAGTGGCTTTCAGCAGACAGAAAAACACAAAAGGAGACAGAGTTGGAACTCTTTCTTTTAGAGCCAATGCCACTAATCAAAGAATTCCAAAGAGAATTCTATGCACAGTCACTGTTAAAATTTAAAAGGAGATTAGAGACCCATTTCCAGCCAGAGTAATTTGAACGCACTGACATGTACCATTATATTGTTTGATGAACATTTCCAAAAGAATAAAAAGTCTGTTTTGACCTTTGCAGTGTGAGTAACATATGTCGAAAAGAAGGACAGAACGCTTATTTTTATACAGATAGGAGAAAGCTGCTCTCCTTGTTAAGAAAGTATGGCAGGCTGATTCTTTCTTTTCCTTTGTAATTGAAAGTCCTCCCAGATAAACCTTTGCGATATACAACTTGGTTTTGACATCCTGGCTTCATGCCGTTTACTGTTTATAAGTCACGTAAGGAAGTCATCTATCTTAACCAATATGGCTCAGACATATTTTCCATGTTAATTACACATGTTTGGACTGACACTGCAGTGATACAATTTCATTTGTTTAAAACAACAGAATGGATGGTCCTTTAACCCAAAAAATGTAGGTGAAAATTCTTCCTAGAGTAAATGTAACAAGTCTGGAAATTATAAAGGCGTAGGCACTGGTGGCTGAAACCCCAGAGACGAAGAAGCTGATATTCTGCAAGGATCCTTATTTAGATTAAAAGAATATTGGAAAAGTACAACATAATTATCAAAAAATATATAATTATAATAATATATGTGTTAGACACTCCAACAAGATATGTGTCCTAAAAATAATCACCAGTTTAAAAGGAAGCAGAGGCATTTTTTACTTTGACCCAATGGAAATGTTCAGATTTTGGCTGTATTTTTAAGCAGGACATCAACATTTTTTACACTTAACAGAACACCAGCAGTTAACCCCGTAATGGCCAACTGCTAGTTATTATCCTACATTTGGCCCACAGCTGGCTGCATGGCTCTGCTCACTTTATTGTCATTTCGGCCCTCGATCCATTAGCTGCCTGGTGACCGCTTGCATGCAGAGGGGTCTTTGGTTAACTAAATCCCCATCAGGATCACAGCTGTTGTAAAATATGCGGTGACAAAAATATCCATGTGCAATGCATTGTAGACAAACCTGTAAGCCAATTTAAGCTAAACTTGAAAAACAAGTAAGAGGCCTAGTTAAATTCCCTGGCTTCTGAACATTATAAACGACATTTCCTTTATTCTAAGGAATATGATTTGTAAATTTCAGCATTCCTTCTTCCTATATTGGATGAGTGGGACTAAATTTCAAAGTGATAGGCCCAGCTCAGGAAAGTCTTTCTTTGCATGTTCCTTTACTCAGCAGTCAAAGAATGAATGTCATGTTCAATGATTCAAATTCCTGATTTTGGCATGATATTAAAGTTAGCATTGGGTATTTATTCACAATGTGCCTCAACTTAAACACCATACCATTGTCTATGTTTCTCCCAGCCAAGAGGCTCAACTCAGTGGTTAAGTATGTGCAAATATATCCCACCGCAACTGTGTGCAACTGCCAAATCTGCTGGGGTGGCTTCCTCTAACGGAGTGCTTTGAAAATGCCCGAGAAATAATTTTGGTTGGTATTATAATGCTCAATCCTATGGTCAGTTATGACATTGAGAGATTATACTGAGTATGCTCCTTCTTGCTAGGAAATATTTATAAACCGGATGAAGATAAGAAGATAAGGAAACAAAGGACTATACCAAAAAGAAATGAAGAGATTCTTTTCTCTATCATATCATTGAAGATCCCTCCTTTGTCACTTTGTCAAGATCCAAACTCAAGGGGCAGATGTGATTTGAAACTTCTTCAGATGGAACCAAACTTCACAAAGGGGGAGCTGTTTGTTTCTAACTAATCTAAAGCTGTATTTGTTCTTGCCTGTGTTGACTGACTTCAATTCCCACCCTAGAATCTGTTCCTTTTATTATATTGTTGAGATGTTCCTTAACAGTCAGGGACCTAAATTTTTCTCCTTCATTAACTCACTCAAATATGTCTTGAGCACCTACTGTGCACCCAGGCACTAGGAATAAAATATTGATGTGTCACAATCCCTGCATGCAAGGAAGCTGGGGTTTGGAGGCATATAATTCCCTAAATGTGAGAGAGGAAAGATGCTTTTTTCCTCTTTTTTCCTTCTGTTCATCTGCAAGTCCAGATGCCATAAGTTACATAAGTGAGAGAAAAACCATCATGAGCTCTGTCTAACTCTATTGCTAACTTGGCGAGATAGGAGAGAACTCCTCAGATATGAATATTACCCATATGATAATGACTCATTGACTTAATGTTTATTGAGAAAAGAGAATTTAAATAAAAATTATGAGGTAGATATCAACAGTATAGCCAATATATTTCAGGTATGATTAAAAAAAAAACCTATAGTATAAGTTCTATATTTTATCTTCCAGGAATTCACAATTAAGTCAGGAAAACAAAATTAAGACAAATAAATTAAAAAACAATACAATGAATTGCAATATGTATTGTGCATATATTTACATAATTGATATGAAAAAGAAGAATTATAAGTTTTATTAGAGCTCTTAGCTTAGCATTCTCAGGAAAGATGGAGTTAGTTTAGTTTCTCATCATCTCACATGATGTGCCTCTAATTTAAGATGTTTTTCAAAAGGGTCCCCTCCATCCATAAGATAAAGCACTGGAAGGGCTATGTGAAATCTGGAGGTAGAGTATAAATTCACTCTGCTACATGGAGCCAGTAAATTTATAGCACATTTGATCAAGAATAGTGAATTTCATTTTTTTTCAAGTATTATATAAAGGACCCTAGGCACATATTGCATGGAGAACTGGATGTGGTGCATAAACAATGATTCTTGGAACACTGAAAACATAAAATAAAATAAATTATTAAAATTTGAAAAAAGAAGAGGACCTTTATCTTTATTTTTTATTGTTATGTTAGTCACCATACAGTACATCATTAGTTTTTCATGTACTGTTCCAAGATTCATTGTTTGCACGTAATACCCAGTGCTCCAGGCAATATGTACCCTCCTTAATACTCATCACTGGGGTCACCTATTCCTCCACCCCCTCCCCTCTAAAACCTCAGTTTGTTTCCTATAGTCCAGTCTCCCATGGTTCATCTCCACCTCCAATATTCACCCCCTTCATTTTTTCCTTCCTTCTTCTAATGTCCTCCATGCTATTCCTTATGCTCCACAAATAAGTGAAACCTTATGATAATTGACTTTCTCTGCTTGACTTACTTCTAAGCATAATCTCCTCCAGTCTCATCCATGTTGATGCAAAAGCTGGGTATTCATTCATCCTTTCTGATGGCTGAGTAATATTCCATTGTGTGTGTGTGTGTGTGTGTGTGTGTGTGTGTGTGTGTACTTCTTTATCCATTTGTCTGTTGAAGGGCATCCCAGCTCTTTCCACAGTTTGACTATTGTGGACATTGCTGCTATGAACACTGGGGTGCATATGACCCTTCTTTTCACTACATAAGAACAGTGAATTTCAACACCTATTATTTATCCCCCTTTTCAGCTCCTATTTTTCTCTCCATATTTTATTTTATTTTATTTTATTTTATTTTTTTTTTAAAGATTTTATTTATTTATTTGACAGAGAGAAACACAGTGAGAGAGGGAACACAAGCAGGGGGAGTGAGAGAGGGAGAAGCAGGCTTCCCGCCGAGCAGGGAGCCCGATGTGGGACTCGATCCCGGGTCTCCGGGATCATGACCCGAGCCGAAGGCAGTCGCTTAACCAACTGAGCCACCCAGGCGCCCCTCTCTCCATATTTTAGCTCTTCCTCCTTTTTCTCCTCTCTATTGGATAATGCTCTGCTGCTATTTGAAGGCATGGAATGGTCTATAAAATAGTTTTTTTTTTAATAAAGTTAACAAAATTTGAATCAAAATTTTTAAAAATTCTGGATTTAAATATGAACTTCTATCTGACCAATGACACCTACAAAATAGGTCTCTTTTCACTGAATATATATATTTGAAGCTAAGAATTAAATATTTCCTGTTCTTTATTGTATTAAAAAAGAATAGTAAAAATTTCTTGAAATTTTGGTGTAAAGTTTTTTTTAATTAGAGCTATCTCATTCTTATATACCTTATAACAGATGAGAAATAAAGATGTGGCATTCAGTTCATTTCAAAAATTACTTAGTGAGCATATCTATCTCCTTTAAGATGAGGCATTATGAAAACAAAGAAAATAAGATAGTCTCATATGTCAAGCTACTTCTAATCACTAATGAAGTAGAAAATGAATCAAGAGCTTAATCATGATATAGATTAGAAGCAGGAAATGCCTCATAAAAAAATATTCTGGTTGAGCAAGTGACCCATAGCAGATAAGGTCTCAGAAGGAAGGCATACTAATTCTTATAAGAAAACCAAAATTAATAAAATCAAAGAAATAGGAATAAAATATACTTTACTGCCAAGGAAAGACCTTCTGAAAAGAACAGAGACGTAAAATATGTTGGATTTTAGGGAAAAAATAACTCAGTACAAAATTCAAGGGATGGAGAGATGGAAGAAGAAATGGGCAGAGGAGTCTGGGACTGATGAAAGAGGGCTTTTTATACCAGATTATAAAGTTTGGAAGTTAGGAAACGATGAAGATACATTTTAAAATTTTATGAAAAAGGATCTTATGATGAGATAATAAGGACATGTGTTCAGCACTATTTGGCATGAACAGGAAAAATAAATACACTGAATATATTCAGAAATAAAATTACTAGGATTTCACATGGGAAAGAGAAAGTGCCCTTGTCAAATATGATTCCCAAGTTCTTATGATTTATTGGTTGATAGATTTCACTACTTGAAGTAAGAAACACAGAAAAAGTAATTAGATCATGTGCATAGATGGTTGCTTAATGCTTAAATTGGAGGTAGAGAATTTTATACTCTGAAATGCTTAATGCTTAAATTGGAGGTAGAGAATTTTATACTCTGAAATTACACAAGAGGTAAGAAAAAGTAAAATGTAAATGAGTTTGTAAACATCAGTTTTCTCTGAAACTAGATAGAGTTTTAGAATCTGTTAGGCCAAATCTAAAAGACTTTTTGTCTGTTTGTTTGTTCACAAAGATTGTACTTAATAAGAAGGAATCTGAAAGTTAGCACTCCTGAGATAAATAATCCATATTCATAGAAAAATAATAACAAAAATATTACGTGAGAGTTCTAATTATACACTTTTGTCATTTTAGAAAATGTTAGATCTGCACCATACCCTGAAATACATTTTTATGTAACACATACTTGTACTTAAAAGTGAAAATATTGTTCTAAAAAACTCACAGAATAAACCTTAGAAAATATACATATTATCTAATCTTAAAAAAAAAGAAATTTTACAGCCCTATCATTCACCATATTGAGAGTGAGAGAGAGAGAGCTAATAGGAGAAAATACCCATACACATTTAATAAAAGTACAAATTAAAATAATTTGATATCATTATCAGATTGGCAAAGGTGAAGAAGTACTAAGGAAACAAGCATTTTAAATAAAGCTGGTGGAGATAAAAGGTGATTAAATATAGATTAAAACTTTTAAGTTTTGCACATTCTTCTTTTTCTTAAGATTTATTTATTTGAGAGAGAGAGAAAAAGGGAGAGAGTGTGTGAGAGCAGGGGGGACAGACAGAGAGAGAGGGAGAGAGAGTCTCAGACTCTGCACTAAACACAGAGCTCAATGGATGGCTTCATCTCTCAACCCTGATAGCATGACCTGATCTGAAACCAAGTGTTGGATGCTTAACTAACTAAGCCCCCCAGGTGGCCCTGCATATTCTTTTTACCAAGCATGTTAGTAATAAATTATGGTTCATTCAAGAATAGGGCTGCAAATATATACATCCCTACTATACTGAAAATGAAGTAGTATTTACTATTTTGTTTTTTTAATTTTAAGGAAAATATATTCCAAATCTACAAATATTCAAAAACTACTTAAAATTAAGTATTTACTCTTTCTCAAAAGGACTTTTTAAAAATAGTCATTATGAAAGCATATTTGACATACAATGTATATGAGTTTCAGGTGTACAATGTAGTATACAGTAAATTTTATTTACTATTTCTCAAAAGGACTTCTGAATGGATAATCTAGTCATATGACATTGCAGAAGTTCTAAATATCCTCCACTCCCATCTTTCCTAAAATCTTATTCATCACAACTTGACAGCTGCTCCCAATATCCCTGATTCTCTGTTAAAACTCTCCAGAATGTTTTTCTACAACTGAGTGCTGGCCATTTCTTCTCTGTCACCTCTTTTCCCCATCTTTTCAGCTCAATTTTCTTTCTTTTTCTTGCATGTATCCTCCTCACATGAGTTAAGATAGCCTCCCAGACCTACGCACCGCTCAAATTCATTAATTTCCTGGATCAACACAGCAAATACCAGTGCCTGCAAATGTCTAAGTAATAAAGTATCCTTACTCTTTGGAAGGGAGAAAAGAGGCTTCAGAAGAAGAGAGACAGCTGAGAACATTTATATGTTAATTTCTGAAACTATCTGTCAGAGTGAATTTATCATATTTGTCCTATTTATCGTAAATAATATTTGAAACTATGATTATCTAGTAAGAATAGATTAATTATGCTAAATTCATGAAAAAAATTTGAGTCCACAGTTTCAAAAAACTGTATGTGTACATATTAAGTATATTTAATGACAGAAACATGTATTCAATTTTAAATTCAGGAAACAAATTAGAGTGCATAGTTAGTCCCTACACTTTTATTTTTACTGGATATATTGATATGTCAAAATATTTTTAGTAATTATCTTTACATAGTAGGATAAGAAATTACAGGTTTTTTTCTCATGCTTCTATTTTCTGAATATTATATAATAAACATTAGTGATAAGATTAAAATTATTTGTAAAGGTAAAAATCTTTACTGCTTTAATGTAAAGTATCATGTTAAATTCAGAGTAAGGAAATCATGTCTATTGTCATTCAAATAGATTTTTTAAAGTCTTCATTTGACATTTATGCAAAATCATGTATGCTAGTTCTAAAAAAAGATGGATATAAGTTATTTTTTGCACTAAATTCTAAAAGGTAAAACTGGAACTGCATTAGCTTGCTAGGACCATCATAACAAAATACCACAGAATGGGAGGCTTAGACAATGTAAGTTAATTTTCTCACAGTTCTGAAGGCTCAAGTTCACCATCAAGGTGCTGGCAGGGCTGACCTCTCCTGAGGCCTCTCTGCTTGACCATCTCTGTTCTCACGTGACCTTTGCTCTAGGCACAGACAGCCTACGTATCTCTTCCTCTTTTCCTAAGCACACCAGTCCTTTTGGATTAGGGCCTCATGTTTGTGACCTCATTTAACCTCAATTACTTCTTTAAAAGCCCTATCTGCCTGCATGGTCATGTTTGGGTTAAGGCTTCAACATAATGAACTTTGAAGGGAGCACAAGTGAGTCTGTAACAATAGCTAAATATACTTTATAAGTTAAAATAAAACTTAAATTCTATAAAGATGATATCAAAATAGTGGTAAAGTTCATATAGTAGCACTATAATCTGTTATACTCTAATTTTCTGAAAAGTCGACTATAACTTTATTAACTAAGAAACATAATTAATTGAAGATTCCTCATTTCATTAATGCTGCAAATGGGAGAGGCTTCATTTTTAATCTAGCTGGGCCTGTATAAGGTGTAAGACATACCAGTGTGGGAACAGACGCACTCGTCTTAAATACAGAGCTGGAAGGGAAATGTAGACTTCAGGGAAAGCATTAAAAACTTTAGGAGGCCTACTCCTTAGTTGTTCTTTGTTTCCTACCTTGGATTATATCAAACAGACCAAAATTTGTATTTATAATTGGCCTATTAAAACAAAAGCAAAGTTTAGACAGAGAACATTAATCAATTCATATTTCAGTAAGTACATAGATTACTCAGGCCAATAAATCATGCAACCAGCTGTGTCTTTTTTCAAAAAGTATTGGTAAATAATCAGTTGGACTGAAATTAATTGCATCTTTTCCTCCCCCAATCCTTCACACACAAGCCAGTGTCAAAGAATCTGGAAACAAAGAATAAACTGAGCTTTAGTCATAAATAAAATAATTCTGCCCACAAACTAAGTAGTACCTGATATCTTAAGTAAAGAGCCAAAGCAAACCAAAGTGCTAAGAAATTAGATCACGCATTTTCCCAAGGGACATAAACATTTTTCGATGTGTAAAAATTCATCCACAGGTTAATTTTTTCCCCTTTTGTGGCACCTCTATCAATAATGATTTCATTTACCCAATTTTGTTTCCCAAACTGTCATCAAATAATTTAATCAAATTATTTCTGTTTATAACACTGTTTGAAAAGCACATTTCCAAGGAAGTATCTTTCTTCTTTAGAAAGTAGAACAACATGAGAGCTAATTGAGAATATTTACATGCTAGGGAATCAAAACTGTATCTTGCAGTGTTACCACTTGCAGTGACTATGTTTGGGGTTAGCTCCTCAAACCTTATTTGCCTTAGAGTTGACAGTTTATACCCTTCTACCAATCTCTCCCTATTTCCCCCACCCTCCAGCCCCTGGATATCACTTCTCTACTTTTTGTTTTGGTGAGTTTAATGTTTTTGTTTTTGTTTTTGTTTTTTAGGATTGATTTCATGTATAAGTGATATCTAGCAATATTTGTCTTTCTCTCTATAGTTTATTTCTCTTCATATAATGTTTCAAGATCCATCCATGTTGTTGCAACTTTCTCTTTCTCATAGCTAAATAATATTATTTTGTATATTTATTTAAATATATATATCACATCTTTATCTATTCGTGGATGGACACTTATTTCCTATTGTGAATAGTCTTGAAAAGAGCATATCTCTTTGTGAAGATTCCTCTTTGATATCCTATTTCCATTTTCTTGGGACACATGAGGTCTAAGAATCTAACGTGAGACATGGTGATTATAGCTGATAACGGTGTACTGTATTATGAAATTTTGCAAACTGCGTAGAACTTAAATGAAAGAAAACAACCAAACCAAAAGAGAAATATGTTAAGTAATGGATGTGTTAACAAACCAGATGGGGAGACCCTCTCACAATGTATGTCAAATCACCACAATGTATCCTTCCTAAAATCTTACATGTCAATTGTACCTCAATATAGTTGAAGGAAAAAGCAAACAAAAAACTATACCTTGCAGCTGACTTATCTTCCTTTTCTAAGGACTTAATGAGGACTAATCTTATCACCTCTTGCACTCCTGTTCACTTTGGTCAACCAGAAAGTCTGAGTCTCCCAAACCATCTACTATCTCTCGGACTGCTGACAGGCCACCGAGTTTGCTAGTTAGGAACACAGATCAGAACCAGGCTGCCACTTACTGTGACCTTGGGCAAATCACTTGAATTTCCAGTGCTTCACGTTCCTTATCTGTAAAATGAGGAAATAACACCTTATCTATTAGAAGTATTAAATGATAATAATGTTGAAGCATTTAGGCAAAGAGCAGTTCCAAACAAAGAAATATATCTCCTAATCTGACCAAATAATGCCCTCCCTCTCAAATCTTTTTCCTCACTCTGTGAAACTCCAAAAAAGCAGTGGTGGCTTCACAGGCGTGTGACCCCACACCTACAAGGCCTCGCATTTGATGTCATGTTCATGTGCCATCATAGTGACTTTTCAATTTTTGGACATGATTTAGTACATTTTCCTTCTGTACTGGGCCCTTCAAATTATGTAGTCAATATGTCATCCTAAGATTCACTTATCACTTCAAACTCTTCTGTGAATATTATCTTAAAGTCCTGATGATATCACTTCCTTGCATCAATCTAAAGCAAATTATTTTTTTCTATCATACCCCATATACCATAGGACCAGAAGGGAAGGAGTTTGGTGTGCATGACTCTCTTATTTGAAGCGTGTACCATCAGACAAAATCCCCCACTACACCTTCTTATTCACATGTATTGATTCAGTCACTCCTTCAAATTTGCTTTGGATTCGTTCTCTTCCTCATCTCCATTTCTATTCATGCCATCAGTCTTGGTGACTTCATAGTCATGGGGATGAACCAATTCACATGCCTGACAGATCCTTCCCTGGTTCACCTCTAATCACTTGTTTTTCCACATCCTTCCCAGCCAGTGATATTGACACTGCACCAGCAGAAACTCACTGCACATGAAATCTTAAAATCAATCACTCTTTTCTCTGGTTGCCACCCACTGTTGTTACAGCTTGCATTCTTCAACTTCAATGAAACATCTAAAACACTGACTCTGCTTTTCACCCTCTATTTCTGTGTCCTAGTCCCTCTTTTTACCTGGCTTTGAGTCCATGAGTCCATGATTTCTAATTGAAATTATTCCCTTTTAATTATTGCTTGCCTTCTGTTTGCTCTAGCATCCTCCCCTGGAAAAGTAATACACCAGCTGAATCCATTTTAAAACTTTTTTCATGCCATCTTCTGAGAGGCTGAATATAAGTGTAGATCACCAACTAGGAAGAAAAAAAAAACACTTTAAATTTATGCTAAAATCTTCATATGGATACCCAATGCTGGCAAAACCCAGCACTCCTATAGTAGATTCACTCCCTAACACTGAATCATAAACAACCCTTTGTATTTTCTCCAGCCTTTTTTAAGTACTGCCCATTCCTCTATTCCCCTTCATTGAAAAGCTCCTGGAATGATTTTTTTTAGCACCTGCTAATCCTGTTTTCTGCCCTTCTGTCTTGCTGGTTTTCTTTAACTTACACACTGTAGTTTTCTCAAGTATCTTTTCTTGTTAATGTCATTTGTGACCACCATCTTGCCAAATCTACTATTCTGTCCTCCTCTTATGTGACATTCATCAGCATTCTTTGGTTGACATCCTCTCTTCCCTTGGTGCCAGATATTTGACCCTTTTCTGTTTTCTTCTTAGCTACCTCACTAGTTACAACATTCCAAGATTTTCTTTCTTCCTAGTGTTTGCCTGCTTCAATCTTTGAGTGTGATCTCCTAGGTTGCTCTTATCCAACCCAATGGTATAAATATCATCTATATAGGGGTGAAACACTACCCTAGTCTGCCAAGGACTAAGAGGATTCCCAGGACTTGGGATTTTCAGTACCCCAATGGAGACAGTCCGGGGTACACCAGGACTGTTGTTCACCCTATATCTACATGCTATAAACACCCAAAGCATGCTGTTTAATTCCAGCTCTGAGGGGCTGTATTTTCATTTGGTTTGTAATATATACTTCAAATTTAAATCTGTTTGCAATAGAAATCTTGATTTTTACCTTCAAATTCTTCTTCTCTTATTATTATTATCCCTTATCTCCATAGATATTATCATAAGGTACCAGTTCCTAAGGCAAAATAAAAGAAATCAGAAATCATGTATGGTTCCTCCTGACTCTTCCTCTTCCATTCCCCTATGCACCTGCTGCCACCCAGTCCATCATCTTCTATCTGCACCACAAGAGTTCCCTAACTACTCTCCTTTAACCCTTGATCCTTTCCAATCCATTCTGCACAGTGAAAGCTATGTTAACTCCAGTTTTAAATTATGGATTTTATTTTTTTGTAAAACATATATAAATACTTTTTTTTTAAGATTTTTAAATTTATTTTAGACAGAGACAGAGAGCAAGCAGGCACATGTGAGCAAGAGGAGGGGCAGAGGGAGAGAGAATCCTCAGACTTCCTTCTGAGTGCGGAGCCTAACTAGAGGGCTCCATCCCAGGACTCCTAGATCATGACCTGAGCCAAATATCAAGAGCTGGCTGGCTGCTTAACTGACTGAGTCACTCAGCCTCCCCTAAAGTCTCATTTCCTTTTAAAAACTTCAGTGGTATCCCACTACTCTTAAGAATAGCAACAAAACATCTCTCCACAGTTTACAACAGGGCTTCTCTATCTACCTGTGGAGAGGATGAGTTTGTTTTTGTTTTGCTTTTTTCTAATTCATCATGGACTGACATGTTGTCCTGCTGCACACCTGACCAGTAGCAATTTACAACATGAAATGCACCAAGTCTAAAAATAACTGAACTGAGATAATCTCATGTTGGAGCCTCAGCAATGTGAATTTGCTATTAAGGTTTTAAATTTAAATACTTTCTTATTTGCTGACTAGAGGTGGTCTACAACCCAATTTTTATTAGCAGTGGTCTACAAGGCCCTGCCTCTCTAACCTTAACTCACACAACCCACCCATTTGCTCCCAACACAGCAGGTACCCAGCTTCCTTTCTACCCTTTAAAGGAGGTTTTAGGCCAGTGGACTCAGCTGCAAACATTCTTTGGCCAGCCCTCCACAATACAGCTTATTGTAATCCTTCAGGTCCCAGTTTAGATACTCTCCTTATCGAGGCTACCCCAAACTACCCTCTCTTCCCTGACAATCATTCTCTGAATCAAATAGAGGTTATTTCTTTTATAATACATTCCAGGATGTTAACATGTATTTTTCATTAAAAAATGTTTTGATTTTCAACATTAGGATGACCATAACTCTTTGTTCTCCAATTTTATCCTTGCTGAGGAAACCAGTATCAATATGTGTGTCCTGTCATCTTGCTGGCATGTACACACACACACACACACACACACACACACACACACACACAAATTTGTTTTCTTGCTTTTTAATGGAATCATTCTTTACATATTACTTTATAATGAGTAATTTTTACCTGACTATATTTTAGACCTGTCTAAGGTTTAAAAACCTGAACTCCTTTATAATTTCTCTTGAAATAAGTAGACAAAGAACCCACAGAAGTAGTTTTCCACAATGAGAGTTCTGCTTGTTTTTTAAATTATTTTTTATTATGTTCCGTTAGCCAATATATAGTAAATCATTAGTTTTTGATGTAGTGTTCAGTGACTAGTTGCATATAACACCCAGTGCTCATCATTATGCTTTCAGCTTGCAACTCGTTTCATTTTTCTGTTTGCCTCCCCACTTCCTTTTTCTTCTTCACCTGCATCAATTTACTCTCTTTCACGTTCACAACCCATTGTGATTCTTGTTAAAACTCACTCTTTAGCTTATCGGTATGTTTTGTATGTTGTTTTGTTTGGTTTTCCACATCTTACTCTTTCTCACTCAATAAGTCATTGCCAGAATAACTCCAAGAGAAGTAGCATAGATTTTTCTCATTCCTTGTAATTGCTTTTTTAACAGCTCATAGTGTGAATGTATCATGTATTTTTTTTTTTCTAATCATAGTCCATTCAGTTTCAGACTTCTGCCTCCACAAAAAAGGACAATAAGTATCTGGAGGTGCTTTGACTTCTAAGGAACGGTGTTGCTTCTAAGACTATGGTTATTTTAAATATTACATTGTTAAACTGCCCTCTAAAAAGGTGGGAATAATTTATATTCCAGTAGCAAAGAATATACCATTTCATTCACAGCTCACAAGCAAGTTTATTAAAACTTCTAAATTTTGTCAGTCTGCTCAATCAAGTGCCATCTGTTATTTTAAGTTTAGGAAATTTGCATTTACTCTTCTGTAAATCCCTCTTCATATCCTTGATGTGTTTTTTTATCAGGTAGTTTGTCTTTTTCTTTACAATTTGTAGGGACTTTTTCCACATTGTAGAAACATTAAACATTCATCTTCATCTGGGTTGCAATTGTCCCACCGGCATTCAATCATCTGTCTGCTGACTTCATGTTAGTGTGGTGGACATTTGTCATGCTTGCGGTTCCTTCAGAAGGAAATACTGAACACCTTTTCACTACGTGAGAACTTCTCATTTAATGCGTCCTGTCCCCTAACCTAGAAAACAGAAACGTGTCTTCACATTCTCCCTTGCAGCTGGGACAAGAGAATAGGCCCTAGCCTCTTCCTATCAGATTCACCTGCATCTAACTTCAACTTGGAAATGATCAACTTGAGGCAATAGTGGTTGTATTGATGTCCTAAGGAGGCAGCAATGGTACCTTCTTAAAAGTAGTCTCTCAATGAAGTTTAGGTGTTTTCTCTTCCAAATGGGTTTTCTGGCTGTATAGCCTTAGTGGTCTAGTGGTGAGCATAGCCGCCTTCCCATTTTTTTCTGCAACATATACCTAAGATAGAGGGTTTTGTTTTCAGTCAAGAACCCCAACTGATACTGGTATCTAGGCATATACAAAAGTTAAAATTTTTTTATGTCAAATACATCTTTTTATTTGATTTTTTTCTGGGTTTCCGGTCATGTTAAGTCTCCCCTCAACTCCTATATTGTCTATGAAGCCTTGATGATTTTCTTCTAAGTGTTTCATATTTAAATTTTAAATGAATTGGTAACATGTACATATTCATATATATATTTATATATATCTTAGTTTATATTTATATAGGTATAAATGTTAAATATTATATAAATATTATACAAATGTTATATGTGTAAGGAGAGAGAGAAAGAGGAGATCTGCACTGTCCAATAGAACGTTTTACAAAGATGGAAATCTTCTATAACCTGCACTTCCTGATAAAGGAGACACTGGCTGCACTTTGAAACATGACTAATGTAGCTGAAAACACAATTTTAAAATTTAATTTTAATTTATATTTAAATATTACTTACATCTGGTGGCTATAGTTGTGATCAGCCCATATAGTCAGAATGGCCCCAACTTAGTTTCCTTCTGGGTAAAAAGCTAATTGGTAGCCCTACTTATAAAATAAGTAATTATTTTCCCTCTGAACGTACCATATATAAAACTTTAATATACAGACATCTATTTTCTAGATTCTCTCTTTTTTTATGACTCCATATGACTAATACCATATTGATTTGATTATAATGACTTTACGGTCTGATGAATAATGTGTAAAACAAGTTTCCCAGCTTCTCATTCTTCTTGGCTGTTTGCAGACATATATTTTTCCAAGCAAACTTTTATGTCATTGTATCCAATTATAAAATCAACTTGATGAAGTTCTTTTAGAAGCAGCTAAAATTTATAGAATATTTCAAAGAATTGGCATTTTTACTATATTAACTTTTCCCATCTAAGATCACATTTTTCCATAGTTCAAATACCATTTTATGTCCTTCAATAAGGTTCATAGATATTTTTATATAGATCTAATGTTTTCCTCCTAAAATTATCTGTAAGAATATTGTTTATTGTAAATAGGTATTCAATTTATATTGTCTATAGATAATATAGAATAAAGCTGTTGATCTTCACGAGTTTACTGTTTTTATTAATAAACTATCTTATTGAAATTTTTCCTTGATTTTAATTAGAATCTTAAGATTTCTAGGCATACAATATTTTCAGTAGGAAAAAGGATTGTATTTTCCAAGGTGTATACTGATTTCAATTTTTTTTAACTCACTATTCTAAAATACTGACAGCAGTAGAAATTTCCATCTCATTTTTTATATTAATTGCAATGAGAGTTTTATAACTTAGAATGATAGTTTTGGTTTAGGGGAATTATTTTGTCATATTGTGTAGTTGACTTTTATTCCTACTTTAATTATATATATATTTTCAAGATGTACTGATATTACCATAAGACTGTGATTTTTTTGTAGTGACATAAATAATTAGATTGAAAGGTTTTTAAATATTAAAAATCTCTCTCGTTTTCTAAAGATTTTTACATCTGCATTTGTATGTAAGATTAAGCTACACTTCTGGGTTGTTCTTTTGTTTTTCCTAATTTCATTAAGTTTTATATTAAGGATTTTTTCCAGTGGATTATACTAGATTGAATAACATGGAAATTATCTGTTGTTGTTTTTTTTTCTTCAAAGATTTGATAGCACTCATGAAAATCTGGGATTTCAGTGGCTTTTATTAATGGCAGATTTTTAATCTCCTCAATCGCTTTTATGATCACTGGCTTGTCTTTTACCTTCTTTTGAGATAATTTTAAAAATTTAGATTTTGTTACAGAGGCATCTTTGTTGTCTCTAAGGGTTTCAGATTTGTTGCCACAAAATCGTCTCTAGAAATGCTCTATTATTGGGGCGCCTGGGTGGCTCAGTTGGTTAAGTGACTGCCTTCGGCTCAGGTCATGATCTTGGAGACCCGGGATGGAGCCCCACATCAGGCTCCCTGCTCAGCAGGAAGCCTGCTTCTCCCTCTCTCACTCCCCCTGCTTGTGTTCCCTCTCCGGCTGTGTTTCTCTCTGTCAAATAAATAAAATCTTTAAAAAAAAAATGCTCTATTATTTTACTACTATTTTAATCACACCTCCAGTAATGTTTCATATTTCATTTCCATTCTTGCATATTTTGCTCCTTTCTTTTGTCTTAATCAGGCTTGTTTCTCAAATCTCACTTGACTTTCAGGATGGCTCAATAGTTACCAAAAGGGTGATCTCTAACATCCAAATAGTTAAAATTTTATGGCAAGCTTTTTACATGATATTTCTAGTTTGTTATTATAAAACACTGGTAGCTTATGAATAATAAAAAAGTCTCCTATTAACTTGAGTCTCCAAATAGAGCTCAATCAGAAAATCTATTCATATTCAGTGATCAAAACTCAGTCCCCCAGTTAGGGACTACTGTGGGTAAAAGAATAAAGAAGGGACTCAAGAAGAATTTAGGAAAGACAGTGAGGACAACTGTTAGCACTTACCAAATTTTGGCAAGGCAGTAGAGCTGCCTTCAATTGGAGCTGCAGGACTAATTTCCAGAACTCCAGAAATGATCCATCAGGCACTGACTACTTCTACCACAATCAGTAATTTCAACCAACGCTATGATGTAACAGGTTCTACTGTCATTCCTAAGGATGCAACAGTGAACAAATAACAATAAATTCCTGTAATAATAAAGTTTTACTTTTGAGAGTAAGGTAGGGATGAGAGATAAGAAGATAAAATGTAAAAATATATATTATGTTAGATGCTGATAACTGTTATGAAGAAACAAAGCAAAGGAGGTCTGCAAGTTTAAATAGGTTAATGGAGGGAACAGTGCAAAACATGTTGATACCCAATGGGAGAAAGTTCCAGAAGGGAGAATACATGGCATGTTTACAAAATAAGGAGACCAAGGGGGTTAAAACAAAGTGAGTAAAAAGTCATAACAAGGTGTGGCCACTAGGTTATGGGCAGGGTAAGAAGGTGGGGATAGGCAGAAAGGGCAACTCACATAAGGCCCTCTGGGTCATAGCCAGGATTTAGTTCTTAGTGAGGTAGAAAGTTACTGAAGGGTTTATTAGTGGAGTGGCATGATCTAACTTACTTTTTAAAAGGATTCCGCTGGGTGTTGAGAAGATGGAAAGAGAGATATGTTGGTAAACTACTAAAACCATCTGAACAAGTGAGAAATGAAGATCATTCTCAACACAATGCCACCAGTGGATTTGTTAGACATGAACAAATTTAGCACAGGTGTAGCCGATCAATCAGATAGTGGTATGAAAGAGAGGTATCAAAGGCAACCCAAGATTTATTTTTTTTTAACATCTTAATACATGGGGTTTCCATTAACAAAGGTGTAGAAGGCTGTGCAAGTAAAATTGGGCCAGGAGAGGATAAAAAGTTTAGTTTGGGACCGTTCAGTTTGAAATGACTGCTACCCATTCAAGCTAAATGTCAAATGAAGAATTAATGTCAAATGAAGAATGTGCGTCTGGAATTCTATGGACAGCCCAGGCACAGATTTTTCTGAGATGTGGAAACAAGATGTCATCTAGTTTTCCTAGGGAGACCCTTTATCCCTTCATCATTCCCCTCAGTTTCCCTGAAGTCTTTTATTTTTTCTTTCTTGTTTCATCTACTTGCATGTTCTTTCTGTGCTTTCAGATATTTCCTGTTTTCATATCATGATGAGACTTATACTCACCTGATTTTTAATTTAAAATCATGTCTGTAATTCAAGATAAAAAGTATATATATACTTTATCTTGGACTATATACTATATTATATATATATATATATATATATATATATATATATATATATATATATTCACAGAAACTTCATTGTGAATGTCCTGAAATGTTTTTATTATGCTAAATGTGTTAATTTAAATGGGCCCTTCTTCTCCAGAAGCTCTACTCTTTGCCTGATGGTCACCTAAGAAGCCATATTATTCCTTGTGCTGCTAACTGAAGCTCAGGTGCAACTTTGGGATTTACTTCCTATGATGTCAATCTCCTGAGTAGTGAAAAGCTCAGTGGTCTGGGCTCTTGGACCAGGAGTGAAGCAGCTGGAAGATGGTCAAGTTCTTGTCAAGGTAGCCAAAAGGACTGCTTGCTCCCAGAACTCTCCTAAGGACTCAGTACATAGGAGTTGTAAAAACCAAGAACTCTCACTGGAGTCTGTATTGCCCATATCATAAGAGATGCTGGATCTTCTTGGGAACTTCTGTTTCCTGATTCTTGCCTTAGACTTATATATTTGGATTCCACGCCAAGAGCACAAAGCTTCCATTTGTTCTTTTTTGATATTAAAAAAAAAATTGGGGCGCCTGGGTGGCTCAGTTGGTTGGGCAACTGCCTTTGGCTCAGGTCATGATCCCGGAGACCTGGGATCGAGTCCCATATCGGGCTCCCTGCTCAGCAGGAAGCCTGCTTCTCCCTCTCTCAGTCCCTCTGCTTGTGTTCCCTCTCTTACTGTGTTTCTCTCTGTCAAATAAATAAATAAAATCTTAAAAAAAAAAATTGGGAATGGTCCATACCTCCACTTTACATGCTCAATAATTTATTGCTAACAGAGGCCCCAAGTAGCTATGTGAGACTATAAAGGGGAAAATGGAGGAAATATAAGCTAGCACTGACTTAGCACCTAAAATGTGTCAGACATCCTGCTAGGCACTTAACATCTAGTCTGTGTAACTATTCCACACCGTACATAATATTGACTTCATTTATATGTGAAGATCCCTGATTCAGATTGCAGGTAAGAAATTATTCATAGTCACTCAGTGTCAACCCAAAACTTTCTGACCCCAAACTCCATGATTTTGCTATTGCACTCTTTTTACCTTTGAAATATTATTACTTTTCTTAAAAGATCAATACATACAAGTATGTCTGAACACTTTTCGAATGTTTTTTGATACTTTTTGTATATACTGTCTTTTGGGATGATAATGTCTCAAGTCTCAGCCAGTCTCTGTCAGAGTCTGAAATGGCAGAGTGGGCAGTGAAAGCTAGGATTGGTTGTCTCCAAAACACATGTTCTTTCCATGGCATAACAGTATTATCTATAGTAAAATAGAAACAATTTTTATATCATCCAAACTCAGTTCTCCTTATTAATGTCATATAATTAAGAATTGACATTACTTAGAGAAGCCACTGGACTTAAGTATATTAAAGCAAATTTCTTTGTGTCCGCCTAACCATAAGGCGATTCCTAGAAAGTTCTGACCACCTGCTGTGGCACAACCTAGTTAATGTTCAATCTGAAAACTTGGTGTCTTGAGTTTGGCCTTGCAAGGTGCTATCTAAGTTTGGCAGCAGATTTGGTGATATGTGTTTGGTGTGTTCTCTGTATCTTGACATACCAGAACTACTCTAGTTCTTTCAAATTATATACTGACACACTCAGAAGTAATCACCATTCTTAATAGACCAGATCTTTTCCAGGCCCAGATTCTTGGACTTCTCTAAATCTTTTATGATGGCCTTATAATCCATTTCTCTTAACCACTAAGGACCACCCAGAAGTAGCCCTTAAACTGGAGGTAGGCGTACCAAATTTCCCAGAGCTTCTTCAAGCTGAAGTGGGTCACCCTGGACCACACAGAGGCAGAACAGGACATCTAGTGGAGTTCTGGTTTGGACTCAACTTCCAAACAATGTGTGGCATCTCCTCTAGCATTGAGAAAGCAAGCCACAAAGGTTAGAGCCTACTCACTCACAGAAGTAGGTTGGATGCCATGTATCATCTCACCACTTGGCTTCAGTGGTGTATATGAGCATCAGCTGTCCCCATCTGAAGATCAGAGCTTCTAAATCTTAAACTGTGCATTACCCCAAGAATATTGTAAAAGTCATTTCACCAACCTAGCTTACCCAATAGATTAAATAAATTTTTAACTTTGTTTCTGCTCAATTGTCTTTGTCTAATTCCCAGTAATTTCACAATATTTCAATCAATATTTTATATAAAATTATTAACTGGTTAGTTATGTAGTACATGGCAATTTTTGGATGAAATGTGTCATATACATGAAGGATATCACATTGTTTGTCATTCAGCATATTTTTGCCTTGAGTTTTGCGAACAACACAATCAGAAATACCTATTAAAAAAAGACTATATCAAGATTAAACCTGGGAATTGACAGTAGTAGGTTGAGATTTGGTTAAAAAAAAATTTTTAAGCCTGATTGTGCTTAACATAACTTACATTTAGTTCTATGTCTTTGTTTCACATGAGCAAAAATGGAATGTGATGAATGAGCATATTGAACTAGCCTCTAGCTGAGAATTTTTTACCTTTTGAGTATATATTACCACTGCCATATTCCGACCTTCCTACTAAATCCCTGAGCAACCCCAAATTGATATTGTTATTTAAAAGAAATTTTTCTTATGTAAAGGGATACTGGTATAGTAACACAGCAAGCCACCATATAATCTGACTTAAGCATAGACATGCCTCTGAAAAACCCAGGATGCTGCTTTTCCTCTAACAATCCATCAACTCAATGACTGAGCACATAAGAAAACTCCGTTTATGCTGTTGCAATTCCCCCAAAACCAGGAACAAGAAGATTCATCAGTTTGTGAAATATTTTAAATTTTATCTAAAATAGATAAAATTGATGTGTAAGTGATAGCTCTAGCGAGAAAAGACAAACTTGTACTGGGTTTGTCTATTTCTTAAACAAAAGGAGGGGGTTAACACAAGAGCCATTTGTCAACCACCATGTGGAATCACTTATGCCAGACGAAGCCATCAATTAAATTGGAAAGCATCGCCCTATACTTTCTAGATTGTAGAAAAATGGTTATACAACTGAAAAAGAGGGAGCAGCAAGACTGTACCTGGTTAATCCAATCCCCCGAGTTCTTCCAATTCTATTACCGTAGATTGTCTTTCATCACCTTCTGGATTTTTACCTATAACTGCACTGTAATGCCAGCATCCAGTTACATATCCACAGCACTGGTTAGCAGACAGACTAAAAAATCTCTCCAATTTAGTCATTTATGTGTCAGCAAGCAGGGAGCCCCACTTCCCTCATTGCCAGAAAACTTACTTCTGCAGCACTGGAGTGATGGCCAGACATTTACAAGCCATTTTCTTTGGCTGACAATTTTGTTTTTAAACCCTTAATGGAGCATCTGCAACTACTGTTTTATTGAACTAATTTCAAATACAGTCGTGTTTCCAGTAATCTATGACAGTTTTAAAAGTTTGAAGAGACCAGGAGTTGGAGACAACAGCAGAGCAGATGTGTTTCATTGGGATGTGTTAACATCTTACACACTATGCTATAGACATATTTTAGAAGGCAACAATAGGTCAGGCAACAACAACTCCCCTTTAAATGTACAAAATTCGAGGTCAAATGATAAAATGAGAACACACAAGTCACCAAACTCCTTATCCAATAAGCAATTATTACAAATATAAATAAAATACAAGGTGAATGATTACAAAAGAAGTCCTAAAACTACAACAGATGATTTTGAATAAAATATACCCATTCATTAAAAAGTAAATAAATAACCATGGGCCACCTATGATACACCAGGGGCTGCTTTACAATCATGGGATTTATCAGTGACTAAGATGCCTGAGTTTGGGGAACTTCTGTTCTGGGGGGCAGCAAAAAGCAGGCTAAAACAAAGAAAATAAATAAGTGAATTACAAATCTTGCTAAACGGTGATGAGTGCAATGAAATGATGAACAGTTGAAGCAGGATGAGGAAGCTCCAAAGTACAGGAACTGTGCGGTGACAATTTGGGTAGTCAGGATAATATTGACAAAGTAATGTTTGAATAAATGCTTGAAGGATAGTTGGGGAATAACAATCATATCTTAATGATAAATTATCAATTAAAAATGAAAGTCTAAAGGAGTAATCTGATAAGTTGCACAAAAATCTGATGAAGAGAGCTGAAGACTAGTAATAAAGTATCAGAGAGCAAGGATGATGGAAAAAATACATTCAAATATTTCTTCCTTTGTTCTTCCCACAACCTTTTTTCCACAACTCCCTTTTCCCTATTTCTTATTTTGTTATTTTCTTTCCCCCAAAATTCACACGCTTCCTCTCCCTCTTCACAAGTATTTTTAAAATCTATATGAATAATTGTACTTTTTTCCAATAATACATTACAGTTGTCTTCCTTATCCATGGGGGATACATTCCAAGATCCCCAGTAGATACCTGAAACCATGGACAGGACCAAACCCCACATAGAGTGTCATATATATATATATGCTATAGACATATTGTAGAAGGCAACAATAGGTCAGGCAACAACAACTCCCCTTTAAATGTACAAAATTCGAGGTCAAATGATAAAATGAGAACACACAAGTCACCAAACTTATATATATATATGATAAAATATATATATAAATATATGATAAAATTTATATATAAATTTATTTATATTATATTTATATTTATATTTATATAAATATATATATGATAAAATTTAATTTATAAATTAGGCACCGTAAGAGATTAACAATGAAATAGGGCAATTATAACAATACAATGTAATAAGTTAGGCAAACGTGCTCCCTCTCAAAATATCTTGTATTGTTCTCACCCTTCTTGTGATGAAGTGAGCAATAAAATGCCTATGTGATGAGACAAGTGAGGTGAATGACATAGGCATTGTGATGTAGCTCTAAGTGATGTTTATCAAGCTAAGTATGCTCAAGAGGAGAATCATGCACTTCTGGACTATAGTTGACTTTGGGCAAATAAAAGTGCAGAAAACAAAACCATGAATAAGGGGGTCTACTGTATTATTGTCCCAGGAAACCAACATACCCACTTATTTTATCCTTACTGGAAATATTTTCTTTACTTATGCTGTGACAATAAGAATCACAGTAAAGACTATGTATCATTTAATGATTTTCTTTTTTCTCCTGAAACCCTTGCCCTAAAGTGAAAAGCCATCAACTGAAAACAAAAGTCATTAATTTTACAAAGAAATTATGAAGTATAATATCTCAATCCAAAATACTCAATTTTCATAGATTGGAATACATATATAAACTTGTGAACAAAGAGAACAATTTATATAGATAATAAACAATAAACAATAAACATTAAAATAAAGTTTGATATAAATTATAATGAAGTTTATTTTACTCATCAAGGAAGGAAGATAAGACTGGATAAGGGGTGGCAGTTGGAGCTTATCTTAGGCAAGCCATTTGTTATCAAAATGGGATATGCTGGATATATTAATTTCCTAGGGCTGCCATAACAAATTATCATGAGCTGGGTGGCTTGAAACAAATTTATTCTTTCATAGTTTTGAAAGCCAAAAGTCCAAAATCAAGTCCAAAAGTCTTGGCAAGCATCTGAATTCTCTGAGGGAGAATCTGTTCCACGCTTCTCTTGTAGCTTCTGGTGATTGCTGGTAATCTTTGGCTCATAAATACAACATTCCCATTCTACTTGTCTTCACATGGTCTTCTCTCTCTCGTCTCTGTATACAAATTTCCTTCTTCTTAAGATGATACCAGTCATTAGATGAATATTCACCCTCCATTATGATTCCCCTCATAACCTGATTATATGGGCAAAGAACCTATTTCAGATGAGCTCGTATTCACAGGTACCAGAGTTTAGAACTGAATCTATCTTTTTGGTAGACACAATCCAAACCCCTGGATAAGAATTTCCTTTTCCGTAAGAATGGCACCAGGGTGGCTCAATCGTTAAAGCATCTGCCTTTAGCTCAGGTCATGATCCTGGAGTTCCAGGATCCAGCCCCACATCAGGCTACCTGCTTGGCAGGAAGCCTGTTTTCTCTCTCTCATTCCCTCTGCTGTGTTCCTTCTCTAGCTGTGTTTCTCTCTGTCAAATACATAAATAAAATCCTTAAAAAAAAGAATATGATAAAATGAAGAAACTACTGTGCTAAGTAAGTGGCGTGTCTTTTCCTGAAACTATATTGTTGATTCTGTGTATTGTTTTCAGTGGGCTTTGAGATTTAAAAAAAAAAAAAAAAAAAAAAAGTTGTTATTTCTAAAAAAGTGTTGAGAAAAAATGAGCTGTTGTGGTAAAAACTGGTCAAATAGACATAATGTGAAATATCTGTATTTCAGATTCAAGAACAATCCAACTGTGACTCAGATACATTAAATATTTTCATGATAATGTATTAAAGGAGTATTTCCAATTTATGTTATTAAGTAGGCCTTTAAAAATTCTTAAATACTCCATTACGAGTATAATTTTTTTTTTTTAAGATTTATTTATTTGAGGGAGAGAGTGTGCAAAAGTGAGCACGAGCAGGGGAGGAGTAGGGGGAGAGGAACAAGCAGACTCCACGCTGAGCAGAAAGCCTACAGAGGGACTTGATTCCAGAACTATGAGATCGTGTCTTGAGCCAAAGACAGGCACTTAAGTGGCTGTTCCACCCAGGTGCCCAGTTTATTTATCTTGATGAACACTGAGTAATATATAGAGTTGTTGAATCACTATATTGTACATCTGAAACTAAATTAACATTATATGTTAATTATACTGGAATTAAAGTTAAAATAAAAATAATTCCAAAAAGTTAAAAACGTACTATAAACTAAAAAAAAAAAAAATTCTTAAATATTTCTACAGTCTAAAATTTCCTGATAAAGGGGGAGAAAAAAATGTCGTAATGTTGATGCCAAAGTTTTATTTTCTAATTCATTTGCATACCATCTATAATGGGTTGAATTATGTCCCCTTAAAAGATATGTTCATGTCCCAACACCTAGTATCTCAGAATGTAATATTTTTTGGAAATAGGGTCTTTGCAGACATAGTCAAGTTAAAGTAAAGTCATTAGGCCCTAATCCAGTGTCCTCATAAAAAGAGGAAATTTAGATAGAGGCAGATGCTCCATGAAGATAAAGACAGAACACCATGTAGAGATAAAAGCTGATATAGGGTGATAGATCTATGATCCAAGAAAAACCAAAGACTGCCAGAAAACTGTCAGAAGTAAGGCATAAAACAAATTGTCTCTCACAACTAACCTGTCAATATCTTGGATTTCAAGCCTCCAGATCTGTGAGACAATACATTTCCATTGTTTAAGCCACTGAGTATATGGCACTTTGCCATGGCAGGCCTAAAAAACTAATACACCTTCTGGCATAAGAAAACTTTATACCTCTTGGTGTGAAGAAGGTGAAAACTGGTATGATGTTATATGTGATGGATCCTCAGGTTGCTCCTGAATAATGAAATTCTCAAATGTTAAATGCCAAGGGTCTGTCCTATACCAGTTTCCTAATATAACCCTCTCCATAGTACCCCACCACTACCACCATGGAGAATTTAATCTAATTACTTCTCCATCAATAATAGGAGATGAAAATCAGGTTGGTATAACAAAGGTGGTCAGTGGATGAAGTTTTGTCTCTTCCCTTTTGCTTTGCATGATTAACTCAAAAGAAGAGTCTAAGAGGGTCCTGAAATGTAACATATACATATCAGTAACTCTTCACTACCAGCATAATGTCCATGATTTTACTCCTTCATTTGAATGAGAGGATAGAACAGACAATGGACTCAGCTAAAAATACATTTCTCAAATTCATCTGCTCTAAGGATGGTCAATTAAGTGTAAGCATATCTTATAAGCAAGGTGGAATAAAGCATTAGATGGAGAGTTTGGGGAAACTTTCATTAAGATAACAGGTATCCCCTTACTTTACATTTCCCTCCCTTTCCCCCCCCCAAAAAAATCTAGTTGTAATGTCTGGAGGTCCAGCAGCCATTGGGGGCCATGAATGGATGGCTTAGAAATTCATCCAAGATCTCCTGACACTCCTGTGCTAATGAAAAGATATCAGTAACTGCCTGTCTCCATACTTTTCACTGATGGACAAAAATAAAACTATATATATTTAAATTATTCTATTCAGCAGTCTGTTATTGGCAGCCAAATATGATTTATTTTATTTTATTTATTTATTTGACAGAGAGAGATCACAAATAGGCAGTGAGGCAGGCAGAGAAAGAGGGGGAAGCAGGCTCCCCATTGAGCAGAGAGCCTGTGTGGGACTTGATCCCAGGACCCCGAGATCATGACCTGGGCTGAAGGCAGAGGCTTAACCCTCTGAGCCATTCAGGCGCCCATCAAATACAATTCTTAATTGACATAAAAACTTATCCATGCAGTGGATACACCCTTGGTTTACACGTCTCTAGGTAGCTTAATCCAACTTAATCCATATTTTACAAAGCAGATTAATATGTTAACATTACTCATTTTGGAAATGAAATAAATATTTGACTGTGGAGACATTAACGTACATTTTAAGAAACAACTCTAATAAAACCACAATAAATATTTTATCTCATGCTTTCTTAGATTATCATGCAACTACTTCAGAAATTAAAAAAAAAAAACCTTTGACTCACTTTACATTTTGCAATAAACAGAAAAGTAATCTTTTTTCAATAGCCACAAAATCGGTAAAACCTAATACTTTGATGTGAGTTTGAGAGACTGACTGAGAGCTTGAGAGTTTTAAAATTTGTGGGTTGCTACAATATATGAAGACTGGCAATGGTTAAGCACTGATTCATTGAGACTTCTATAAATAGCTTCACTAGCAGAGGAGTGGATTAAGAGGAAATTAAAAAAGGAAGCACATGAGGAACCTTTATTCCTTGGGTATATTAGCTTCTCCTTTGGAACACAAAAAGTGTCTAGGGCATAATTCTGAGAGTATAGGTAGTTTTAATATGGAAAACACTTTAAGTTATACCACAGAACGTCTTAACTGGGGACCTACCAGGAAGGTTTATGTTTTTCATAGTCCTATAGATAAGAGAATAAATGGGAGCTACTCTTTGCTTTTAATAATTCCTATTTCCTTTATCCAAAGAAAAAAGGGAAATAAAAGGAAAAAATGAGACTATCATTAGAATTCCTTTTTTTAAATAAAGTTCAGTTGGTCAACATATAGTACTTATCATTAGAATGCCTTCTAAAAGTTAAAGTTTGTACAACATTGCCTAAGATTAAGTTTATATCATCTATAACATCATAAAGTTAAAAGCACATGATCAAATTGTCTCTAAAAAACAAGAACAAAAGCAAAAAACCAATGTGACATTCCAAGGAATTTCCCCATGTTTTCCTAGTTAAAAGACCTTATTAAAAACCTATACTTTTTTCAGCAATTTTCCTTAAAAATTATATTATTTCACTTAACAAGTCAACTCAATCAAATTACTTGGATTACTTGGCATTATCTCTTTCAGGGTATCATCTTTCAAGTGAAAAAACCAATCTTTGCCCATGATGAACAAGGATCTGAGATGCTTGAGATGGTTTGGTTTTTCTTCTTGGCTACAACCGAATTTGACAAAACTGTGTCAGGGGCACAAGAAAAATATTTTCAATTGATTACCATTTTAGAAAAGTCTGCCATCAAGACCTTTTAGGATAGGACATTCCAGGTCTGTTAGACCCTGATTGACAACCTTTTTTATTTTTAAGATTTTATTTATTTATTTGACAGAGAGAGAGATCACAAGCAGGCAGAGAGGCAGGCAGAGAGAGAGGAGGAAGCAGGCTCCCTGCTGAGCAGAGAGCCCAATGCAGCCTCGATCCCAGGACCCTGAGATTATGACCTGAGCTGAAGGCAGAGGCTTTAATCCACTGTGCCACCCAAGCACCCACTGACTGACAATCTTAGGCAATACCAGACTTCATTTAAGAATTACAATATAATTCTTGGCCAAAGAAACAAAAGTCTAACCTGTTTCTACCATTCTCTTCCTTCTCTTTCTCCATTTGAAGATTTTCAGCTTAGAACTTCTGATTCTGCTATTATTCTAAGTGCTTTTTTTTCCTCTTCCAGCCACCATTCTCTTTCTTTCCATCTCTGTTATCTTTCCAAAACCTGTTTCTAAGTGACAATATTCTTATGTTCTTTGAAACTTAACCTTGATTCATAAGTGTAATATTGCAAATGTGAATGACACATGAGATTTCATATTCATCACCTTAATTCTGTTGAATTAGGTCAGGCAGAGAGAATCATAAATACAAATTTGGAAACTGAGCACTAGAGCAGGTATTTAGAACTCAGCCAGGATCACATATATACTAAGTGACAGAGCCAAGACTAGAATTCAGTCTTTTGATTTCTACTCTAGCTCTTCATTCACTGTGTTGTACTTCACTTCTACTCTCACTTTTGAAATGGGTATTTTTGCCCATCAATAGGAAGGTTATTAAAGTGACTGATGAGAGAGAATTTTCTCCCAGTAAGATGTGTTTCTGAATTTAATTATTATTGTTGACAAAAGTTTAAGAAGATACAAAGGTAAAGAAAAAATGTGATTGAAATAAGCAATTTATATTACATCACTCTCAAGAATTAGGTCATTTATCAGAACTACAATATTCAATGCCATTCACTGCAAATCTAACACAATTCCATTTTTAAAAACTGAGCAACTGACCAATGTTTTCAGAGGTATCTTTCGCCAGAATTATGTGTTTACCTTAGGGAATTTTATGAAGCCAGGTACAGGATGTCATAACACTGTCTGTTTGGATCAGAGGGCTTTGCTTCCAGATTTACGAAGCAGTTGGTTTGTCTTCTTTGTTCCTCTGTCTCATCAGTTATTTCTAAGGAGACTTATATTGCCACAGTCTTGGAAAATGGTCTACAGGGTTAGCAGAGGATGAAGACTGTGGAAAAAATCCAGTTCTGGGATGCCTGGGTGGCTCAGTTGGTTAAGCCACTGCCTTCGGCTCAGGTCATGATCCTGGAGACCCGGGATCGAGTCCCACATCGGGCTCCCTGCTCGGCGGGAAGCCTGCTTCTCCCTCTCTCACTCCCCCTTCTTGTGTCCCCTCTCTGGCTTTGTTTCTCTCTGTCAAATAAATAAAATCTTTAAAAAAAAAAAAAATCCAGTTCTTCCCTGCTGTTCTTCCAATTCCTACTCAATTTTAGCTCCATCCATTGCTATGAGAATCAGCCTAGTTCAACTATAAAAATAAGGTTGAGTAAGCTCAGCCAGAGCCCAAAGAAATAAAAACAAACTTTGTGGGTGAGGGTGTAAGTAGCTGTAAACTTAAGAATAATGTATGCCTTTATTTTTCCTTGATTATTTTTCTGATATTCTTAGCCATCTTTGTGGAAGAGAAGTATTCTGAATTTTCACATTAAAGAAAAAAATGTTCAACCTCTTCTTAAACCAAAAAGTAAACTGTTAAATCAATTATTGTATAGTGAATATTGAGAACTTATTCTGAAAAACATTGTGATAAATACCAGGGATATAATGTGAACAGGACAAGTATGGTCTTGCCATCATGAATCTTATGGTTTGTGGAAATGTATAAAAGCAAAAATAAAAATTAAATAAACATAAGTACTACAACAATGGACAGATAGGATTTTATGAAGTAATTTAAAACAAAACATTCTCATGGGCATATCTAAGATTAAATACGATCCACTACATATCAGGTTTAACTCAGCTCCAGCTTTCTTATGCTCTTAAAGGATGAGGAATAAAAATAAAAAAGGATAGGAGCACCTGGGTGGGTCAGCTAGTTAAGTGTCCACTTCTTGATCTCACCTCTGGTCATGATCACAGGGTTGTGAGATCAAGCTCCTACTAGGTGAGGAACTTGCTTAAAATTCTCTCTTTCTCTCCCTCTTTCTCTCTCTCTCTACCCCCTGCTTGCACATACTTATGCACACCAGCACAAATAAATAAATACATAGACAAACAAGACTTTATTATAAGGATAACATTGAGCTTGTTATAAGGAAAATGTAGATTATTCTTAAGCTTAGATCTCTTATTTTTTTAAATGTTATTAATTGTAACAGTTTAACAGTTACAAATTGTAACAGTTGTAACAGTTTCTGATGTCATCTTTCTAACATATAAGAGATCATTCTGAATATTAGCTTAGGCTAAAATCAAAAGACAGACTCTTTCATGCTAATGCTTTTTTTTTTTTTTTTTAAATAGTGTCCACAACCATCTTGGGACCCAGTGCAAGGCTTCAACTCACAACCCTGAGATCAAGACCTGAGCTGAGATCAAGAGTTGGACACTTAACTGAGCCACCCAGGCAAACCTTCATACTAATAAATTTTTAAAACAGTAAACTTTATCTTTTTTCCATGTCTTAAGTTGAATACACTTAGGCTTAATTTCATGAGCAAATAAAGCTACCCAAAATTTCATGATAGCAACAGTCAATATTCATCTATATTAAATGTAATAATGAAATTACATTATTCTCTACAATTGTCAGTGCTTTAGCATGATCATATCATAAATATCACATTTTCAAATTGCTCACTTAAATTTATTGTTAAGAAGCTAATCATGATAGCCTACAAGTGATGTTATTACTCAAAAAGTAATAATTAATATAGTATGCTACAAATTACTTTCTATAACTCACTAAATATTCTGAGTGCTTCTATGAGAAGTAACCAAGAAACTCTCAGCAAGATCCCATACTGCTCTTATGATGGCCTTCTAGGGGAAAAAACTTGTGATTGAATCTTCAAACCTCCACTGCAAAAATCCTAGCTTTAAGTTCATATCTTGAAAAACAACAACAAATTGAATGAACAGGAACATTTATTTCTGTTAATGGATCTTTACTGCTATCAGCTGGTTTAGAAAAATTTTCCACAGGAATTTCATTCTAGTCATTAAGATAGCCAACAACTGGAACAGATAACAGATGTTCAAATATTAACCAGCTAGATTTTCAAGGTTTTTTATGATTTTAAATACCTTTAAATTTACAGTGAGTCAAATCTACTGAATTTTAATCTGCAGTCAGACCACAGTTGTAGTAGTACTAATATAATAAAGGAATACTTGGTTGAAGGCTTATTTCTTCCTTGTCTCTACTATAACTCATGTCAACTTGACAAATAATGCAAACTTAACTAACAGGGCATCCATGGAACTGACAGAGATAATGGTACCCCAAACATAAAGATGGCCAAAGTCAGATTTATATCAGTGCAAAATAAATACTTTCTAATTTCTAACTTTTCTAATCTTATCTCCTAGAAGTCTACCAATTCTGACAGTTGCTATTGCTACAGCCCTAGTCAAACTTACCCTAGAGCAGTTAATACAAGTATACACATATACAATTTTTTTTATGTTTACATTTCCCAAGAGAGTAGTTGTCAACTGTCCAGGGAATGTGTCTATGTGGGCCAAACCACAAGGATATATTCTTATCTAGTGTATATTTATTTTACAATTTGGCATATCCTAAATATGATCCAAATTTCCCTTTCTCCATGAAATGTTAATATATGTGTCCTGATCAGAGGCCGGAAATTTCTGCCATGCCAATGCTTTTAAAAGAACAGCAAAATTAAAAGTTCCACAATATATTCAGATATTATGACTTAATGCATTTTAAAAATTCACAGTTATAGAAGTAACCACAAATAGGATTTAAAATATGTCTAACATTCTAAATACATTTCAAAAGAAAAATTTTCATTCTTGAAAAAGTAATGCAATTTTGTGAATATTTTTAACTGACATTTGGCAATTAATTCAGGTTCAAAAGAGACTTAAATTACTGAAAGAACAAATGAAGTATATAACTGTTTAAAAATACCTAATCACAGCATAAGAACTGTGATATACTAAATTTTCATATATTCAGTCTAATACAAACACTTCTTCATTAGTCCATTTTAAAAATCTACTTTCAAAATAATGAAAAATGAAGAATATTCATATTAATGTTTAAAAATTTCTTGCTGTCTTCTATTTTGAAACTAACATTTTCAAAGTAATTAAAATTTGGGTTTTAGTAACTTAACAAATTTGACTAAGCATATATTTCCTTTCCTTTCCTGTTGTAACCACTTAAAAAGCAGTAATAACAAGGAGAAAAATAAAGAATACACCTATAACAGTGAAAGAAATGGCAGGAGAATGAGTAGTATATTAGAAAATTTACCAAAAATAAAAAAAGCAGATGAGGCAAATTCTCTTTCTGGTAGCCTAGATATCCTAATATAACCGGTTCTAAAAATAACTAAAAGTGCAATGTACATAGCATCAGTTAATTTGTGGGTATGCTATAAAAAATAAGGATTATTTGAAGCTTAAAAATAAAGTGACAGAAACTAAGCAAAAGAAAAATGTTTTTACCTGGAAGATATTTACCAAACCCAGGTAATCTTGAGCTCCTGTTTTCAAAGTTTCACAATCATGGGAAACATGAATAAATGCCAGGGCTGAGCCAACATGGGAACCCTTACAAATGATTTTCCTAAATAAACTGGAGAGAATATGGTGCCATACTCTTGGTTAGTATACAAGTGTACTCTGTCTCTTGTATTCTATACTCTCTTAGGTTCTTACTCTCACCCCACACCTCCATCTTTCACCATCAACCACACCTTTTCTGCGAATAGTAAAAGAGAAAAAAGAATGTCTCTCAAAATTTGGTGCTGGCAGAGGAAAAAAATTAACTTTCTTAAGAATTTATAAACACAAACAGGTTCTCATTGAGTTTTACAAACCAATGATATACTGTGAAAATAATCTTAAAGCATGGATTTATTTTGAGGTGATCTTAGATCAGTAGTAGGTATACCCACTGGTAGAAAAACTTCATATCTTTTCTGAGGGACACCAATCCAAAACCAAGGACTTCACGAAATACCAGATAAACATCTAAGAAATATGAATTTACACTCAAAAGTCACCAAATAGGTAAGAAATCAAATACAATGAAGGAGAATAAGCAGAATTAACAAATAACAGAGTCAGACAGAAATAGAAACAAAGAGCAAGGGCAACAAACAGAAAACAGTAATGGACACAGTGGATATTAATCCAACTATATCAATAATCACTTTGAATGTCAATGGAATAAATGTACCAATTAAAACACAGAGATTGTCAGAGCGAATCAAAAAATAAGACCCAAGTATATGCTGTCTACCAAAATATTGATTTTAGCCTAAGCTAATATTCAAAGTTTTAACATGAAGATGAATATAGATTAAATGAACAGACAAAAATAAACTATTGTAACACCAATCAAAAGAAGCAAGAATAACTTTATTCCAGACAAGCAGACTTCAAAGCAAAGAAAATTCCTTGGAATAAAGAACAATGTTACATAATGATTAAGGGGTTAATTTCTTCAGGAAGACATGATAATCGTTAATATAAAAGCACCTAATAACAGAGCATTAATCTATGTGAAGTAAAAACTAATGAAAATTCAAAGAAAAATAGAAGTCACTATCATGGCTAGAGACTATAGCATAGCATCCCTGTATTAGAAAGGGAAAGATCCAGCAGGCAGAAAATCAGTAAAGAAAGCTGAACTCAACAGTACCATCAACAAGCTGGATATAGTTGACATCTAAAAACTGCTTCATCCAACAACAGAATACACATTCTTCTCAAGCTCATGAGAAACATCCACCAAAATAGACCACATTCTGAGCCATGAAGCACACCCTAACAAATTCAAAAGGAGAGAGATCATAGAATGTATACTCTACACCACAATGGAATTAAACTGAAATTCAGTAAAAGAAAGATAACTGGAAAAGCCCAAAACATGTGGAGATTAAACAATACGCCTCTAACATTTGGGTCAAAGATAAAATCTCAAGAGAAATCATAAAAATATATTGAAAAAAACCAAAGACCTATCATATCAAAATGTGTGGGATACAGCAAAAGTAATGCTTAGATAGAAATCTACAGCACTGAATGCATATATTAGAAAAGAAGAAACATCTAAATTTAATCATCTAAGTTTCCAACTTAGGAAACTAGAAAATGAAGAGTGAAATAAATCCAAAGTAAAAAGGAGGAAAAAAATAAAAAAAAATTAAAGCAGAAATCCTTGAAATTGTAAATAAGAAGTCAATAGAGAAAATCAATGAAACCAAAAGATGGTTCTTTGAAAAGCTTAATAAAATTGACAAGCCTCTAGACAGACTAAGCAGAAAGGAGTGAAGACACAATGTATTATTATCAGAAATGAAAAAGGGGGCATGACGATAAATTCCATGGACATTAAAAGATCAAGTAATACTATGGTCAGTTCTATGGCAACAAATTTGAAAACCTAGATGAAACTGAGCAGGTTCCTGAAAGACACAATCTACCAAAACTCACACAAGAAGAAATAGACAGTCTGAATAGGCCAATATCTCTTAAAGAAATTGAATCAATGATTAACCCTCAAAACCAAAAGGCACCAATGGGTTCACTGATGAATCCTATCAAACATTTAAGGAAGAAATTATACCAACCCTCCACTATCCCTTGCAGAAGATAAAGGTAGAGAGAGTACTTCCTAACTCATTTTATGGGGCCAGCATTATCCTAATACCAAAACCAAAGACATAAAAAGACTACAGACCGATATCTCTCATGAACATAGATGTAAAAATTCTGATCAAAATACCAGCAAAACAAATCCAGCAATGTATAAAAATAAAAATAATTATACACCACAACCAAGTAGGATTTATTGCAGGTGTGTAAGTATGGTTCAATATTAAAAAATAATATAATCCATCACCTCAACAAATTAAAGAAGTCACATAAATTAATTTTAAAAAAGCATTTTATAAAATCCATCACACACTCATGATAAAAACTCTGAGTAAACTGCAATAAAAGGATAGCATTCTTAAAATGGTAATATCTACAAAAACCTACCACTAATATCATTAATGATGAGAAGCTCAAAGTCTCCCCACTAAGATCAGATGCAAGACAAGGATGTCCCCTCTCACCACTCCTTTTCAACATTATACTGGAAGTTTAAACTAATGGATAAGAAAAGAAAAGGTATGGGGAGAGAGGACAAAGATGGCAGAGGAGTAGGAGACCTAGATATCATCAGGACCCAGGAGTTCAGCTAGTTGGTTATCAAAGCTGTTGGAACACATACAGACTCAATAGATCAAAGAGAAGAGCAGCAATTCTAGGAACAGAAAAGCAACCACTTTCTGGAAGGTAGGATGTGTGGAGAAGGGAATCCAAGGAGACATTTAGGAAGATAGACCGCGGAGGGCCGGGGGGCGGGGCGGGGGATGGCTCCTGGCCAGCAGTAGAGCAGCAGAGCACAAAATCAGAACTTTAAGAAATCTGCTCCGCTGAGGGCCATTGCCCCAGAGGCTAAGCGGGTGATGGAGGGGGTGGAACCCTTGATGGGACAGTGTGGTCTCAGGACCTGCGGGGTCACCGAAGGACCCAGGGTGCTTGAGCATGGCAGAGCTCCAAATATCCAAGTGGGGAAGCCAGCAGCAGAGAGGGAGCTGAGAAGTGAGCTCTCAGCTCAGGCTTACCTTAAACCATGACCCCAGGCACAGTTCAGCCACTGCTCTTCCAGCAAGGACCCCACAAATGGCAGATCCGGGGAGACCCCCTCCTTCCTCTACTGCAAGGAATGGTGTGGGAGTGCATTGCAGGAATCTGCTGGGTTTGGAGACTCCAAATGGGGCTGAGCACCAGAGATAGAAACGCTCAGTCACAGTTCAGGTGAGCATGGAGTGCAGTCAGTGAAGAGGGAGACAGGGGTGACTGACTGCTTTTCTTTGAGGGCGCACTGAGGAGTGGAGCCCCAGCTCTTGGTTCCTCTGGCTGGAGACTGGGAGGCCACCATCTTCATATGCATCCTCCAAAGCTGTACAGAAAGTGTTCAGGGAACAAAAGCTCCCCAGAGTGAACCTGAGCGGATTGCTTAGCCTGGCCCCTGGCAAGGGTGGAACAGTTCTGCCTCTGGCAAAGACGTTTGAGAATTATGGCAACAGGCCCCTCCCTCAGATCAGCAAGAACATCCAGCCACGACCAAGTTCTCCATTCAATGAGAATTGCAGAACTTCAGAACTAAGGCAATGCACCACATAGAATTCATGGTCCCCCCCCCCCATAATTCTTTAGTCTTTCCAAGTTAATTTTTTTTTAAAATTTTAAACAATTCTTTTATTTTTTAATTTTTTCTTTCCTATTTTAACTTTTTTTAAACTATCTTATCAATACTTTTAAAAAAAAGTTTTCAATTTTCATTGTTTTAGTCATATTCTATCCCTTCATTGTACTTAAGCTTATGTTTTGTATAAATATAGATTTTTCCATCTTTAAAATTTTGGAGTACAATTTTTTCTAATAGATCAAAATATACCCTAAATCTAGCACATGGCTTTGTTCTAGTCTCCAGCCTCATCACATTCTTTCCTCTTTCTTTTTTCCTTTTCTTTTTTCAACCAAGATATCAATTCCTTTTTTAGAATCTTTTAAAATTTCCATCTTTGCATTTATATTCCAAACCTTCATCATGCATACCCTTATTTTTGTACATGTATGTTTTTCTTTCCTTAAAATTCTGGGAGGAAATTTCTTCTAACAGAATAAAATATACCCCAAATCAGGTGTTTGGCTCTGTTCTATTCACCAGTATAATCATATAGAGAGAGACAGATATAGATAGATATAGACAGAAACAAAGTTTTTTTTTTTTTCCTTTCTTCTCTCGGTTTCAACCTCTTCTGATTTGGTTAGTGTATATTTTTATGGGGTTGTCACTACCCTTTCAGTATTTAGTTCTCTTATTCATCTCTTCTTATCTGGATAAAATAACGAGAGGGAAAAATTCACCTCAAAAAAAAGAATAAGAGACAGTACTCATGACAAGGGACCTAATCAATAGGGACATTAGTAATATGTCAGAACCAGAGTTCAGAATGATGATTATCAAGGTGCTATCTGGGCTGGAAAAAACCATGGAAGATATTACAGAATCCCTTTCTGGAGAAATAAAATCCCTTTCTGGAGAAATAAAAGAACTAAAATCTAACCAAGTTAAAATAAAAAAAAAAACCTCATTAATGAGGTGAAATAAAAAATGGAGGTTGTTCTTACTGTTAGGATAAACAAGGCAGAAGAGAGAATTAGTCATATAGAAGACCAAATGACAGAAAATAAAGAAGCTGAGAAAAAAAAAGAGACAAACAACTACTGGACCACAAAGGGAGAATTCAACAAATAAGTGATACCATAAGAAAAAACAATATTGGAATAATTGGGATCCCAGAAGAAGAAGAAAGAGAGAGGGGGGCAGAAGGTAAATTGGAGGAAAATTATAGCAGAGGATTTCCCTAATATGGTAAAGGGAACAAGCATCAAAATCCAGGAGGCACAGAAAACCTCCCTCAAAATCAATAAAAATAGATCCACACCCCATCATCTAATAGGAAAACTTACATGTCTCAGTGACAAAGAGAAAATCCTGAAAGCACCTCAGGAGAAGAGGTCTGTAACCTACAGTGGCAGAAATATTATCTTGGCAGCAGACCTATATTCAAACACCAATCGAGAAAAAATATACAGCCAAGAATACTATATCCAGTCAGGTTGTCAGTGAAAAAATAAGGAGAGATAAAAATTTTCCAGAACAAACAAAAACTAATGGAATTTGCAAACATCAAACCAACCCTACAGGAAATATTAGAAGGGGTCCTCTAAGCAAAGAGAGAGCCTAAAAGTAACAGACCAGAAAGGAACAGAGACAATATGCAGTAACAATATCCTTATAGGCAATATAATGGCACTAAATTCATATCTTTCAATAGTTATCCTGAATGTTAATGGACTAAATGCCCCAATCAAAAGACACAGAGTATTAGAATGGTTAAAAAAAATAAGACCCATCGATATGCTGTCTCCAAGAAACTCATTTTTAGACCCAAAGAAACCTCCATATTTAAGTTAGCGGTTGGAAAATAACTTACCATGCTAATGGGCATCAAAAGAAAGCTGGGGTGGCAATCTTTATATCAGGAAAATTAGATTTTAAGCCAAAGGCTATAATAAGAGATGAGGAAGAACACTATATCATATTTAAAGGGTCTGTCCAACAAGAAGATCTAAAAATTTTAAATATCTATGCCCCTAATATGGGAGCAGCCAATTATATAAACCAAGAAATAACTAAATCAAAGATACACACTGGCAATAATACAATAATAGTAGGGGACTTTTAACACCCACCTCACTGAAACAGACAGATCATCTAAGCAAAAGATCAACAAAGAAATAAAGGCTTTAAATGACACACTGGGCAAAATGGACATCACAGATATATTCAGAACATTCCATCCCAAAGCAACAAAATGCACATCTTTCTCTAGCGTACATGGAACATTCTCCAGAATAAATCACATCCTGGGTCACATATCAGGTCTCAACCAGTACCAAACGATTGGGATCATTCCTGCATATTTTCACACCACAGTGCTTTGAAACTAGAACTTTACCACAAAAGGAAAGTTGGAAAGAACTCAAGTACATGGAGGTTAAAGAGTATCCTACTAAACAATGAATGGGTCAGCAGGAAATTAAAGAAGAATTTAAAAATTCATGGAAACAAATGAAAATGAAAACACAACTGTTCAAAATCTTTGGGATACAGCAAAGGCCACCCTGAGAGGAAAATATATAGCAATACAAGCCTTTCTCAAGAAATAAGAAAGGTCTCAAGTACACAATCTAACCCTACACCTAAAGGAGCTAGAAAGAGAACATCAAAGAAAGCCTAACCCCAGCAGGAAGAGAAATAATAAAGATCAGAGCAGAAATCAATGAAATAGAAACCAAAAGAACAGTAGAACAAATCAACGAAACTAGGACCTGGTTCTTTGAAGGATTTAAAAAGATTGGTAAGCCCCTGGCCAGACTTACCAAAAACAAATAGGAAAGGAACCAAATTAATGAAATCATGAATGAAAGAAGAAAGATCACAACCAACATCACAGAAATATAAACAATTACAAGAACGTATTATGAGCAAATAAACACCAGTCAATTTGGCAATCTGGAAGAAATGCATGCATTTCTAGAGACATATAAACTACCAAAACTAAACCAGGAAGATATAGAAAACCTAAGCAGACCCATAACTAGTAAGGAGATTGAAGCGGTCTTCAAAAATCTCCCAACAAACAAAAGCCCAGGGCCAGACGGCATCCCAGGGGAATTCTACCATTTAAAGAAGAATTAATACCTATTCTCCTGAAACTGTTCCTAAAAATAGAAATGGAAGGAAAACTTCCAAACTCATTTTATGAGGCCATCATTACCTCAATCCCCAAACCAGACAAAGACCCCTTCAAAAAGGAGAATTACAGACCAGTATCCTTGATGAACACAGATGCAAAAATTCTCACCAAAATACTAGCCAATAGGATCCAACAGTACATTAAAGGATTATTCACCATGACCAAGTAAGATTTATTCCTGGGCTGCAAGGTTGGTTCAACATCCACCAATCAATCAATGTGATACAGTACATTAATTAAAGAAAGAACAAGAACCATATGATCCTCTCAATAGGTGCTGAAAAAGTATCTGACAAAGTATAGCATCCTTTCTTGATCAAAACTTTTCACAGTGTAGGGCATACCTCAAATCATAAAAGCCATCTATGAAAAACCCACAGCAAATATCATTCTCAATGGGGAAAAACTGAGAACGTTTCCCCTAAGGTCAGGAACATAGCAGGGCTGTCCACTATCACTACTGCTATTCAACATAGTACTAGAATTCCTAGCCTCAGAAGACAACAAAAAGAAATAAAAGCATCCGTATCAGCAAAGAAGTCAAACTCTCACTCTTCACAGATGATATGATACTTTATGTGGAAAGCCAAAAGACTCCACCTCAAAACTTCTAGAACTCATACAGGAATTCTGTAAAGGATCAAGATATAAAATCAATGCACAGAAATCAGTTGCATTTCCACTCACCAACAGCAAGACAAAAGAAAGAGAAATTAAGGATTTGATCCCATTTACAACTGCACCCAAAATCATAAGCTACCTAGGAATAAACATAAACAAAGAGGCAAATAATCTGTATGCAGAAAACTATAACATACTCATGAAAGAAATTGAGGAAGACACAAAGAAATGGAAAAATGTTCCATGCTCATGGATTGGAAGAACAACATCGTAAAAATGTCTATGCTACCTAAAGCAATCTACCCATTTAATGCAATCCCTATCAAAATACCATTGTTTTTCAATGAAATGAAACAAATAATCCTAAAATTTATATGGAACCAGAAAAGACCCCAAATGGCCAGGGGAATGTTGAAAAAGAAAACCAAAGTTGGCGGCATCACAATTCCAAGACTTTTAGCTCTATTACAAAGTTGTAATCATCAAGACAGCATGGTACTGGCACAAAAAGACACATAGATGAATGGAACAGAATAGAGAGCCCAGAAATGGACCCTCAACTCTATGGTCAACTAATCTTTGACAAAGAAGGAAAGAAATTCCAGTGGAAAAAAGACAGTCTCTTCAACAAATGATGTTGGGAAAATTGGACAGTCACATGCAGAAGAATGAAAAACTGGACCATTTCCTTACATTACACACAAAAATAGACTCAAAATGGATGAAAGACCTCAATGTGAGACAGGAATCCATCAAAATCCTTGAGGAGAACACAATCAGGAACCTCTTTGACCTCAACCACAGCAACTTTCTCCAAGGAAACATATCCAAAGGCAAGGAAAGCAAGGGGAAAAATGAACTATTGAGACTTCATCAAGATCAAAAGCTTTGCAGAGCAAAGGAAACAGTCAACAAAACCAAAGACAATCGACTGAATGGGAGAAGATATTTGCGAATGACACATCAGATAAAGGGTTAGTATCCAAAATCTATAAAGAACTTATCAAACTCAGCACCCAAAGAACAAATAATCCAATCAAGAAATGGGCAGAAGACATGAACAGACCTTTCTCCAAAGAAGACATCCAAATGGCCAACGGACACATGAAAAAGTCCTCAATGTCACTCAGCATCAGGGAAATGCAAATCAAAACTACAGTAGTAGTTACACTATTCAGTCAGACTGGCTGAAATTAACAAGTCAGGAAATGACAGGTGTTGGCAAGGATGCAGTGAAAGGGGAACCCTCTTACACTGTTGGTGGGAATAAAAGTTGGTCAGCCAGCTTGGGATGGCTGGGAAACAGTATGGAGATTCCTCAGAAAGTTAAAAATAGAGCTACCCTATGACCCAGCAATCGTACTACTGGGTATTTACCCTGAAGATACAAATGTAGTGATCTGAAGGGGCACATGCACCCGAATGCTTATAGCAGCAATGTCCACAGTAGCCAAACTATGGAAAGAACCTAGATGTCCAACAACAGATGAATGGATAAAGAAGTGGTATATACAGACAATGGAATAGTATGCAGCCATCAAAAAGAATAAAATCCTACCATTTGCAACATCATGGATGGAACTGGAGGGTATTATGCTGAGCGAAATAAGTCAATTAGAGAAAGACAATTATCAAATGATCTCTATGATATGAGGAATTTTAGAGGTAGGACAGGTGGGTGGGGGGACATGGGGTGTAGGAAGGGAAAAATGAAACAAGACAGGACCAGGGAGGGAGACAAATAAGAGACTCTTAATCTCAAGAAACAAACTGAGGGTTGCTGGGGGGTGGGAGGAAGAATAGAGTGGACTGGGTTATGGGGAAAAATAAAAGTTAATATAAAAAAAAGAAAAGGTATGGAAGTCAAAGGTGCCAATATTGTAAAATAAGACATAAAACTTTGTGGATGGCATAATCAGGTATGTAGAAAATCTCAAAGAGGGCACCTGGGTGGCTCAGAGGGTTAAAGCCTCTACCTTCAGCTCAGGTCATGACCTCAGGGTCCTGGGATCAAGGCCCACATTGGGCTTTCTGCTCAGCAGGGAGACTGCTTCCTCCTCTGTACCTACTTGTGATCTCTCTCTCTGTCAAATAAATAAATAAAACCTTAAAAAAAAAGAAAATCTCAAAAGAAACAACAAAAAAACTCTTGTAAATTGAGCAATTACAGCAAGGCTACAGAATAAAAAGTTAATATACAAGAGTAAATCATTTTCATATATCCTAACAATGAACAAGTGGAATCTGGAGTTAAAAACACAACATCCCTTACATCAGCACCCCAAAAATGAAATACTTAAGTATAAAACTAACAGAATATGTATAGTCCATGAGGAAAACTGTAAAGCTCTGATGAATGAGGGGAACCAGGCTGGTACCCTCTACCTTAGTTGGTAGAGCACGAGACACTTAAACCCAGGGTCATGAGTTCAAGCCCCATACTGGGTGTGAAGCCTCCTTAAAAAACAAACCAACCAACAAACAAAAAGTTCTGATGAAATAAAAACTAACAACACAAAGGGAGATATATCCCATATTCATGGATAAAAATATATAATATAGTTATGATGTCAATTCTTCCCAACTTGATCCAGAGATTCAATGCAATCTATATCACAATTCAGCAAGTTATTTTGTGAATTATCAATACATAGATTCTTAAGTTTATATGGAGAGGTAAGAGACCCTGAAGAGGCAACACAATCTTGAAGGCGAAAAAGTTGGAAGACTGACACTACTCAATTTATGACTTACTATAAAGCTATAGGATTCAAGACAGTGCGATAGTGGCAAAAGAATAAGCAAATAGATCATCAGAAGAGACTGCAGGGCCCAGAAATCAATCCACACAAATATATTTAACTAATCTTTGACAAAGGAACAAAAGCGAAACAAAAACAATCCCTTCAACAAATGGTGCTGGAACAAATGTACATCCACGCTCAAAAAAAAAAAAAAAAAATTAAGTCTAGACAAATCTTACACTTTTCACAAAAATTAACTGAAAATGGATCTCATATCTAAATGCAAAACACAAATTATAAGATTCCTACAAGATAACATAGGAGAAAACCTGGATGATTTCTGGTTGAGAATGACATTTCAGCTATAACACCAAAGGCACAATCCATGAAAGAAAGAATTGATAAACTAGACTTCATTAAAATGAAATTAATAAATTACTTTTAAAAACCCAGCTTCTTCTATATCAAGAGAATGTGAAGACAAGGCACAGACTGGGATAAAATATTTCTTTTTTTTTCTTTTTTTTTTTTTTTTTAAAGATTTTATTTATTTGACAGAGAGAAACACAGCCAGAGAGGGAACACGAGCAGGGGGAGTGAGAGAGGGAGAAGCAGGCTTCCCGCCGAGCAGGGAGCCCGATGTGGGACTCGATCCCGGGTCTCCAGGATCATGACCTGAGCCGAAGGCAGTGGCTCAACCAACTGAGCCACCCAGGCGTCCCTGGGATAAAATATTTCTAAAAGATAAATCTGAGAAGGAAATGTTATATCAAAACTATATAGGGGTGCCTGGTTGGCTCAGTGGTTTAAGTATGAGGTCAGGTCCTGCATTGAGCTTGAAGCACAGCAAGGACTCTGCTTGAAAGTTTCAGTCTTCTGCCCCTCCCCCACTCATGCACACATGCACTATCTCAAATAAATTAATCTTATTTTTAAAAAAAATTAAAAATACAAAGAACTTTTAAAATTCAACAGTCAGGAACCAAACAACCAAATTAAAAAATAAGCCAGAACCTTAAAAAACACCACATCAAAAAAGATGCACAGATGTCCAATAAGCATATGAAGAGGTACTCCACATCATGCATCATCAGGGAAATGCAAATTAAAACAACAGAGAGACACTGCTGCACACCTTTGGAATGGTCAGAATTCCCAAAGCACCAACTGGTGATACAGATGTAGATCAACAGGAACTCTCATTCAGTATTGGTGGGAATGTAAAATGGATCAGCTACTTTAGAAGACCATTTGACTGTTTCTTACAAAACTAGACATATTTTTAACATATAATCAAGCCATCACGCTCCCTGATTTTTTTTTTTTTTTTTTTTAGAGAGAGAGTGAGAGCAGGGTGGGAGGGGCAGAGGAAGTGGGAGAGAGAGAGAGAGAGAGAGAGAGAGAGAGAGAGAGAATCCTAAGCAGGCTCCATGCCCAGCACAGAGCCAGACATTACGCTCGATCTTACCATCCTGAGACCATGACCTGGAGTGAAATCAAGAGTTGGACCCTCAACCAACTTACCAACCTAGGTGCCCCACCATCCCTGATACTTATCAAAGGAGTTGAAAACTTTTACCCACACAAAAACCTGGACACATATTGTACAGCAGCTTATTCAAGATTGCCAAAACTTGGGGGCAACCGAGATGCACTTCAGTAGTGAATGGATACTTAAATAGTGGAACATCCAATGATAGTATATTATTTAGCACTGAAGAGATATGAATTATCAAGCCATGTAAAGACTTGGAGAAAATGTAAAGACATATTACTAAGTAAAAGAAGTTAATATGTAAAGGTTACATACTGTATGATTCCAGTTATAAAACATTCTAGAAAAGACAAAATATGGAAACACAAAAACGATCAGTTGTTGCCATGGGTTGGAGGAGGGAAAATGATGAAGAGACAGAGCACAAAGGACATCTAAGGTACTGAATATATTCTGTAAAATACTCTGAATGTTTCAGACTTAAAAAAAATAAGCATGTAGCAGAACAAAATAAAAAATTATATGGAGCTACCTCTTTGGAATGGGACTGTGGATAGAAAGACATGTGGGGTAGAGAACTGCTGTTTCTCATTATAAGCCCTCCTATACTAGGTTATCTTTTTCCTATTAAAATGAACCACTTCCATCTAAACAATGAATTAAATAACACAAAGACAAAATGACTCTTGTTTAGAATGCTTATCATTCGCATAACTAATGGCTGCCCCAGTCTTTTTTTTTTTTTTTTCCCCATTTGGTACTATTTTCACATCTTTGTCAAGATATGCTAAATCATATCGTGAGGTATAATGATATCTATCTCTTTTTGCAAGTAGAGAACCCAAAAAAAACCCAGGGCTAAATGCAGGACATTTTTTCAGTAGCTTGTAAAATATTTTATAAACATCGTGATAAGTGAGCTGAGTTGGCTTATCAATCATAGAGGAGGAAGAGAAAGATGCAACTGAGAATCCCTGGAATCATTTCAGCTAATTTATAGCCAGAGCACAGTTGGATTTAGAGATCCTCAAGGCCGTAGACGACATTTTTGACAGCACTGCCCCTTAAATGGAACACACCCGAAGAAAGACAATGAGGCTCTAGGGCTGAGGGTCGCTAAGTAAACCCTGCAGTGATCCAGGACCAGCTAGCAGAAAACCTGACTCACCTGAGTCAGTCCCATTATGTCCTTAGTTAACCTTGCAAAAAGTTCCCCTGGTCTTTTTGATTATTTTCCCCCATTATTATTATTACTTTTATTATTTATTATATTATTATATTTATTATTTTGTTATTTATTGTTATTATATTATTATTTATTTCAACTGAAGAAAGGCTCAGAGGATGAAACCTTTTTTTTTTCCCTTCTCTTCACGTAGAAACAGGAATGACAAGTTGCAAATCTGTTTCCTAGAGAGATAGCTGATGCTTCCTTGGGTGGTTTGTTATCATGCTGTCAAAAGGACACAGCCCCCTAGACATTATCAGAGTTGTGTAATCTCATCAAGGGGCCCAATGTATTCTTACTTCTATTAGAGAGAGAGAGAGAGAGAGAGAGAGAGAGAGAGAGAGAAAAGACAGTTCCGATCTTATTACTTTTAGTTTTAATTGAGTCTTCCCTCCAATTTTCTTCCCAAGAGACTACTCCTGATACAAAGCAACCAGCAGCATGGAAACCCCAAAGGACACTTTTTAAATTAGAACTATCCCCATATTGACAAACAAGCATACAGTGAAGTCGGGAGTTGCATTAAAAAGGAATGACTAGGGGCACCTGGGTGGCTCAGTTGGTTAAGCATCTGCCTTCAGCTCAGGTCATGATCCTGGAGACCCGGGATCGAGCCCCATGTCGGGCTCCCTGCTCCGCGGAAAGCCTGCTTCTCCCTCTCTCACTCCCTCTGCTGTGCTCCCTCTCTCGCTGTGTTTCTCTCTGTCAAATAAATAAAATCTTTTTTTAAAGAAAAGGAATGATTAATATACCAGGTTTGACTTCCCTATATCTTGTTTACTAACTCATTACATACTCCTGTATTACAGTACATATTCACTTTATATTTTTTACTATATAGTCTCTAAAGCTTCATCAAGTCTCTAAAGCTTTATCAACTGAATGAATCTTGTGTTTCATATCATCTTCAAAGCCATGCAGAGAGATGAGAAAATCATTTCACAGACTAGGTTTCCCAAAAAGAAAGGATCAGTAAGAAATCACTGTCAATCTCAGGATGAAATTTATTTATAGCTTTGGAGAATTTACTATACTGTAGAACATTAACACAATACAAACATTGTGATGAGACAGTTACAAACACATCAGAATCATCTCTCACCTCACTGGCTTAGTTGATATGTCCCATTCTCATGCAAAGAGCAGATCTACAAAGAGCAGTTTCCTTAAACCTGAATTGTGAATAGTACACCTTAACATTCAGGTACATAATTATGTTACTGAAATGTGTATTTGCTCAAAATGCCTCTGGCATCTTAGAGAGCCTGCACATACAAGGCGGGGTGCACTTGCATGCAAGTGCAGATGAAGTTAATGTAACCACAGAATACGTAGCACTAGCCTTCATGCCCTTCCTCCAATACACACTATGTCCCCTTCCCTTGGAGCTTTTTACTCACCATTTCTGTCTACCACGCTTTCCACAACTTAATGTTTTGCTCAAATGTCATTTTCTTAGTGCTGTCTCACCGGATCACCAAACTTAAAATTACAATTCCTCCATCACAGAACCCCACGTATTTCTCTCCTTTTTCATTTTTCTCCATTGGACTATCTTCTACTATGACTGCTTTATTTCATTTGTTCTGTAACACAATATGCCTGGAACATCAAGATGCTCTAAAAACATTCTTTGAATTCATCAAAATGGATATAAAGACAATGCAAATGACGTCAGCTTGGTATCCTGATAACCTTTCTACAGCGTCAGATTTCCACTATAAACATGCATTTTCTTTCACATTTTAGTAAAATTATGTACTCTTTCCAATAGCAAATGTTGTTTTATTCTTTTTCCTCAAGAGACTTCCTCGCTTCCCCAATTTCCAGTTGCTAACATCTCTCTGGCCTTTCACTCTGTCTTCACCCAGTATTTATTTGACATTTCCTAGTTTACCAAAGACTACCTCAACAAAGAGGGGGTTTCCAAGCAAAAAAAATTCCCATGAAGAAAAAAAAATCAACTCTGATACAGGGAAGAAAAGAATCTGTTGCAGGAGATCATGTAAACAAGTGAAAGATATCTGGTATTATAGGCAGTGGTCCACTCAGAAGAGAAAGAAAGTGGACTAGCTCAGGAATCCCTTGCTCCTCTTCCTCAGATGAGATGTCTCTGGCAAGGGTCCCATGTACCCCACTCAAAGGGCAATAATTTTCTAGCAGAACCATTTGGACATGTGGCTACTTTCCAGGCATTTGAGAAGCTCTCCAGAAAATGTGTCCTGAGAAGATGTCTACAGTGTAGCTATGATTTCAGAAGATAGATCTGCCTAAATGATTTCTTGCCTAGACTTGGCTGGGACTTTTTTCCATCTACTCTAATTTTTTTCAGTCTAGATTTTTATGCATATTGAATAAGAGCATTTTCAATGTCTCTAGTAGCTGAGATCGAGTCTTAGACAAAAGAGCTCTAAGACTGAAATATAAATAGAGAAGAGTTCAGGATGACATCATGTTGTATGCACACCAGAAGTGACCACAAATAACCTACAATAACCTTTAAAATTAGTTTTTTCCTGACTTCATAAAACAATATTTTATTTGGCAGGCATATATTGGCAAGCTCTTTCAAAAGCTCTATTTGTTTTCTGTATCCAGGAAGACACAACCAGTGTTTTCACATAGGTTTCCTTCTATGCTGTGGTTTTGCCATTTTCTGCTTCTTTATGAGTGGCTGCTGGAGAATATTTTTCTTCGGGACATTTATTAAGAGTAACAAGGATATGAATGAAAAACCATCCTTATAACAATACAGGGTGGGTTTCTGCTTCCATGTGTAATGCTGACCAAATCCAAAGGACATAAGTAGAATATATCAACAGTGATATGGTTGCTTTATTCTGAGGTTATATAATAACATGCAGCTGGGTCAAAATATGGTATAGTGAAAGAAATCAGCCCATGTGTCCTTTGATGCATTAATTAAATCCAAGGTTTAAAAGGAAATGTAAAATCCTAACAGCTTTAAAAAAAAAGGTAAAGAATTTTTTAAGCCAAATTGAGGTGCAAAAAAATTGCAGGAATAGACAATTTCAAAGTTATTGCATAGGTTAGCCAATTCTGGTTTTTTAAAGAAATGCTGCCATTATAAAGTAAAAGCGATATATTTTAACATAATATAAAAATCTTTCCTGAAACTAATTGATTTCCTATCACTCGGGTTTTCAAATTGCTACTATTTCCTAGAAGACAAAGATGGGTAAGTGTAGAATCTTCTCAAATATAATAAAAACCAGTATTTCCCAAATAAACAGCTCTTCTAGAATATGTCACTTTATTTCATTTTCTTCTTTTGGTTCCTATTAATCTTTTACTCTCACACAGGCAAAAGAGGAAGGTTCCAATGATTACCTTGTGCTGTTGACCTAACCAAAATTAACTGGCTATGCAACAATTTAGTTGTCCATATAAAAACAGGAAGCGAGATTTCCCCAAGTAACCCTTATTCACCATGAGAAAAACAGCTGGTGCTCTCTCTTTCCATGTAAGCCTGTGCAGCATGGGTGAAAGGATGTATATTTCTGATATCCTCTCTTGTAAATGGGTGTTTTTTTTGTGGAAGTGTGCCAACACTCAGTTCCTGAGAAGCAGAGGCCCAAGAAAGTCTGGTCAAAATATTTAGAATTATATCTTAAGATGAGGTCTGTGGAAATGAGCAAAGTTTCCTCACCAGTGTTACATGAATAATCACTGCAAAATAATAGTGGAAACCTACACCTTTTCCTCCTAGGAAAGGAGGGAAAGATTAATAAGAAACATTGCCCTTCCAACAACAAAAATCAAAGTTTTAGTACCAGACTTCTTTGTGTCCTGTTTTCCAGTAGTTCTGCTACATTTCCCACAGTACACTGCTGGGATTTTTTATTTTTTATTTTCGCTACGCATGCTCACACATCTGTTGCACATGTGTGATCAACCGACTAGATTTTTGAGCCAAATGTCCTGTTAAATGGACAGAGTGGGCAGAGCATTCCTTTGAGAGTTAGACTCTGCCTCTGGTGGATTGCCTCCAAATGCAGTGGTGCAATAAAGAAAAGAAATCTGCTCATTTGAATTGCATTGAAATGAACTGTGTCCTCTCCTGAAATACCATATGGTAATGATCCCTGGAGGTACGGCGCGTAACACCTAAGTCTGGCAGGACTCCACGGGAAGGCTGTAAATGTCCCTGTGTAGTCAGACTGTGAAAGGCAAGAAAGTTGACAAGAAGCATAGAGAGTAAAACAAGAATCCTATCTGATGGCCCTCAATCAACTCAAAATGAAAGAGAGTAGATTGAACAAAGAAATCCTAGCAGTCATCTTGGAGAAATCCTTCTTCTCCCATTAAAAAGCAGCTCTTGGATCTCACCTCCAGTAAAGTGAAACCGTATGGAAAGAAAGCTGTTTCACCTGAGCAGTAGCCAGTTTCTTTGCAGCAAATTATCTCAGTAAGACTCAAGTGTATGTCTGCAAAACAAAATGCAGTCTTCCTAATCAAACCTCCCCCAGAGCTGAGAGCAGATGGACCAAGTAACTGGAGACGCCGCGCTGTGCCTCTGCTTTGGCTAGCCCTCTTCCAATGAACCTGATCTTGCCGCAGGTAGCAGCTAGTGACCTGACACCATTCCTAGAAGTCTCTTGAGGAACACGCACACCCACCCACCACAGTCTTTTGTGGTGGGGAGAAATTTAGGTTAACACTGGTGGTGAGATACTATAAAGTCTGTAGGACCAACAACAGAAAAGAATAGCTTATCTTGTCCCCCAGATCAGTAAGGTCCTGCGACAGAAATCAAGAGTATGGGATTTAACTACAAATAAAACCCCAATAGCCATTGGTACTTGAAAAATTTCCAATTATCTCAACAAGCTCAATTCTGGTCTTCTCTTTCACTTTTCTTGAAAAGGAACACATTTTCCATTAATTTAGTCCATAAAACAGGTAATGACCTAAAAACACGAAGTTATTCCTGTTTGAATTTTTTTCTCCTTTTATAAAGATTTTTTTCTACTCTAATAATTTTTTCATAATGATGTATATCTGTTAATGGGACAATAGCATTCCTATAGCTGAAGTTTCTTAATCCTCAATTTTCTTTTACTTGAAGCTTTGACAACTAAAGAAAAGTCCATCTATATATTGAAAATATTACTTCTTTGTGACTTTTCTGAAAATTTGTTTTATTTTTCATATCAAATTTAAGTTTGTGTTTTGATTCTACAATTTGTGATTATTTCGAGGAAACTCCATCACCATTATTTACAAAACATAGTGTGTAGTGGGCTAATAGCTACTACATATGAAGCTGTTTTACCTCAGTTTGTAGTAACTCATTTAATCTTAAACGTAATCTAGTACCACAGGCATTATTATAATTATCCCTGTATTATAGAGATGAGGAAATTGAGATTTATCAGGATTCTGAAGCATATCCAAGGTCAAAAGCTGGCAGAGCCGAGGTGTAAACCCATCTCTTGTTCCCAGAACTAGTGTTCTGGAATTTCTGTTACACCACCATGCCGGAAGTCTTTGGTTTTTGTTTGATTTTTGAGATTTAGATTCTAGAATTGTCATTTCAAACATATTTTCCCTACATCCTAATACCAGCAAAGGAGAGAAAATTCTATTTACCTCAATAAATTCATAGTTTAAAAAAAAGAAAAAAAATCATGCAACTAAAGTATTCTTCCTTCTTCGGAAATAGATCTTGCCCATGATTAAAGTATTAATCCACTGTTCTCTAAATTTTGTCTCTACTACTATTATCTAAAAAGCTTAATTTTTTCTTTAATCTTTTCTTCCAAAGGAAAGAGGAAAATTTTTTTCAATCTTATCACAAGAATCATCTTTTTTCTTTTTCCTAACTTCTAATCCAAAAAAGTATTTTGTTAAAAGTAGAGGTATATGAATACGAATACATAAATAGATTCTGTTTTAAAATATTTTAAAAGAACCAAATGTGTTTAATTAAAGTCTTCATCTCTCCAAGGGCTTGCCTTGCTGTGTCATTTTTACTTGAGGACCTCTATGAATACTGAGATAACAAAAATGGCTCTTGGAAATCATGTGGCAGGCAACTGACATTTCCAGTGATACCCATAATTCAGAGTAATCCTCATAATATCAACACAGATGTTTCTCTTTTTCATTAAATATAATATCTTCAAATTTGATACTGAAACACCAAATAAATGTCAGCCTCCCCCCTTTGTTGTTGATAAAGAGAACACTGGATTGTGAAGCAGGACTCAAATTCATATATTACAACCCTGTTTATTGTTTCAACAGACGAATTTGAGCGCAAAGTGTGTGGGAAGAATATTTATCTTATTTTTACAGATCAGAGAGCCGATGCACAGAGATTAAGTTATATTTATGAGGTCAATGAAAATATCAGCAGAACTGTGATGAGCCAAATCTTCATTCCACAAAAAGTTTAAAAATAAATTAGATTTATCAGTATATGTAACTAGCATTTTAAACATTGTGTAAAATTATTCATATACTCATGCATTTCATTTCAATGGTAATTTAGGCTATCTACATTTTACTAGATTCACAGGAAATTCCCAGCGCAGCTTGCCAATTGATATTAGAGCATAAAGTCCAAAGGAGTCATAAAGATATATGACTTTTACATATATGTATTTCATATATTTATATATTTCATACCTATATATTTTTTAATTTAGAGGGTATATACTTATAAAATGCACAGTATTGCCTATGCTAAATAAACCTAAAAGGACTAACTTTGCTTTTAAATGGGGACAAGACTGCAAAAATATTTTTTAATTTTTATTAATAATCTTTAGCTTCGTTCTAACAGCTATTTTCTTGCCATTTTAATAATGCTACTAAGTTGTCCTGGATGCAAATTTCAGTGTAGCTATATTTCTTTTTGGATGTTTGGTATCTTTCTTGTACTATATAGATTCTTAATGATTCCACAGAGGTTTTATTTGTCCTTTTGGACACTCATATCGATAACCCCACCTCTTAGAGAATATAAGTAAAACAGTTAGTTATGTTTTGGTGAAAGCAATTAGCAATCTCTACCCATTAGCAAACCTAAAACCAAGAAAAAAGCTCCTGATTAGGCATATGAGCATGGCCTGGTAATTATCTTGAAATTTTTTCCTGAAATCTCATATTTGAATTAAATTTTAAAAATTAACATTAGCAGCATCTTTTACTTACATACACAAACAGAGAGAGAGAGAGAGAGAGAGAGAGAGAGGAAGAGATTGAGAAATAAGCAAGCAAACCCAAAATAAGGATTTTGCAGCCCAGTCTCAGACGGATGCCCCAGAGACTTTTTAGTCCAACTGCCATTTCTCCGGTTGCATACGATGTGTTGTATGTGAAAACAATCATACATAAATAGGAATTTGAGCTCCACAACACTTCACTTTCTCTTCCTCTCTCCTCCCTTCTCAAGGTCCTTTTACCTCCTCTGCCAAACCAAATGCTCAATCAGGAGCAATACCCTACAATTAGCTTTTTCAATTAAAATGTAGAGTTCAAAGTTGACTCCAGAGTGAGTAATTGCCTTTGAAAACCACAACCAGCAGGCAGCTGCCAGATTATTACAACAGTTTATTTAACCTCAAAACATCTGATCAATTTTATTATCTCAGCAGAAGGGAGATATCCTGGAGAGTACGGCTTAAAATATACTACTCATCCTAGATGTCTGCAAGAAAATAAAAATTCTTCAACACTATAAATATCCTTTTGCCATCCCCTTGCTGAGAAAACAAACTCAAATCACACTTTCTTCATTGGAAAGTCAGTAGAAATGAAGAAACTGAAGGCAAAAGCTTTGTGACATCACTAGGGTGGGAGTCTGGGGCAGGGGGCCAGGAACAATCCATGAAATTACAAGGTTTAAAAACATTCAAACATCCGGCTCATGATGTTTGGAGTTTTTATTCATCCAGAAAGAAGATACAGAGAGGACTGCCAGCTTCACCAAAACAAAGAATATCACGTTTCCAGAATCCTGATTTGGCTGCCTCCACACTGCCAAACTTATTCTTCAGAAATCTGCTCTAAGGCTTGAGAGATGAAGGGAACTGAAACCTTCCTATTACACAAATGGGATGAGCAGCCCTCGGAGTTCCTGCCTTGCTCAGCCTGATCAGGGCACACAACATGACCCTTCTACCTTCCCCCAGAGAATGGCCTCAGGATTTCCTCCCACTTCTTGCTAACCCTTCCATCCCATTCCACCGGGCCTTCCCTACACATCTTTGGATTCCACCTCCACCACTGCTTCTGCAAGCCCGCCGGAACCTGCCACATGAAACGGGTTGTGTTGATTATTTCACCATCCCCATCCTTTTGAAGAGGCAATATCGGGTAGGAACATAGACCCTTTAGCAATCATCCTAAATTTCAGCATCCACCATTCACTAAGAGAATAATCTTGAGCCACATACTTTATTTCTCTGTGGCTCAGTTCTCTCATCTGTGACCTCATGACTTTGTTGTAAAGGCTGGACAGTTACATGTTGTATGGTTAGAACCAAGTGTGGCACACTGGAATGCAAGGCAAATTTTAGCTGTTTGTTTTTATCATTCACTCATGATGCAGTCTTTAGTTCCCTTTGGCTATGAATCTTGACTGTTGGGATGGTTCTACCCACTATGGGCCCAGGTCCCGGCTCCTGAGACATCTCGTCAGAGACCTTGGAACCAGAGTTCAAACAGCTAGCCACCTGGGCTGTTCTTGTATCCTGCCTTTGGGGTAATATTGTAACAAAGCTTTAATACAATCATGTCTCTATCATCTTACTAGCAATTTAACCATCTCAAATAAGTCTGGGTAGACCCAGAATACAGGTAACCCCCAACTACAGTCATCTCTGAAATACACCATGTTTTACAGTCTCAGAAGTATAGCTAGATAACAATTCATGTCACTGCCCTAGAGGAATGTGAGGACTGCATCTTTCTGCCCATTCCAGCAACTGTCTGCTTGAAAAAAACAAAAACAAAAACAAGAGCAAAGAACACATCAATTTAGAAAGTGTTCATGGAAAACCATTGATTTCAACAAAAAGACATATCCGGATCCCACCAAATCATGAAAACATTGTTAAAATGCTTATTCTGTCTGTTTTATTTCCTGTCTTTTGTTTATTCCCCAATCTCATTTCACTCTTGTTTCTAGAACCATACTAACATAGTGGATAGCCTTGAATTCTTAAGAAGTTTTGTTTAATACACAAACTTTTGTGTATATTTTAATGTAAAATGCTTTGATTTTAACTTCATAATCAACAAAGTTTATTGATTTATACAGATCTTGATTCATTCTCTTTATTAATCATTAATAGTGTTCTTAGCATGTATTCATGTTGCTTTATGTATATATAATTTGTTGCTTTTAATTACTAGAGTACTCCAGAGTGTATTGTCATGACAGTTCAACCCAACCACTCAATGCGTCCCATTTAATTAACAACAAAAATATTAACATCCAATAGTTAATTTCATATTTGATCAACCTGATCTAAAGTCACAGTGATTCTGGTAATTCACTGAAGAAATTTTCCTCCAATATTTTACATAAGCATTTCCACCTGAATTATTGAGACAAGTGGTCCTTTCACTTTCTAGTAAAGATACACCCTGGAAAACGAACACTTCTTGTTTCGAATTCTGATTGTTGGCATCGAACATGCTTTGCTGATAAAAATAAATGTCATTCAGAGATACAGAATGATATAAAACATAGACATCTTATAAACTTTGTGGAAATAGGCCATGAATAAAACATAAACAGTAAGTCAGCCATTTTTTCAGCATCTACAGCATTTTCATTACAAAAAGATAGGAAATACACAACATCCCCAAAATGTTTGTTCAAATTTCTACTCTGAAGCACTATGATATAATGCAATATTGAGAACAATTTAAATGTCTACCAGTAGGAAACTGGAGCCTAAATAAAATACGGAATTTTATGGAACTGTAAAAAATGAAGTGATTCTGTAAATACTGACACAGAAAATCTTAAAAATACATTGTTATTGAAAAAGGAAGCCACAGAAGAGTATTTTTTCATATGATTCCCTTTTTGTAAAAAAAAAAAAAGAAAAGAAAAAAGGAAAGGAAGTATACACATTTAATAATGTGTATATATGCAGAGTTGCATACACTAGAAAATGTCTGGGAAGATTCGAATTCCACAAAGTGAGAGCAAAGTCTAAGAGACGGAGAAAAAAATTTCACCTTTTACTTTTTGTCCTGTAGTACCATTTATGTATGTTTGGTTGTCTACAGCAAGTACGTATTAATTTCATACTAAACCTCTCTAAACGTTTATAAAAACGTTTCTAAATGTAAATAAAAGTATAATGAATAAGCTTGACTTCTGAAGAAAGTTGGCGATTGATTTTATTTACAAGTGAGGTAATGAAGAAATCAACCCAATGACAGCATCATTCAGGCAAATAGAAGCAAATGTAAAAAAAAGAACAAAAGAGCAGATCAAGAAGTCACCCTTGTCCCAAATAACTTATTAAGAGGCAGTGTCAAATCAAAATAGCTATTTCCACATCGACATATCACTTACAAAGTGGTAGTATTTTCTTTTCCTTTCTTTTTTACTACAGTGGAAAAAGAAAATTTTAAAAATCAATCTAAATAAAAGTAACAATTTTCAGTGAACTTATAGGTTAGGGGAAAACTCTTTTGATCACTGATGCTGACGGTAAGGTGAGTGATAAAATCAGTTGGACATGTTTTTCTAATAGTTAAGATTCTAAGAAGTTAATTTTTTCATTAAAAATAATTCAAATAATATAAACATACTTTTTTTCTGATGAGAATTACATAAATCCAGTTTAAAATGTATTGCACCAATAAAAAAGTTATCATCTTAATTTTTGATATTTTTCTTTTAAAATTGTTTTAATGTTCAGTTATTCAAAAGAAATTTTTTATTTTTTCCCATATTCAAAAATAAAAAGCTCAAAATAGTGGCGATTTGTGTCAGATTTTGACTGCATTTCAAGTTACTTAGAAAAAGTAGGGAAAATGTAAGATATTTTAACAGAAATATGAGAATACAAGATTTAAATGCAAAAACATTCAGACAAGAATGAGTAGTACTTATCCCTGAGAAATTTTCATTTTTAATTTTCCTAAGACAAATATATTTTTTTCAAGTTAAAAGTTAAACATGTGATTTTCTTACTGTATAATCAAACAAGTTCTCCAGTGAAAGTGTGTCTTAAATGTCTGGGAAAGCTATAACAAAGTGGCAGGCTCACAGATAACTAGCAGAATCATATCCATGGCAAATAAAATAATAACAAACCTAAGAAAATTTGGTAAAACGTACTCAGATGTAGAATCAAGATATTTTATATTGATAGGCTCAAATAACTGTTGTAGATTTTCTGCCCACACAATTTTAAATTCTGAACTTTCACATGTACAATAAAGATACTAATGCTCCATTACTGTATGCTGCACTAAATTTTCCTAGGAAAAATATATCTGTTTATCAGAATATGCCATAAGATTTCAATGAGAGAAATATTAAAGAGAGCACGAAATAAATCCTAGGTATTTGCATTTCCATCTTGCTTTCCCTAATGCTTTGCAAAAAGCAAGCCCCTGGAAGGAATATTCATGATGTTATACTCCCTCTAGTGGTCATTCTGTAAATGGACCGTTCAACATCCTCTAGGTACACTCCACTGCACTCTGACTTCAGGACTCTCCTGATCCTTGCACACTGTCTAGTCAACAGTTCCTATAAAGCAGGAACCTCAGAGGCAGCCAGATAATGTCTTATCTAAGTTTTACTCCCTCAAGAAAGCTACCGTTTCTCTCTTGGGGTAACTATCCTTAGCAAGTTTTATATTGAATCCAAATTCCAGACTTTGTAACACGTACTTTTGGACTCTTGAAGAAACTGGGAAAAGGGTACTCCCTTTTCCATTTTGCCCATCATTAGGTATATTTAGAAAATGGTTTACAGTAGTGGCAGATACTAAGCAAGTGAAAAACAATAGGATTAAGAAACCATTTTAAAAGTCTATCGTTTCAGGCAGGAGTAACAAAGTAAGAATGCACTATTGATAATCAGTAAATCATAAGCAGAAAATGGTTATTTGCCATTATATAATGTCTATAATATCTAGCACTGAGTGTTGTACCCAATACCAAATGGTTTATGAAGACAAATATGCCCAATAAATTTGTGTTACTTTGAAGTTCTTGAAAAATGTTCCTTTCACTTTATATGAAAATACATCATTAATTTCTGTTGGGTGGAGGATCTAGCGTAACTTTTTATTTTTGTTAGTCGACAGTGGTAGAGGATCTGTGTGTAGAACCTAAGAGACTTCGAGGAACTTACAGCCCAAAGGGTGAAGCAAAAACATCTGCATGAAGGAGCAGAACTTAGTTACACAGTAAAGGGCCACAAAGCAAACCTATCATACATTTGCTCAAATTCCTCTCCCCACTTTCAAGGTTTCATATTGAAATTCCCACCACTATAAGTCCCTTGAGAAGGAAAACCCCCTTGCCCCATTACCCCTCTGAGTGAGCACAAAACCTACAACTTAATGTTGATGAAGACATAGCCCCAGGTTTAACCCTTGGGTTCACCAATACTTATGAATTCCTGTTTATTCTCTGTAACAGATTGACTTGCTTTTAGACGATCTGCTGCTCATGGAAGTATTTTGGAAAAATGAGGTAGAACAATGAGAATTAGGACAGGTCTCAGGGTGCCTCATGGTGGAGAAAATGTTGGCAGACAGGGCACTATCAATGTAGGACAGAGGAGAGGAACTTAAAGAAAGAGGCAGGAATACCCAAGAGACATACTTATCAAGGGCAGTCCAGCACCACTATCCCTCAGAAAAGGAAGTTCAGCATTTTTCAAAAACAAAGTGTCATCTACCCCAGAGGAAGATTATAGGACCTTTTCTTTTTTTTTTTATTGTTACTTAATTTTTTTTCCCCAATGTTCCAAGATTCATTCCCCATTCCCCATACCCAGTGCTCTATGCAATAGGTGCCCTCAGTACCCACCACCAGGCTCTCCCATCCCTCCACCCCCTCCCTCCAAGTCCCTCAGTTTGTTTCTGTGTAGGATCTTTTCTCTAATAAAATTAATTTTATGTACCATAGGTCTCCTGGGTAGCTACCTTGGTAAAATTATGACCTAACTGCAAGGGTGAAGGGACAGGTGTGAGGCAGAGGAGAGACGTTGGGATACGGACAACTAAATGGGAAAGCAGACTGCCTGGTAGGCTTGATTGCATGGGCGTGCACTGATGTTTGTATACTCACACAACCATGCACGCACACTGAGCAACTATGGCCTGGGATGTTCCCTACAACATCCACCTGCAGCTTTTACAAACACAATTTCCAAACCTCAATCCAAGACCTATTCAGTCTGAATTTCTAGGGATGTCTGATGAGCAACATATTTAACAAGATCCCAGCTGATTTTCTGTACAAATACTGAAGTGTAAGAATCTCAGCACCAGAGATTTTAAAAATATCTTCATAGGTTCTTATATAGAGCTTAGCATACAAGCAATAAGGATGGGGGGAAGTAGGTTCTAAGGGGAAGATCATGCATAAACCTTTACAAATCCCTTAGAAATTGCCATTTGGAGACTAACATGCTCTCTCAATTACATTTCTCTACTAAGTGGGAAGAGAATTGAGTTTTTTTGACTAAGCACTAGATTACATAATTGTATAACATTTGAAGACTATATTAAAAATATTTATCTTTAAAATCTAAAACTACCTTGTGCTTGGAGAAATTATACTTTTGAGAAACTCTGGGCAAAAGAGAGACCAGCTGGCAAAGCAGAAGATTTAGGTATTGGGTATTGTTTTTCTTATTTTTCTTTTTTTTTTCTTTCTTTTTTTTTTTTTTTTTGCTAAGCCAGAAAAAGTACCAATGATCTAAATGATCTAAAAAGATAGATTTACTGCTTAGTTCATTTACTCACTGAGCAGTAACTCTATAGAGGTGTTATGTTTAGTGACACAATATCAAGATGATGCGTTAAATTAGGGTGATCCTAACTAATGAGAGTTTGTTGTACTTGCAGAAAATAGCGTCATGAAAACTTATAAACTTAGGGTGAGAAACCTCTAAACAGATACTTTATTTTCAATTTGATACTTTAAAATGTATTAAGAATTTGAGTTAAGTGAAATAAAACCATAAGCACAATTACGTGGAGATAAACAGACATGAGTTTTAATCATTCACAGGTAATAAAAGAAGGAAATAAACCCATTTTTCTATAGGAATGATCTTATCAGTCATTTTAAAGTGTTCTGAGTTTCTGTCCTGTTTACTTGATGTTCTTACTTATTTAAATATTTCATAGTAATTACCAACCTTCTCCTTATAAATCTGCCAGAGGATTCTGAATACTCCACTCTAAGGTCCATTTACACAAATCGCTGGGTCTGGGGGCTTGACTGTCTTCTCTGTTCCTTGAATACATGTAAATGCATCATCGCCCCACACAAACCTGATGGCCACTATGTCCATCAATAATATCATATAGACCACAAAATAGTCTCGCGGTGCCATCGTCTCATGGAGAATTTTATACAGCATCACTTTCAGTGCATTGCAAATGTCTGCAGTTTTTGTGGTTCAAAAGCAACAGAAAAAGGAAATCTGCCTAACATCATGTAGTTCCAAAGAAACAGTGATAGTGTGGCCAGACTGATTATAATGATCTATTCTCTATTTTTAAGGAAATCAACTGCAGGGGCACTGAAAGAGCTACATGAATTCATGCTTTTATTTTCTCAGCACTCTTTCAATCATAAACCTAGAAGAGTACTGATATAAATTTCCTTTTTGCTACAAGTGCATTTTCAAATGGGAGAGAACATTCTGCTATGTATTTACATAGAAATACCTCATGTGTGCTTCAACCTATTTCTATTGACAATGCTCAATATTCTGATTGTCTATGCCTTCATTTAATTCCAAATTCCGCACTACAGATCAACTACACTTCCTTTGCAACCCCTTCTATTTACTTTCTCAAAAAATCTGTGTGAACTTGAATCGCTGAGTCCCTTGTAGTCTGACTACACCACTGGGCCGGGGCCTCTCCAACATTAGATATACTGTGGCAGCATCACCCGTATTGCTTTGAGAATTTGTCCCTATGTCATTTTTAAAGTGAAGCAAACTATAAATAGATGATGTGAATCTAGAGGAAAATAAAGGAAATTTATCTTTTGATATCCTCTACTTATTACTAGCTCTGTTTGCCATCTATCTCCTATTAGCCCCCTCCTGCCCCCTGCTACCCCACAGGGACACAGTTCTTTAATCTTACCTTTCATCCCTATTCTATGGGTAAAAGAATGGGCGAGAAGAACGATTCTTGAGAAAAGACAGAGAAGAGGAGAAGGAAATAGTAAGAATCTGGCATTTTTCTAAACATTATGATTAAAAAATAAAATAAAAATTATGTTTTAGCACTATAATTTTCTACCTTGGAAAAGGATTTTTTTTCCTAACAAAGACTTCAGAAAGCAAACTTCAACTAAAACTTATTTGCAGGTATATCAGTTTCTCATTGTTGCTGTAATAAATTACCACAGACTTGGTGGGTTAAAACAACCCAAATATATTATCTTGCAGTCCTATACAACAGAATTCAAACATGGATCTCAATGGGCTAAAATCAAAGTGGTGGCATGGCTGCATTTCTAGAGGCTCTAGGGGCAAATCTATTACCTTGCCTTTTCCAGCTCCTAAAAGACACTTTGATGTCTTGTTTTGTGGCCCTTCTTCCATTTCACAGCCAGCATTTCTCTTACCATTACTCTGTCATTGAGCCTCCCTCTGACTCCCGTCCCAGTCTCTGTTCCCACTCTGAAGAACCCTTGTGATTATTATCCCCCCATAATGCCACAGAACTTAATTAAAGGAGGCTGACAGGACAACCCTAATTTCATCTTCAATCCTAATCATCCTCTGCCTTGTAATGTACGCACAGGTTGTGGGGATTACGATGTAGACATCTGTTGGGACCCTCCCAGAGGACCACCACTAGGAAAGGTAGTCGCCACATGGTATTTATTGGTCATCGAAGAGGCCCACCCTTTAAAGGGAGATGCAAGATGCAAATCCAAGAACTGGTGGGGTGTGAAATATTTAACTTCATCAGAGGGGTACCAGATTGGGAAGGCTGGACAAGTGGCACAGTAATAATATATCTGCTTGGGAGGGAGTTTATCTGGGTAGAGAAGGCAAATATGTTTCTGTGGGAGCTTAGGTTTTTGCCTAAGTCTTCAACACAAGACTTGTGTGTCTTTGTCAAAGCCACTTTGTCTGGAGCCCAGGTCCCTCTGTGACATCAACATTTGGATCTGATGGTGCCTGAAACAACTCAAGTGATCTCAAAGTGAAAATAAGTAAGACAGCTTCAGCTATTTCCAGCCCAGAAGTTTTTTTAGAAAAGAAAATGAAATCTTAAAAAATTTGTCAGCTACTAGTTAGGGAAAGTATTTCTTTTCTTCAAATATTCCGCATTTCAGGCACCCCAGTAACTACTGACGCCATGTGTAGTATCTGCGGGAAAGTGATTCTGTACTTTTCTTTGGGTTGCTTCCTTCATGTTTTTGGTTGCTGATCCATTCTTCTTTATTTTTTCCTTCTACTGGACTATAAGTTTCTCAGAGAGGCATCACAAATGAACCACAGTGGTCATACATGCTAATACCTATAGAAGTGAGGTGAAGATAAGGCTAGAGTCTGGTCATTACAGAGAGCTAGGGCTTAGGGAAGATTAGAGCATGTGCCCAGCAAAAAAGCAGTAGCTACTCCTCCGACTCGCATCTCTTGCCTTGCAGGAGCAGGAAAAACAAAAACAAAAACAAAAACGTCCCCTTACGGCTAGATAGCTGCATTTTTACAATGAAACATTCCCATTTTTAAACATGATTTCATATTTTAATATAAATATGGAAAAAAAACCCATACCCATGGGTAAGGTCCAGCTGGAGGGCTTCCAGTGTGAATTCTGGTGAAATCTCTCCTCCCTATAAAGCTAAATGCCATCCAGTGTCACTCAACATAAGAGGTACACACAATAAGGTTCTCATGTGTTTGGGAGAAGGAACATAGTTGTATATACTGAGTAAAGGGCTGGACTATCTGGTATTAAAATGTGATTTAATATTTTCAAACCTTTCTCCATTTTTATGATTTCCTATGAATCATAAGGGCCTTTAAATAAAAGTCCCTCACTATCAAAGCATAAATCAAGTTCTTTCAAAAAACAATTTTGTTAAGAGACATGTGTGAAAAGAAATATTTGGCTTGTGATTTTCACAGTAAGATTATTGTGGTCATTGCTGAGAGACTGAACATCACAAAACACTTAAAATCATCAAGGGTTGAATGTCATGTTTAAAGGTCAATGTCAGTAAACTAAGTGTAAGCACATTTCACAACTTTTATGACAGAGGAAAGTCTGCAAAATACATACATATGCACACAGACACTACCGTGTTTAAGTATGTATGCATGCACATACAGAGATGTATACAGATTCTGTTTTCCTGCTGAAATAATCAGGGTGCAGGAAGATGTCCCAACAAGAAAAGCAACTTCTGCCACCAGGTGGAGCTTTGCTTCCATTAAAGCAGCAGTCACATAACAAGATTTGGAGAGCTTGTAGGAATTATTTGCATACCTGATGAAAAGACTGAAGTACAGGGTACACTTTAAAGGAGACTGAGCTTTAAAAGCCCATTACAAATGCTGGTTATGGAGGACTTCAAGTATTTTTCATGAATGCACAGCTGATTGGGTGCCCAGGGGCCACTCATAAACGATCTGACAACTGACTTCCTTCCTGCTCTTTTCCTTTTCCTTGTAGGAGAATGTTGTTAAATTCCTAACCATTTAAGGATTCTGTTAAATAAAAATCACAGACCCCACTGTAATAGGACCTATAGAGTAAAATTACAGAAGAGTATACTTATAAAATTATGCAAAGACTGAAATGTATAAGTTACACATCAGAACATGTATCCTCTGTCAAATGAAATTAAATTTCACTGCATAAAGCATCTAATGCAGAGCCGAGAAAGACCTGGTAATAAAAGTTATTTCCGTCACAGTTGCAAATGGGACAACAACCACTTCATGGTTAACTCCTACCAAGTCAATGTTCTCCATGTCTAGGAAATGCTCACTGTCGGTTCAAAGCATATCTTCTTGGAGAGCAACCAATTACAAACTATGTAATTACATGGCGTTTGTCCTCAAAATGAGGAGAAAAATGCTAGACAAATTAGCATACCTGACTTCGCATGTAAACCAAGCGGTAGGATAATTTATATCTTCTAAGTACTTGAAGAATGGAGAGTTCGGGGAAGGGATACTAGTAGAGCGGAAACAGGCCTGGATATTGTAGGAAGAATGGGAAATGAGTCAACAGAGGACAGGCACCATGCTCCTGGGAAGAGCCAGAACACAAGTCAAAGTGACAGCAGGTGTGGTCAGGGAGTTCACTGGTCCGACTGCATGGAAGGTCCATTTTGGCCTAAAGAGTAGAGCTACACAGAAATAGAGATGGATTAAGATGATGGCCCTGTTGAAAAACAAAGGGTGAATTTGCTTGCTAGAGAAGAAGGCAGAACACTCCTGAATATCGTGGGTCAGTAATACAGAGTGAGGAGAGCATAATTTATATGGCTTAGTGAAGGGAAAGAAAGTCTGAGAGGCTTATTCAGTATTAAGTCTGTTTGCCTGCCAATCTTCTACACCTGTTACCAACATTTACTATTCCAGATTTAAGGAAAATAGAGGTGTGTGAAACATGTCCTCTACTGTAAAGTTGTCTAGCAGTAAAATACTGTAATTTTTGTAATGGCAGGAAGAGAAGCCCTAAGTATAGATACAGAGGCAATGATTAAAATGTGTATAAAAAGAGAAAAGAACAGAGCAGGTCAGGCAATAAAAATGTGTTAAAAGGCGCATGGCAAAAGAACTGCATTATCAGGAAATGGTAAGAGATTTGTTGGTGTGCATGGCACATAAGGCATGAGTAGCTAGCTTATAGTAATGAAGGAAGAAGCTGAAGTGATGGTAGAAATGGAGAGGTGAGGCTAGATTTAATGGATAATTCGAAGAAAGATATAGAGTTGCCTAAAGAACAAATGTGGGACAAGATTAAATAACAGGGTCCAAAACTCCCAACACGGGAGAACAGTGAAGCACTAGTAATACTGAGAAGAAGTGAATATGGAGAACAAATCAAATTTGAGAAAGAAAAGAGAACCTGCACTTTTTTTAAGTTTAATTCAATAGTAACAAATCCAAGGGAAAACATTTTCAGTAAGCAATTGGTGATATGACCAACTTCACGTGACATTCGTTGAGTGGGGGAGCAGTGTGGGAGAGACCAGACAAATAAGTAAGAAGCAGTCATGAGCAGCAGCCCTCTTTTAAAACTGACTACATGAAAACCAGGGTTACTTGAGTAATTCATTTGTATTTTATTCTTTGTGCTTTTCCCTCCCACTTACATTTAGAGCTTGTACCCTGGCTTTATTCTTGCTGCATGGATTTTGGAAAGGGGGAAAGCAGGAAGAACATAAAATTACAGGTGCTGCTGTTCTGGTGTAAAAGCCAAATTCCATTAGATTTACTAACGATCCCTGGGTAACGGGAACAGAGGAAGGACTCTGAGGCAAGAGGAGAACGAGCTCTGGAGATCAGGAAGGGGACGATGGCACGTGGGTTGCGGTTGTGCTGTTGGTCCTGTGAGGACAGTGAGGACAGAGAGCAGAGGACCAGAGGGGCAGTTACGATGCTCTGATGCTTCTCGAGACATCCCTGATGTGACAAGAGCCTGCAGGATGCCTGAAGTCAGCTTTAATCTAACCCCACAGGATTGAGGCTCGAAATCAGAGATAAGTTGAATTTTAAAAAATAGGTATTTTTAGACACATGAATTTATGAATTGAGATTCCGACACATTACAGAGGCTCCAGTGGATTGTTGAATATCATGTGACCTAGGTGTTCCATCTCTCTTGCTAAACAAGACTGTACATTTCTCAAGGGTTTATATCACAACAGATAAAGGCTTCATTAAAGGGTGTCGATACTGTTGAGAGACTGAAATTAAATTTCATGCCTGAAAGGGACCTTAGCAGGTTACTGTTACATTTGATGAAAACTGGTATTAACCAGATAATAAAAACTTAATGCTTAGCCTCAAGAAGATTACATCTTAAAAGTGGACAGAGATGTGTAAAGGGAACATTTCAGTAAAATATGTAATCAGGAAGGGAAGGTATCTACTAGTGCTATGTGAAGTGTTAGGGGAGAAACCAATTAGGAGCCAAAGTGAAATCTTAACGACAAAGGACTTCATGAGACAAAGACTCTTGCACCTCAAACGTCCAAGGTTTCTCTCCTCTGAACTCCTATCACTACCAGATCTATAGCACTTATTTCCCTTTACCATATTCTCCATTGTCATAACTTTTATTTGTTTTTCTCACCTTTCAAGAGAAAACGCCATGGAGAGTAAGAATCCTATTTTATCTCCTGCGGGATTTGCCGCAAGGGTCTTGAACATAAGAGACACTCAGTAATTTGAGATTTGGTCTGCTGTGTAGTTCTCATCTTACTCAACAGGAGACACACATCTGTTGCTAATGACTAACTCTGCCAGCTGGCCTGAGGCCCATAGAAGAAATCAAAACAAAAACTGGAACACAACTCATTAAGTAGATTCTCAACAGTTTTTTATCACCGTATCTATTATTAGTCATTTCTTAATGTCATTTACAACATTTCTTATAGTTACTGATAACTTTTCGATCCTACTGATGAGAAGTGTGGAGGAAATTCAGAAAATGTCAGATCTCGGTACCGGACATACCGTGAGCTGTGTGATCTTAGGAACCTCACTGGTCTGTGGGAGCCTCAGGCTCAACTGCCTATATGGCTAATTAAGTTTTCATGATAGGTACCTCAGATATGCAACAATTATTAGGAAAGGATTAAAATGCAACTTAATGGTACCTCAGATATGCAACAATTATTAGGAAAGGATTAAAATGCAACTTAATGGTAACTAGTATTGAATAACAATCCCTAAGCTATTCTTTTGCTTGAATAAAGATGACAGAGATTCTATAAAGACAAAAAAGGCACAATCTTTTTTTACATACTTCACCCTTACTTCATGTGACTTTTAGAAACATTCTTCTTTAATTAATTCAAGTGTCATAAAGTATTTCTCCCAGTTAGATAGGAGATATTTTTTGGGGTGGGGGGGAATCATTTTCTTAGTGTTGCAAGTTGACCATGGCTAAGACTCAAAAAATCCGGACTTTAGGAAATGTATCAATATTACACTATTTTGTGGTTAGCATACTGGCCACATGAGCATTTGTCTTGAAGAGAAGGGATGATTGTGCTGTCACTCATATAAGCCAGGTCCTTCAAGTGGGGGTGCAGTAGAGGGTAGGCACTGTTTGCTCTCTGGTCCAGAAATAATGGCGCCCAAAGCTTCAGCAACCTAGTGTTTCTAAGAGTAAGTCAAGTGGAGACAGGTCTGATGTGAGTGACATACCTACCTCTGTTGCTCACTCATGGCAGAACATGTCCATGCAGCAACAGAGAGATGACTGCAATTTTAGGGAGCGTCCAGCCTCTTATCTGTTTGAATTGCTCCTTGATCAAGCTCTCTGAGGGAGGTATAAGAACATCCAAGATCAATACCCTGAATACAAGGACAATCCCTCCTCTGGGGCTGCAGCAGGACACACAGGGAGAGCCAAGACGAGAAGTGGCAGAGCCCAGAGTTGCTGTCTCATCAGTGGCGCTAGGAACAGATGTTATAGCTCGGTGACACAGTGAAACATAAAGAGTAAAGGAAATGAAGAGATTTATTTCTAGAGCATTCATGAAATTGCAGGGAGGATACTGTGAGTCAGGCTGGCCACTGGTGGAAACCACAAGGGTTCATTTTAACAATGTGGGTTTAAAAAGAGGAGTGTAAAATCACCTGATGTCAGAAGCTAGGTGAAGCCTCCATTACTAATTTATACAATTACTTAAAAATTGTGTTGAATCTACATTGCCAGTCGGTATTGTTGATTATGCAAATTAGTATGTACAAATATGTATTTATTATGTATGAAGAGGTACTAAATATATTTTCTCTATTTTCCCTATTTGAGATACACTTTGCTAAATCAGTGATAATGAATCTCTATAAGTTCTTCTTAGCAACACATACAAAGCACAAGGTCACCATACAACTGTTTTAGAACAATTCTTTCAGAAAAACATGGACATGAAAAAAAAATCCACATTTTTTTCTCTTTCTCTACATTCTGTCATTCCACACACATCTTCATATACACATGTACACACAGAAAATCAAGAAGAAATTAATAAGGATATAATGGTGATAAAACTTTTAACAGCTTATGGGAAATTAAAATTAAAGGGAAGTTTTATTTTCAAGTTTTATTCCTGGGTCAAAGGAAATAAAGAGACCACAATTTTCAATTCATACATTGAGATAGACAGGTGGAAGAAGAGAATATATATTAAAAAAAAAAATGCTAGGGGAAAAATCCCCCCCAATCTACCAAACTGTCACTCACTACAGTCATAGATCTATGCAGATCTGTAGCATCACTAATTATTAGTGATAAAGATAAATATTAGGGATAAAGAGAAATAATTTATATATTACATATTTTATGTGTTAAAATAGTATCAAGCAGTAGCTTCAGAGTTGAAAGTTTGTTAATATTGAGGAAATAAAAGTTAGTGAAAGAAAAACGAATTCCATTTAGGCAACATATACTTTTGGGGAAAAGTAGTGGTATGCATAACCCCATGACTAACCCAAATCTTTTAATATCTGTTAAGATTCCCAAACCAAAGTCAAGAATATCTGGTCTGTAGCTGCTCCTCCCAGCTGTCTCATGAAAGTGTATTGCACCAATCTTTAATTCCTGATTCATGGTAGAACTTATGGCTATTCCCACTGGGCTACTCAAAATTCTTAATTTGTTTACACATTTTGGCTTCTTTCCAGATTTTATGTGAACAGTAACTGATCCAAGAAACAAACAGGCGGAAATGTCTTTGAATAGCATTCTTTTACTATCAGGTCATACCTCCATTCAGTGTAACAGGGAACTGAATTCCTGAACTGGGCAGTTCAAGAATACATTTTTAACACTCAGGGGGGATTAAAGAGAATGATTTTCTATTCAAACAAGAAAAGAAAAAGGAACTATGAACTTAACAGGGTCTTAAAAACACACACAGGATGGAAGAAAAATTCTTTCAAACTATTGAAAAAATTAGTAACACGCAGATTTTATCATCTATTTCCTTCTCCTCAAAGGGATGTTTTGCTATCCACTTTGACTGAAGAGCTTGCCTTCAACCAAATTAAGGACTCAGATGTAAAGAATAATAAAGGGAAAAAAAAGAAAAACCTTACATACCAAAAAACCAGCACATTTCAATAGCCCATTTTATAATGTGGTAGAACAAAGAACAAAATGGATAGCTCCACAATGGCAAACCTCCAGAAACCTCATTCCGTTAATCTTCAAGATGCTTTGCCAAACCTTATCCAAATAACCCAATTTTTACAGTCTACAGACTAGTGGAAATTCTTACAAAACTGGCTTCCTTGCGGAATCTCAAATCATGTCTCCACTCAGGTCAAAAAGATCACTAGGATTGCCTTGGTGAAGTTTTTGCCTCTGGGCTCGGCTGTAATTTTGCAGAATGGAAAATGAGGGAATGCATCCAGGTAAAATTCTAGATGTAGATTTATATCACTTAAAAAAACAAAACAAAACAAAACAAAAAACCTTAAGTAAAGAACAACCTTCTTACTTATAATCTAATTCCCCGAAAAACTGTCCAAAATAGAGTCAGGAATTCTGCGTTCCCAAACCCAGTTTGGCTTTCTGTGTGCTGGCTGATCAAGTGTTCATTAAACTCTGCGTATGTATTTTTGCTACTGTCATGTCACAAGGTTGATCCAGACCTACCTCACAGAGACCTTGCAAGGATAAATTAAGATCAAACTGGAAGAAAAAAGTACATTTGACAAGTCAGGCTTTATCTGCGCTGCTAAAGAGAGCCAGATGTTTTAACAACTGCTCCGATTATTTGGTAGCATCCTCAACTAAGTAGAGAATAAATTTACATAATGCATTTCAGCTGTGAAGACATTTTTAAAAATCAAAGATTCCAATATTTCAGATGGTAAGAGAAAACAATTTGGCTTCTCGCAGGTCTAGCTCATTGTACCGTATACCCCTCACCCCCAAATCTTCCCATTGAGCAAATATTGTGATATATGTTTCGGAATGTCTAATGACAAGGGAAGACTTCATACTTTGTCATGTCTAGGCATTTTTCTTGACTTTCCTTTCTCCCATAAACATGATGAATGGACTTCTACTTCTCTTTCATGTTGTCTTGTGTTGCTGGGACACAAATGGCTCTACACAACTCGGGTTCAGCAAGAAAGTACTTCTACTTTTTCATCTTACACTCTCATTATTCAAGAATGTCTGATCATTCGCTGCTTAAGGAAACTCCTATAACTTTAGAGACCACAGAGGTGGCACTGATGTACCTGTGTGTCACTATCAGCCCTTGTCAATCTTACTGGCCCATGCAGATCCCGGGATGTTCCAAAATAAGTTTGTGGGTTCCGGGTGGTGATAGGTGAAGGAAAGGAACACTACAGAAACACTGAAAGACAATGGGATTGAGCCTTTTTCTTTTTTTTCTCTTGTTGTTTATGGAAAAAAAAAGATATTTCAGATTCCTATCTTTCTGGGTCATTCTTTAAGAGATCTTAGAATAGTATGTTTTGTAATATTGCATTGTACTGTGTTTAGGAATATAAGCTCTAAAGTGAGGTAAGCCTATTTGAATCTAATTTCTCCACTTCCTGCTTGAGTGAGTCTGAATATATTTATTTAAAATGTATTTGCCTTGGTTTGTCTTTTAAATACTAAGAAAGTTTAACCTCTTTTGTAAATTTTTCTAAAACATTCAGGCCTATTTTTCTCTCTTTATAAGTATTGAGAAGGGAAGGAGATAACCCTTAGAACCCTCTCATACTTGGGGATCATGACTCTGACCAACACTTCTTTTCAGCATTCTACTTTAGCAACATGGGCGTCTCCAGATACGTCCTCAGCTTTTGAGGACAAATACGACACGCACCGCCACAGGGCTTCTCTCCTTGGCGTGCAACAAAAAGTTACAGAACTTAGTATTAGCAAAAAAATAAGGAGCATTTATTCAGCTCACCTGCCTGGTGGAGGTCACCTGAACTGGCCTAGGGAGCCCTGCTGATCTCAGCTGGGCTTCTTCATCCATTTGTTGATATAATAGCTGGAGATCAACTGATCAGGGCTTTTATTTTCCTTCTGGAGACACCGGGCCAGGCAGGACATGTTCTCTCACGGTGGGGGCAAGAGTGGAAAGGAGCAAGCAGCAACATGCAAGGTTTCTTAAGGCTAGCCTCAGTCATGCATGACCACTTTGGCCTCACTCTGCTGGTCAAGCAGGTTACACGAGGAATCTCAAAGTCAACAAATGCCCACATGTTCCTCCTATGGAAGCTGAGTGGAGAGAAAGAACATTTCTGAACCAGGATTCAACCCAGTACACCCATGCAGACATTGTCAAGTGATCACAATACTCTTTTCCACTGTGACTGAAGAGAGACTTTATATTCTTAACAGCCACTGTTATTGCTAGGAAACCTGCTAAATATGAGGGGAAGAAGAAAAAAAATCTAAATGAGACTTCTGATTTTGCAGATTTTTAATATATCTTACAGAATAGATCTGATCTCAAATTCATCTGTAATATAAAACATAGCATTGTTATTTTTTGAGAGTACGTGTTATATTGTAATTGAGTTAGTATGAAAAAAATATATATACCAAATATCAATGATAATTGTCATTGAATTTTAAAAGACCAATAATATTTAGCTATTTATCGCTTATATTTTATCTTAAGAGAGAATATACTGAGAATCTTTAATATTGTGTTACTTTTCATTTAAAAAATGCATACATTTTTTATAATTTTGAAACTAAAAAAGTACAAGAACATATATAAATGGTACAATGCCCTAACCACCCACACAACCAGTTCTGATTTATTTTAAACCATACTAATAAATCCTAAAATGGTATATACTTTTTCATTTATTCTGTTTATTTTTTAATTAAACTTTGAAAATAAGTTCACTCCATCAAAATGGCTGTAACATTTTAATTCAAATATTATTTATTCTTCCTTGGCCTAATTAGTTTCAACATTAAAAGGAAATAGAATTTGCAGATTTTAATATGAGAAAATGTTCTACTGTAACTTGATATTTATAAAATGATCATTTGTATGTATTAAGTAAAATTTGGCAGTGATAACCAGCATGGAAAAAAAAAAAGAGTTTACCTGTTAAACCAATGCAAAACATTTGAAATGACCACAGTAAGAATGGCTCTGGGTAGAATATGTGTCCAATTCTTACCTATAAATTCATATACTTGCAACAAGTTATCCCTCAAATTGAGCAGTTTAATGGAAAAAAAATCGTACCTCTTACTAATATGTCATGAACCAAACCTCTGATCACACTGTTAAATTCCATATCTAACTAAATTGCATTTAATTAACTAGCAAACATTTAGAAAGTAAATAGTCATTCACAAAATTTTCAACAGGTAGAAAACAATCTGAGCAATGCTGATGCATAACTTACTATTACTGTAAAAGACATTTTAGAAAATAAAGTGAAAATAGACAGTTCCCATGAAAGAAGCAGTGATGAAAATTTAACAAAAAGTTGCCTCTGGATCTCTTAAACCCTAAAAACAACCAATTTATCCTTCTCTCTTGGCCAAAAATTTTCTCCATTCCCTTCACCCTTACCTACAATTTCTATATGTTGGAAAGATGGCTGGAAAGCCACAAGCTTCAGGACTTTCTTCTGGTTATTGGGATGATCTGTCCCTCTTTTCCATTCCTCCAGTGCTCACTGGGAGCCTCTGGCTTACTTCCCAGAGCCCCTCAGCTGGACAGCCTTTGCCAGCATCATAATTAAACAGGGAGATGAGCTTCAAACTTATTTTCAGTGGTCCTGATTTTAATCTCTACCTTTTGTTACTAGCAGCCACATGGCTCTCAACAAGGTAGTTAAGATTGCTGAACCTCCAGTAACATCTACACAATAAAGGATGTGGGGAGACTTCTTTATTTTCAAAGCTGTCAATCACTTTGCAAACTGTAAGAAAAAAATCAAATGCTGTGATAATGGTGATGAGGACGACAGTGATTATTTCAGTCATGAATTAGTATTTTATTACCTAAAACCTCATTATCCTAAATATTCCATTTGCCTAAGGTAAAGTCATTAGTCATCACCCCCAGATAAATTCTGGTGTAATTCTTTAATAAATTGAAATTCAAGGTAACTTAACCACTACTCAATTCTGCTGTGCCACAGATACACTGTTTTTGCCTTTTACTCAAAAGCACTCACTTTCTCTTTAAAACCCTGATATTTTCCTATTTGCCTTTATAACCACTTCCAAATTCTTAAAATAGTTTTACCTGAAGACTTCAAAAGATGCAGGTGTGGACCTTTTCCTAACACACTCAACCCACCACCTTAACAATGACACAGATGGTCTAGCCAGAAGTCTACACATTGCCCACATACTTTCACCATCACAATTTTGAATTAAAACATTTAAAACTGTCTATCCTCCCAAGAGGAAAAAAAAAAAAAAAAGTGGCAAGCCCAGGAATTTAGATCCAAGCTACACTGAAATATCACATTTCATTGAGGAGAATGAATTGAAGTAATTACTTCATGTCCATTATATTCTACTATTACTTAAATGTAAAATATAAACTCTCTTAATAATATAGATACTAGATAAAAACAGGGAAAATCATCCAACATGTTAAGAAGAAATTTCATAGAAATTCTCACAGTTTATCTTTAACTGGTAACATCTCAAGTAACCTAAGCCTTGGAATCTGATCTAATGTGTTTTTATAAATGTAAAAATAGAATAAACGTTATCTCTAATGATTGTATACACATTTTTTGCAAAATTTAATGTAAGGGAAAATCATTTAACTTTTAAGATGTATATACCAGTGGAAATTTGAAAGAATAAAAAATATTTTAAAAGTTTTTAAAAGTATTGGGGCACCTCAATGGCTCAGTCAGTTAAGAGTCTTACCCTTGATCTAGCTGAGGTTTTGATCTCAAGGTCATGAGTTCAGGTCCTGAATTTGCTCCATGCTGGGCATGGAGCCTATTTGAATAAAGAATTACAATAATAATTTAAAAAAAGATAGCAGTATCTGTATCAAAAAACAATTTATGACTCCCTACCTTTCAGAAAAGACTAACTTGGGACTGACCAAAATAATTTCACTTTAAAGAAGATTTCTGTCTTCTTTTAAATGTCAGAAATGTCAGAAAAATCACAGACCTTTTAAAATAAGCCAAAATTATTTTTCATAAACCAAGGAAAACACACAATTTTAAAAGACAAGAGGAGGAGGGAATTATATCTCCTTTATGGATCTAGAGGCCAACAGTGAAAATGTTTGAACCAGAGTTCCCTGCTATTTCTTTTATTTATTTATTTTTTTAAGGTGTGGAAAATTAGAAAAAAAGTCAAAATATCACCTGGTAAGAGGACAATTAGAATCAAAAATAAAGTTAAATCTTTTTTTTACTAGTTTCTGATAGTGTGATTTATTACTCAGCACAAAGATAATAGTTGAAGTTTTCTAAATCCTCATTCCTAATTAGCTCATCCATAATGTTTGCTACTTGACTTTTCATGCCTTTGCAGAAGATTATGTGAAGGCTATTACTTTTCATTTGCATATTTTCTGACTAATTTATATTTGACATGCACAAAAGTATTTTTTCCACAGATATAAAGACTGATTCATTTCTATAACCCAAGCATCACATCCTACAATTTGTGAGACATAAAAGACAACTGAGACATTTTACCACATGCAGTAGGGAGGGTAGCACGGCAGGAACACCTCAGTAAATGGTTCTAAAACCCACTATGTTATTTCCTGTGTCCTTCATGCTACCAGGAGCTGACCAACCAGTCCAGAATTTCTGTCTTTGATTAAGGTGCTGATGATGGCGGCAGCTTGCCTTAAACTTGCCTGTAGCTTCTGCTCATCCTGAAAAAAAAAAAAAAAAGGATAAAACAATAATTATTTTAAAAAGAAAATATGTCCCACATTAAATTTAATGGTGACTTCTATCTTTTAATATTTCTTCATTTTTAGTTTTTTCCCCAACAGCTTTATAGGAATATAATTGACACGTAACATTGTGTAAGTATAAAGTGTATGATATAATGATACATCTATGTATTATGAAATGATTACTACAAAACGATCAGTTAATCCATCACCTCATACAGTTACCATTGAGGGGGTAGGGAGAACATTTAAGATATCCTCTCTTAACAACTTCCAAGTATAGGATATTGTTAATTATAATCACCATGCCATACACTAAAATCCCAGAACTTATTCACCTGAGAACTGGAAGTTTATGCTCTTTGATCAACATCTCCCCACTTCCTCCATCATTCAGCCTGTCAGCCACCAACCTCCTGTTTTTAGGAGTTTGGGGAGCCACTTTTCAAGGTCCTCTGCTCTCTGGACCTGGCATTCTATGGAACTCAGACCAAAGTCACTGGTATGTACGTGGTCCCTCAAATAAAGGAGAAATGCTTTTGCAAGCACTTTTCATTACATACAAAATATATCTGCTGAAGATTCCAGGAAAACACTGACACACTTTCAAATGCTAGCAGTATGAAACAAAAGATTTTCCCTTAATCCAGTATCTGGCCAACTCTGGCTCTTCACTCAAGTGTGAATATTTCATCGATGATGCAAGCCTTTCCTTCATCTTGTTTCTGAGTGTTCTCCAACAACTGACTATGTTATAAACTGTGAATACCAGTCTGGGAGGAAAAATAAAAACGGCTTGTTGTTTGTGAAGTAAGGATCAGGCACATTAGTGAAATGAGTTTCTCACAAGTTGCTAAAATGTGGTTTTGCCTGTGAAATCATATTGCCTATGAATATATGTTTATTCCAACTGTTCAGGCTTACTTGAAGGGGATCAAGGGATGATAGATAATATGATGGGGAAGGGAAAGCCATAAAAGAGCTAATATCTTTAGGGTCTCTGTGTTATGAATTGTGCTAGGTTCAAAAAGAGGGACCTGGTAGCTGACTTCTAAATGCTGGCATCATCCTTAATACCCCTTCCTAATGTTAGGTTTATCACCAGTACTGCTTCTACCTTCTTAACGTTTCTTGAATCCATTTACTCCATTCAAACTGCTACTGCCAGTAAAACATATCCATCCTAAATTACTGGAATGATCTCATTAACAGTCTCTCTGAAGTCTTGTCCTCTTCTGCCCTGTTTCCCACACAGCAGTCAGAATACTTATTTTAACACAGATATCTGATCACATCACTACTCTGCCTAAAATCCTTTTGAGGCTACCTTTGAACTTCAGGATCAAGTCAGAACCCTTTACCTTTTTATCCTTTCATCCTCTTCTTGCCATTCCCCTATATTCACTCAATTCCCCAAACCACATAGAACCGCTTAAGATTGCCCAAACAAGTTATTTTTCTAAACTTCCATTCCTTTGCCCCAGCTAATCCCTTTGCCAGGACAGCTATCTCATACCCTTCCTAGCTTAGCTGACCCTAGCTGTTCTTTGTGGTTCTACTCAGCTTTCAGTGGTTGCAGTCTACCTGGACTCCATCCCCCAGCCCAGCTAGGTGAGCTGAATCTCTGTTTCCACAGCCATTAATTCCTCCAGTACAATGAATTCTTATAGTCTTTTTAGTTGACCATCTATTCCACCAGATGATGAGGTTCTTTATATAAAGAATTTTTCATTTTTGTCTTTGAATATGGAACATTTAGTTCAATTCCCACCACATGGCAGCACTCCACAAATTATAACAAATTCGAAGTAAAGAAGGCTATGATATAGGTATCATCATCCTTTCGGTTTAACTCATTTGTTAACACTGACCACTTTTTGGTTACTTTGTTTACTCCTGTTTGCATATTTGGGAGGAAGCCTGGCAAAAGTACAAAGAATATTATCAAAACCTTTCCACTCCCACACCTTCACCAGCCCAGAGGCCCCAGGTTCCTCATCTGGGAGGATGGTGGGGAGAGACCACCTCTGCTTAAGCTACACTTTTCCATCAACTTCCCTGATTGTGTCCTAAGGAGTAGATCTGGGGAAAATCCACAAGGGTTATTGAATGGTGGCTACTTTGCATCTTACAAGTGAGTTTTATTAACATTTCAGTATTGGATTTCAAATCCTGTACTGTTTTTCTTAATATCACAAGACCTAAATCATACATAAACTATTCTAAAGCCAAATATGTTTGGGATTAAAAGGTGACTCACTTTTATGGGAGCAGAGATCATTTATAAATACATAAATAAATACTCTAAAACTGAACAAAATATAAATTAACACTAAATACTAATTTTTCACTCTTAATGACTAATTAATTACAATTACACAGGGTTCATAATACACATCTATGCCCGTCTCATTTATTAAATTGAGACATACAACAGATGATGAAAATTAGTTTCCCCTTTAAAAATAAACAGAAAAAGACTATCTGTACAGCCTCTTTGAAACCAGTTTATTCTTGTCATAATGAAGGCAACAGAGTAACATATGAAGAAGATGAAAAATCTGCTTCAGATCCTAGGGCTAGAAAAATCATATTTCTAAATCTTAGAATGATTCTTCTATTTTTATTTTGATAGCTCCGTAACTTATATACCTTTAACTAACGATTTTAAGAATGTTCTTTTAAAGGTTAATTTATTTGTGCAATTTCTATAGGCATCATTTGGAATCTGTTTAATTCAGTAAGAAGAACCTACATTACTCTACTATTTTCCCTTTCTTCCTGAGCTCAATTATTTCATTCCTGAAAAATACAGAAATTCAAAAAGCAATTAAGCAAGATGGTGAGACCCACCTCTATTCAGAAAATTCTACTTTGTACAAAGAGGTGTTCAACAATTTTTCAAACTCATCTCAAACTCTTTTCAAACTCATCTCAAAACTATCTCTATAAAAGCATTGCTGATTGAATTTTTTTTAAAGGCAAATTCAAACAGATCTTATAAAAGCATTTCTTGCTGCCAACAGACATGAAAACCAGTGTTTTTAATTGAGGAGGTGGGGGGAACAGGGTAGGGGAGACTTACAGTTGATCATTATCACCCACACACAAATGTCTGTGTGTATGTGTGTGTATACATATGTATGTATGTATAAACACATATATTCTTTTGTGTATTCCAAATATCATATAACAAAAATGTTTAATGTTAAAATTAACTAAGCAAGGTCAATATGAATATTGAAAAATCATATCGACAGCACAGATTCTTGATATAATGTAATGAATGGCATTGACTGCTGTGGTCTTCCTCCCCAAAACCCATAACCCCAGTCTAATCATGAGGAAAATATTACACACATTTCAATAGAAGGGTATCTTACAGTATATCTGAATGGTCCTCCTCAAAATTGCAAAATTCATCAAAAACAAGCCTGAGAAACTGTTATAGCCGAGAGGAAACTAAGGAAACGTGACAAACTAAAAGTAATACAACATCCTGGCATAAAAAATAATACATTAGCTAAAACTAAGGAAATCTGAATAAACTATGGACTTTAGTTGTTAAAAATAAGGGAGACTGGGTGGAGGGCATATCATAACTCTCCACTGTCCTGCATAATACCACGCATATTATTTGTCATAAAAGTATGTGTTCAATTTCAAAATATTTCTCTTGATTTTAACAATGTTTCTGTGTCAGAATTACAAGACTTGATGTACAAAGTTAATTCATTTGTGTGCGCCAGTCCATTTGTATATTCCTTAAATAAAATACACCATTCTTTCCATAAATTATGCGATTGATAAGGGCACCAACTCTAGAATGAGACTGCTGGTATTCAAATACAGGCTTTGACAATTTTCAAGTGGTGTTGAACAAATATTTAAGTTTCACAATTCTCCATGTTTTCTTCTAAGAACTGCAATAACAGTATTAGCGGCCTCGCTGCTCTTCTGTGAGGACTAAATCAGACAAGACAAATGAACCACAGATACCAGGTCAATATGCATTCATAAGAGTTGTTAGAATTATTTTTATGATGTGCACGAACTTCACCCATGACACTGTAGCTGAGATTACCCTCTCATCACACATAGCCATTAAGTCTGATTATCTACTCTATGCAAAAACGATGCTGCAGCTCTTGGACAGGAACCTATGAATGCCTACTGTCCTTGAAAGAAAAGCCTATTAGGTAATATTCACCCCAGCTGTCTTGTTGAGAGAATTTTTCCAAACTATGAATAAGAGAAATAGAGTCAAAGAAGGGAATGATAGGCTCTCCAGGTAGCAAAGACACAGATTACAATTTAGAGTTGTTAAGGTGGCACGGATTTGTACTGATAAGTCCCTGACAGTGGGGAGTGGCTGAGAAGTCCTAAAAATCTGCCAAGAATTCCTTCATTCCTTGGTCAACTTCTAAGCTGGACTTCTGCAGGAAGACCCAGAGGGGCCTAGCAGAGAATGACTTCTGGAAAGCTGGGAAGCTGAGCAAAGATTCAGAGGTCACACTGTACTAAGGACAAAGAGGTTAGATAGGAGTTCAGCTAGAATGAAGAGATCTTGCTGAATAACCATGGCTTTCGGATGAGAGCTCCAAAAGGCCACGCCTACAGCCTGGGAATAAAGACAAAATGGAACTGAACCTGCCCAAACAAAGTTTAAACAGCCTCCAGAAGATCAGGTTGATCTCCCAATAATACAAACACTTGCCAGAAAAAATTTTAATACTCTTTGGAGGAAGCTAAAATAAGCTAGAGCCCTTAAAAAGTTTTATTACTCAAGTATGACACATAATAAAATCTTACTAGAAGAGTAAAGAAGCAGTAAACAGGAAAAAAAAATGAGAGAAAATCATCCTTATATAGGATTGCTTTCAGACATAATCCACATGTTGGATTAGCATGCAAGGATTCCAAAGTTACTATATTTAATATGTTAAAAAAGATAGAAGAAGGGGTGCCTGGGTGGCTCAGTTGGTTAAGCAACTGCCTTCGGCTCAGGTCACGATCCAGGAGACCCGGGATCGAGTCCCACATTGGGCTCCCTGCTCAGCGGGAAGCCTGCTTCTCCCTCTCTCACTCCCGCTGCTTGTGTTCCCTCTCTCGCTGTGTTTCTCTCTGTCAAATAAATAAATAAAATCTTCATTAAAAAAAAAAGATAGAGGAAGAGATGGAAACACTATTAAAAAATGGACATTTTCAACATTGCATGGGAATCTATAATAATATTTACAACTATAAAATATAATATTTGAAATTAATAATGGATTGGCTTAAGATGAGATGGGCAGAGCAGAAAACAGTATTAGTGATCCAGAAGACAGGTTAAAATATATACATATATATCCAAACAGAAGTACAGAGAGAGAAATGGTGAATTAATACCATAACCATCTAAATACTTACAACCGTATTACTATTCCATTTCCCTACTGCTTTCTTACCTACTGTCACACTCCATTGCCACCATCAAAATACCTATTTTGGACATTTAGAAAATCACATATGGGTTCTCTCAGTAGCCATGTCACCTGGGGAATGTTTACTACATGAAAATAAGCATAAAAAAATAGTCAACCCCATTTTTAGAAAAACCCAACATCAAGTACATAAAAATTCAAAGAACTAGGCTGAAGGAAATATCGTTACAGCTGGGCATAAAGGGGTGAGGGAATTCAGAGTATGCTAAGACCATGTAACACTGAAATGACTTCTGAAGGAGATGGAGAAGGATGAGAAAAAGAGGAGGCAAAAACTGCAAAGTCCAGAATGGACATGAAATATTGAGGGAACAAAAAATCATGGCTGATTTTCACTGTGGCATAGCAATGTGATACACTAGACCTCACAAAGTTATTGCAGGGAAAGCAAGCACCCAAATTCCCACAAAAAATATAAAAATAAATCTACTAAAATTAAATTTATCAACAGTTCATTTCCTGTCTATAAGTCTAGCAATTTCCAGGCTTCAGGTTTACCTTAATTTCCACTCTCCATCCAAAAAGAGCATAAACTTTAAACACAGCACACCAATTTTTATATAATCACTCATAAAAATCAAAGGAATACATTTCTTGAATTTAAAGAAAAACAGGAGGCTATTTAGTGAGGCAAGATGAGTTAGTCTACATTTTCCCTTAAATCTAAATGATCTTTATCATTGTAATTCTTTGTTTTCTATTATATTATCCTGCTCACAGCAATGTCAAATTTTTGAGAAAAATCTTAAAAATTGCTAACTCTATCCTGTCATAAAGCAATAAAAATGTAACTGCTGGCTCAAAAATGCAGCATTCATTCCTTTTCGTGATTACAAATGTATTAACAAAATAGAAGCCAGTCAGAAAGGAAATAAAGAATACAGTGGGTCTGATTTTTTAAACTATTAGGAAGGAAAATATCAAAATGTTAACCAGAGTTATTTTTTAAAAGATTTAATGTATTTCTTAGAGACAGAGTGCAAGAGAGCTCAAGTAGAGGGAGGAGCAGAGGGACAGGGAGAAGCTCGGCAGGGAGCCCCAATTGGACTCAATCCCAGGACCCTGAGATCATGACCTGAGCCGAAGGCAGATACTTAACTGACTGAGCCACTGAGGGCTTCAACAAGTTATTTTTGAATGATGGATTTATGGCCATTTTCATTTCTTCTCTGTGTTTCATTCTCAAAATTTCCATAATGAAATGAATATTCTTTTAATAAGAAAAATAAGTTGTTTTAAAATTTAGCTTCAGGAACTAAATTTCATTTGTTATCACATAAAATCCATAATAAAGAACACTGTCCACATTTCCAGGAAACATTTATCTCCATAAAATATCTTCAAAATCTGCACAAACAAAACATTTATTTGAATATTTTAGCCTTCAATAAAAGTCCAAGAAAGAATTATATTAATAATTCACAAAGCCTTAGCTTTCTGCTGACTTAAAGGTTAAAGAAAATATCATGGAAATCAAGCTAAAGGAAACAAGAAAAAATTTGTAGTTAATTTTATTCAGTACATTAACAATTGCTCATTCAGATCCTGAAGATTTTCTCAATAGTCAGATTTTTTATATATTAGGAAGAACATGAGATGAAACATAAATATATAATAGTCCTTTTAAGTTTTCTATACCCTCAAACTGAATTATTTAGGATGAGAATCCACATGGGTTTTATCTAGAAACACCAAATTTAGCTATTTCCTTATCCCTTGTCATTTCAAGATTAAGATGACAAATACTGTGTTTAGTTGAAAGACACACAAAAGTTCTAATTAATATTACCTCTTAAACATATAAGGTAATTCTAAATTTACTCCAGACTAATTATGTCTTGTCAATGGAATCCTGGACTTTAGCATTTTGCATGTGGTTTGTTTTCTGGTTGACAGGTAGGTTTTCCTATGATGGTTGTATATATCTATCATCTTCAATAGAGTAGGAGAGTTTTGATGCAGAAATTCTCATGGGACTTCTAAGCCATTGGCAAAATTTGGGAAATCAGGGCAAGTAGGAGACGACATTATTTTCACAGAAGATTGGGAATGATAGGAACAACTCCATGATTTATAGTAGCTCTTCTTTCCCCACCTTCCCATCATCTACTACTATTTGAACAACAAGCCTGCAGTTCCAGAGAAATTATATCTCACAAGTGTGTACAAGTGGTCAGTTTTCTATGATGCCTATGTCTTCAAAATTTCTTACTCATTAAATGTTCCATTCCATTTTCTCAAGGACAATGTAGGGCAGAACTATTCCCAGTGTACACAAACTTGAAAAACTTTATAAAAGGTTTATTTTAAAACATTTATTTATATCACTGTACTACACAGCTCTCAGTATTTGAAATAAAGAGGCATAAACAAATGTACAGTATGCTGTTAGGATCAAATTTATGTGGGTTTTGTGGAAGACACTCTCAAAGAATAGCAGGAAAAGCTATGACATCATTGTTGTCCAAATCTTTATAGACAACCTGAAAGGAAATCTCTTAGAGATATTCATCCTCCACACATCATTTCTAAAGAACACAATGTCCTCTGTTAAAAAGGAAACTATAAAGTTAAAATATATGTATATACATACTTATGCTTTAGCTGTCCCAGGATATTACACAGTCCTTTTTGAAAGGTAAACATTACATTGTCTCAGCAACTTCCATTCCTAAAGTCTAACTCAATTTCCATGAGTTACAAAATTCTTGAAATTCAGGTTGCTCACATTTTGACATTAATATCCCTCTTCCATCTACCCTTGTTTTGGTGAACTCACACAGAAATTTTTGAAATGCCAGAATATGTCAAAAACTTCCAATCCAAACAAATAGAAGTGCACAATCTATATCCATCCATACATTTATATCTACATATCTTTATAGAAAGAATGCACTATATACAAAAATATAGCATATAAAATATATAAATATGCTAAATTAGGCTTGGAAATCTTTTAACATTTTTGTTACATTTGTAAGATAATATCAAATCAAAAATTCGTATACATTTTTCTCACACGAAGAAAAAGCTAATAGTAAAACACTGCCCCCTAGTGGAGATGAAAATGAATGTTTGGTGTGCATAAATGTCCAAAATTTCAGGAAAAAGCACTTACTGACAGAGTTTGAGAAAAACAAAACCGTCCTCTCCAAATGAAAAACATTTGTATCTTTCTCATTTGATTTAAACAACTGCCTTCTGAAAACCTCAGTAATACAATACTACAAAAATGCACCTGGATTTACTTATTAACATGACCCTCACACAGCAGTTTCCTCTATTCTCCATGCCTTGCCTTGCCGTACTGTCGGTGTTCAATAACTATCTGTAGAGAGAGCTAAGAAAAAGTAATTGGTCAGGGGAGCTTGGGTGGCACAGTTGGTTAAGCATCCAACTCTTGGTGGCTTAGCTCAAGATATGGATCCGGGGGGGGGGGCACCTGGGTGGCTCAGTCGGTTAAGCATCTCCCTTCTGCTCAGGTCATGATCCCAGAGTCCTGGGATAGAGCCACAGGTCACGTTCCCTGCTCAGGGGGGAGTCTGCTTCTCCCTCTCCTTCTGCCCCTCCCTCTGCATGTGTTCTCTCACTCATTTGCTTTCTTTCTCTCGCAAATAAATAAAATCTTTACAAACAAAACAAAACAAGATATGGGTCCTGGGATGAGCTCCCTACTCAGTGGTAAGTCTGCCTCTCCCCCTCTGCACTTCCCCCATCACTCGTGCTTGCTCAAGTGGGCATGCTCTCTCTCTCTCAAATAAATAAATTCTTTTTTTTTTTTTTAAAGATTTTATTTATTTGACAGAGAGAAACACAGCCAGAGAGGGAACACAAGCAGGGGGAGTGAGAGGGAGAAGCAGGCTTCCCGCCGAGCGGGGAGCCCAATGTGGGACTCGATCCCAGGTCTCCAGGATCGTGACCTGAGCCGAAGGCAGTCGCTTAACCAACTGAGCCACCCAGGCGCCCCATAAATAAATTCTTAAAAAAATAAATAAAAGTAATTGGTCAAAACTCTGGAGCACAGCACTATTACTCTGCTGAATAGAAATAGAGAATAAAGATAGGAAAGACCCAAGCCATGCAGTATTCAGTGCCAGAGTCCAGGGAGCGTAAAACATGGGCAGGTAAAAAGCAGCTGTCTTCCATGAGAAACAAGCAGTTCAATATTGTGTCAATTATTTCTAGATCTGGAATTTGTCACACTGTCATACTTTATTTTCTTATAACATCATTCATAGTATCAATTCTACAACTGAATAAAGTTGAAAAAGTGGTCTCATACACAATGTCCCTTTTAATTAGCAAAATGTTTTGATCCTATACAATTCTCCCAGCAGTTACCAAGTCCTGTTAGCTTTCTATGGTGATATCCCTCACCAGTCACACTCCAACTTCTCCAAGTCTACGGCCACACCATCGTGTAGCTCAATTCCTCTAGGATTTCCTAACTGGCTACTTTTCTTGACCTTTGGGTACTGGTCTCAGCTCACTAGGACACCATTTTCTTTAGATCAAACTCACCTTTCTTTTAGCACATTCTTCACGTACACATTTAAGACTGTCCATAATCAATCCAATTAACCCTTCTAACCTAGTTCTTCTCTACAGAATCTACTTCTGTAGCCATACTGCTATAATCAGTTATTCCTTCTTTAGTAAAATGGCTTTCTAGTAATTTTCTACTTCACATCAATTTTCAAAAACCTGGCTATGGGGCGCCTGGGTGGGCTCAGTCGTTAAGCCTCTACCTTCAGCTCAGGTCATGATCCCAGAGTCCCGGGATCGAGCCCTGCATCGGGCTCCCTGCTCCGTGGGAAGCCTGTTTCTCCCTCTCTCACTCCCCCTGCTTGTGTTCCCTCTCTAGCTGTGTTTCTCCCTGTCAAATAAATAAATAAAATCTTTAAAAAAAATTGGCTGTGATGACTAGTATGTCTTACTGAATATCAATAATTTACATTATCATAATGTCTCACAATCCCTTACTAATATTTTTATTAGGTTTGCATGTGTATAGGTCTTATTCTCTTAGCTAAATTGCAGAGAGTAAAAGACAACTCTCCCAAATTAAATTATAACCTCAAATAAAGTACTAATTCACAGTAGGTACTCAATAAATATATACTAACTGGCTCAATTTGCTAATGAATTCTATAAATATCTGGCTTTCTATATGACTATTAAGACATCTTTGAATATCAAAGTATTTAAAGGATTTATCCTTATGAAAATAATCTCCTAAAAATAAGAAAAAACTTTCATCTGTACTTAGAAACTAGAAAGATGTCAAAGCTACAATTGTGTGCTACATGATTCCCCCTCCTATGAAATAATATCTGGTCTGGGAGGGACAGACAAGGGACACTGATAAATTTACATGAATATACCCAAGTCAAGAGGATAAAGTCAGATGACGAGGCAAATATTCTGAGATAGCATGGCTGCATAGGCAGAAATGCAACACACACTAGGTGTTGGTGGAAAATGGGTACTGTTTCCATTATGCATGAGAAATGAGAGGAGGGACAGAAAAAATATCCAGAAGAGTTTGTTCTTGAGTGGGATGGTCCAGGTAGAAAAACTACTAACACAAAAATATTGAGAATTCTTCTAGAGCAGAAAGACTAAGTTTTCCCCATAAAATTAATATTCAAAATTTTAATTACAAACTTAATATAAGGAGAAACCTAAATAGGGTCAATGCAAACATATTTTCTTGGTAGCAGTGTGTGTGTGTGTGTGTGTGTGTGTGTGTGTGTGTGTGTGAGAGAGAGAGAGAGAGAGAGAGAGAGAGAGAATATGAGAGAAGAGGAGAAAGAGATAAAGAGAATTATTGTTGGAATAGTTTTGAGCAGTTAAAAAGAAAAATACATCCAGTTAATGACCATTAGACTCTCTAATATTGGTTAAATGGGTGATCCGATAGTAACCAAATCTTAATATCCAAGTTCCACAGTAAAGTGTTTACCATTACATTAAAGACTTAATCTCCTTCCAAGACAGAAGCTTTAAATCACAACTTATATAGAGAGTTCTATCCTGACCAGACTGGTTCTTTTTATCAGTATTAACTACCAAAAAATCTAACCTGGCACAACTCCCTCCTGTATCAGAGCAGACTGCTTTCTCATGGAGAAGGTCACAGATGGTAGAAGTTTGCCTATAAAGGCTTCTTCCCAGTGAGGAGAAAGAAAAAATCATATATGAAATAATATTCTAAGTGGAAAGAACTTTCTGGAGTTACCAGAATTAAATCTCTTTCTAAAGTGACACTACTAAGTGAAGACAACAGTAAGATTCAAGAACAAAGTAGGAATAATTTTATGTCATAAGAGATTTCATGTAGGTATTAAATAAATGTATTTTGAATTAGCAATCTCATTGGAGGTGGGAGACAACCTACTTCTATATAAAGCTGAATTCAATTAGTGGAAGTCAAACTTGAAAATGTTTAGAACTCAGAAGAATAAAGGACTGAAAATAGTTCATGAGAAGTCGGAACATAATTTAAAAATTTAATTTATAAAGGAAATCTGGGGAGAAAACACAATAGATATGGCAGAAGTCATAATGATGCAGAAAAAAAAAATTCCCTTAATTGAATTTAATGTCAGAAATTACAGACAGAGGTATCATTGAGTGCCTGGCAAAATTAGTAACAATCCCCAAAGAAGCCATATTCATATGTTATCTTCAGTTAAATATAAAAATTCTAGAGCCGAGCCATCCACAGACAATACAGATTATTTTCAATAGGCAAGGGCGGCCTTTTGTGAAATGCTAAGTACCACAAGAAAAGGGCACTTAAGGAAAAGATTGTTACTTTAGAATCCAGACTGAGTGTTAGAAGAATAAAAAAGAAGGCATTTGTGATATGAAAGGGCTCTAAAAACTACCAATCAGTGGAGACTTTCTCTAAAAAGGATGAATTTTAAAATTTATCTGATGATGAAATGAGGGAAAATAACCTTACTTAACCAATGGTGAAACGAGAACAGGGGACTCCTTTCAACAACTACTTAGGTAATTTACCTGATGCCAGACAGTAGGCTATCTATGAAGATGTGAACAGACATCCATTTCTCTACTTTACGGAATATGTAGTTACTTAAGTCAGACAAACACATAAACATGTTCATAGTAGCAAGCTATGAAGGAAACAAAAGACCAATATATTATGAAAATAAAACCAGCATTAAAATTTTTAAGCTCAAAATATTTTTGCAACTATGTAAAAAAAAATCCAAATAAATAAAGAGGGAAATGCAAAAATGAACAAGCAAAACTACTTGCAAATATGTAGATGTAAAATATAAGAAATAGAACTTTAACAAACGAAAACTATTACTGAATTTAAATAAACAGAAAATCCCAAAGCATGTGTCAGAAAACAGAGTAGACCTAACTAAAAAGACTATTATTGAAACTGAAGGCAGAGTTGAAGAAATGACTCAGAATTCATATCAGAAATGACAAAAAATAGGAAATGTAAAAGGAGGTTATAGAATTTGGCAGATATAACAACGTCCAATATATATTTAATCAGAATTCCAGAAGGGGAGACTAGAGACAATTGGGAAAAATAAAAATAAGAACTATTGCTAAAACATTTCCAAAAGTTATGAAATACATGAACTCATTCATAAAGGAAACCCAGTAAATTCCACTGTTGATAAAAATGAAATTCAACAAATAGACAAATAAGTGAACAGTGAAACCTAAATATTAAGAGATAATCTTAAAGCAGTTAGAACAGACCAATAGAGGACTAACAATTAGACTTTCCACAGTCTTCCTCACAGCAACAATGGAACCAAGAACACCATGAAGTATCTGCAAAGTGCTGAAGACAAAAAGTAGTCTCTCTCCAACAAACAAACAAACACTGTTTACCTACAATACTTCTTACTTCCCACCACAGACACTATGCATCAAGAATGAAGATAAAATATGAACTCCTTTAGTTAGGAATAAACTTTTATTCCTAAAAATACTCTGATAGTAAAGGATGTATATCAAGTGGAAGAAAAATAATTTCAAAAGGAAGTTCAAATAGGGTAGGTAGCTTTGGAAAATTAAAGAACTTTAAAATAACTAAATCTGAAAGCAGTATCTCCAGAAAATCAGTAAGTGAAACACTTAAATAAACAGTATAAATAAAAATATTGGTTAAGAACAGTAGCATAGAAAATGGAAGGTGAGTGATCAAAATGTTCTAAGGTCAATGAAAATGTTGGGAGAGCAATTAAAATACACGGTTAAGATTTTCACTGACATAAGCAAAGTAAATTCCAGAAGGTCTACAAATGTCTAACAATAGGATATGTTATTTATCAGTTGAGAGAAAATAGAGTAAGAAACAGGGCTTCCAGGCAGCTAAAGCCAAGGCAGTTCTCATAATATTTAAAAGAGAGAGAGACTGATAAAAACAAAACTGAACAATAAAACTACACATACACAGAAACACACCCATACACAACAACTTCAGGGTAATTTGAAGACAGAACGTCTGAACTACAAAATAACTTCAAGTTAAAAGATAAAAAAGAGAAAATCATCAAATGTAAATGAGCCATTTCTCATACTTCTGTGCCTTGTCACAAGGCTCACGGTGATGAAAGGCAGTCTAGAAAAACTTAAAAGGAAGAGGGGAGCTACTGATAAATGCAAAGTTGATCTAAAACTATTACCAAAAAGAGTAAGCCTGCCTTAAGTGTGAAAATAGCAAGAAAGGGTGCACATCTGACCAGCATGACCAATTCAAGGGACTTAAAATCATGTTTGATTTCAAGTGACGGTTCTCCTGATGGTGAGAAACCCACAAAGGAAGAGAGAAGACATCTCTGTCAACTGAGTGGTAAAGGGGAAAGATGCAAAAGGGGAAAATAGAGAGTTCTGAAATATCAAAGAGAATGAAAAAGTTAAAGGACACAAAATTCCTCTTCTGTTAAATAACAGAAGTTAAAAGAAAGTGGATTTTGTTATATTGACAGGCGAGGGTAGCACTGAATTAGGTCTTCTAAAAACTAGCCAAATTCACAACAAACGGAAGAGAACTTAATATATCCAATCTGGGTTATTACACCAAAGAAGGATTTAACCACCTCAATTAATGAACCACCTTCCACCTGAAAATGTCAAGCAGAAAACTGTAAGATAACACTCCAAATTTAATAGAATTTCTGCACAGTTGTAACGTGTAGAACCATACATACTACTGTTTTATATACTCAAAGAAAGAAGGAATTAGAATCAAACAAGTCAGAGAGGAGATAACCCAAGTGGATTATTAACAATATCAAATGAACTCCAACATGTTACAATAACCAACCTGAAAAAGATGGCAATGAAGATAATTAAACTAAGTAATTTTGGAAGATAGTATTTCATTCTATATTTTAAGACTAAGAACTGCATATGACTATTGCACTCTAGTAAATTTGTATTCCCAGAGGTATGAGTTGGCATTTCTGAAATTGCACAGGGATGAACAAAGAAGGAAGCACTGCTGAGAATGAACAATTCTTCACTGATGGAGAAAGGGATTACATATAAGAAAAGGGAGAAGCTAGAAAGATCCACAATGTTGGACTAAAAACAGATGTCAGTATGAACTCAGTGGATTTGAGATAGATGATATATTATATACAAACACACATATATAGATCTAGAAATCAATGTATGAAAAGATACATACTTTCTAGCAGTATCCACTGAAAAGGACTGCAAATAATGATATACCAGGTGCAAGAAAACCCCATGGTGCCCTGCTCTTGGTTTCTTTTTTTTTTTTTTTTAAGATTTTATTTATTTATTTGACAGAGAGAGAGATCACAAGTAGGCAGAGAGGCAGGCAGAGAGAGCAGAGGAAACAGGCTCCCTGCTGAGCAGAGAGCCCGACACAGGCCTCGATCCCAGGACCCTGGGACCATCACCTGAGCCGAAGGCAGAGGCTTAATCCTCTGAGCCACCCAGGCGTCTGCTCTTGGTTTCTAAATACCATTATGTGACCCCTTGACATGATGCACCGAGAAGAAGACATTACATCCGTGGTGTTCTTCCCAGAAATTCATAGCCTGAATTTCAGCATGAAAGGACATCAGACAAACCTAAAGTGAGAGACACTATATAATAAAACAGGCCAATATTTATCAAAAAGGAAAGGTCATGAAAGACAAATACTGATGAGGTATCCCAGATTAAATGAGACTAATAAGAGGTGACAACAATAGGCAACACATGTGTTCCAAGATTGTATCGTGGACCAGGAAAAAGTCCACAGTGGGAAAATAAACAAAATTTGGTAAGATTTGTAGTTTATAGTGTTATATCAATTAAAATCTTGATTTGATACTATGGTGATACAACATATTAATACTGGGAATTCTGAGTCAAGGGTTACAGGAATGCTTGTACTCTTTTTGAATTTTTTTATAAATCTGAAACTATTTCAGTATCACAGTTAAAATGAATAATTGAGAAAAAAATAAAAAGCAGCCAAACAAAAATCTCAGTAAGAAAAAATATGAGAAAAGCACAATAGACAGGTGTCAAAAATAAGGTGGGAGAACCTGTTCCAAATATTTTTCTAATTTCAATAAATGTAAATGACTAAACTCATGGATGGAAACACATAGATTCTGAAGGTGGATTACAAATTAAACAGTTCTACAGCCACACCTAAAGCGCAAGGACACAAAAAACTAAAAATCAAGTGACTGAAGAAGGTATACCAGATAAGCACTAATCAAAAGTAAGTTTTGTTCACTAAGTTCAATATATTCACTAGAAAAATACAGACTTTAACACAAAAAGCAATTATAGTAGATAGTCACTACAAAAGTTATAGTAAGTTCAATTTACCAGAGTCATGTTTTGGATACTTGGAGTTATGAAGTCCATTTTGGATAAATCTGAGATGCTAGGGAGACATCCAAGAGAGCATATCAAATAGGCAGTTGAACATGTGAGTTTGGAGCATGGAAATGAGTCATGTGCACATGAAGGGAATTTAAAACCACAGAGTAAATGAGAATTCTTATGAATCACATAGGACTGTGTCCTAGGAATCTTCAGCAGTTAGGGTTATAACAGAAGTACAGAGTATGAGAAATAGTAGAAATACTATATAGAAAGAAATCAATGGAGTGTAATATTATGGAACCCAACACAAAAAAGAAGAAAAAGATACCTAGTTATCCATTAGTATTTGCAAAGTGTTACAGGAAAAAATAAATCAGTTATACAGAGATAAGGATAATTGCTTTTAATAGGTTATGAAGAAGAAAAAGATACCTAGTTATCCATTAGTATTTGCAAAGTGTTACAGGAAAAAATAAATCAGTTATACAGAGATAAGGATAACTGCTTTTAATAGGTTTTGAAGCAAAGCAATACTTCAATAATAATAATTATTCTGCGAAGATAAGGTTTTAAAAAATAGTTTAAGTGCATCGTAAAACACTGGAATGTGAAAAGGTAATAAACAGGGCTGAAATCATACTGAATTTCTCATTTTACACAAGGTTAAGGCAATATAAAACCATCATCGATTTTAAGTTAGTAAGAAAAAGGTAAAGATGAACATAAAAGACAAAAACCAACAGCGTGGGTAGCTCAAGTCAGGTTAACCGTCTGCCTCTGGCTCAGGTCATGATCTTAAGGTCCTGGAATCTAGCCTACATTGGACTCCTTGCTCAGTGGGGAGTCTGTTTCTCCTTCTCCCTCAGCCCCTCCCCACTTGTGTTCTCTCTGTCAAATAAATAAAATCTTCACTAAAAAAAATCAGCAGTAGTGTGAAACAGCTTATCTTACAGAATCAGGGGGTCAAAATTAAGAAAATAGAACAAATCCTGTGAAATATTCCATTATTTAGGAAACTTACACCAACTATGGTTGAATAATAAATATGTGTGCCATCACACAGATAATAACTGAGAAACCCAGATTTGAAACCATAATCGGAATCTATAGAGTCTAAACATTTAACATTAGGGAATTATCCAAGAAAACTTGCTCCTAGTGATGATTTTAAGATTAGATCCACTATTTTTGGAGGGCCTGATTAAATATCAAATTAAAAAATTAAAAAATATAATGCCTCTTGAGATTTTTAAATGACTCAACAGCAATAAGCTGGGTGTGTGGTCTAACACACAGTCACACCTCCATGTATGCATATCCTTCTTCCACAAGTCCAAAGAAGAAAAAAGAAGTTACTAGAGTAATTCGTGTTTTATGATGTGTCTACAAACTGATGAGAGGATTACATCTCTTTGCTCAATAATAATAATAAAACCCCTAACTTGCAACTTAGGAAACTGACTCCAGGAATTTGTAACATCCAGACAGAAGGTAGAAGCAAGCACTTTTCAAAGTGCATTGATGGAGGAATAAAAAAAGGAGTTCTGCAAAACAGATGTAGGGGACATAAAGCAAATATTTACTGAGTCAAAATGTCACTTTCTCTCATAGTTTATAGTGTTACATATACACACTGTAAAGATAGGCAGGAAGCCTTGTCAATTTCAGGAACTGTCATGCCATAAAATGATAAGGCATAGAGAACAACAAACACCAGAGTTAAGTTGCTAAGGCAAAGGCAAAATAAAAAATTAAAACAAAACATACATTGATTTGACTGTTATGGTTGGTTGGATTTGGCATGATCCCTGGTGGAATCTGTTTTATATTGAGCCATGATGAACATTTGCTTTCTCTGCCGACATGTTTTCAGTGAGGTGTAGAACATAGGAAAGGCTAAACAACATTTTAATTATTGTTCCAGCATTTTAATAAACTGAAAAAGATCTAGAGAGAACAACAAATAAGCAGCACATTAGAAATCTCCTGTGACACCCTGGAAACCTTACAAAGGAAACACTAACATGTTTTCCACTCACTCAGCCTAAAGCATAATTCTCCAGTTTCCTGGATATACTAATTTCATAAAGAATAATTTAAGTGTTATATAGAACACACAATCAAAAGGAAAAGAAGAGCTACAAAACCTTTCTTCCTTTTAATTGTTTATTCATTTTGATTGGGATTGGAAGGCTTTTAAAAGACAAATAAATGCTTGTGGCTATAAATAATTAAAATACCAGCGAAGAGGAGTAATAATTACAAGAAAGAAAATGTCAGTGTAGATTATACACATGTCCAGTGAAAGGAGGGAGAGATACTACTGAATAGTGAGCACTAAATCATGAAAGCAAAAATGATTGATAATCTTTATAGGAATATATTAAAAGGCATTTAAAAGTAAATGTCAAATTCAATAATAGGAAGTTTTTATATACATTATTCTTAAAAAATATAATCTTCTCATATACAGCAATATTTCCTGAGTTAAAAAATGAAAGAAAACCTCGCATGAGGAAATGTAGCCTGTTCAGATTTGTTTTGTTTTAGATTTGAGCACTTTACTTGGATATAAGCTCTCAGCATTGCGGAAAGAAAACAAAAACATAGATTCACACAGCTTCCCTATGAAAATTGCTGCTTACAATGACATTCTTCTACACATTATATTACTCTTTTTTAAAAAATAAGTCTTGTGAAGCTTAGGGAAAAACGGGTAGGGGAAGTTTATCTAAATATGGAAGAAGACTTTGGGCTTGTTTTTCATATTCTTGACAATAAATACTACAGTAACGGTCTGATTTATTATAATTATTTTCATTCTGAAGTAACCTTTTTTTTTTTTTTGAACATGTCTTTATAGCATGATAACTTTCTGCCTTCAACTAATTATGTGGTGAATCGAAGGAAAAAAGTCAATGTTTTAAGAGGGAAACAAGAGTGCCTGGGTAGCTCAGTGGGTTGAACCTCTGCTTTCAGCTCAGGTCATGATCTGAGGGTCCTGGGGTCCAGGCCCGAATTGCATCAGGCTCTCTGCTCAGCAGGGAGCCTGCTTCCTCCTCTCTCTCTGCCTGCCTCTCTCTGCCTGCTTGGGATCTCTCTCTCTCTGTCAAATAAATAAATAAATAAAATCTTTTAAAAAAAGAGGGAAACAAAATAGATTTAATTGAACAGTAAAATAGTCCTTGTTTTCAACCAGAAACATGTTAGCTATAAGATTTTAAGAGAGTACAACAGAGTGCAAAAGAGTCTTTAATATCTCATAACATTAGTTTGGTTACTTAATAATAAGTAATAATAGGCTTGTGAAACCAAAAAAAAGGAAGTTATAAGAAAAATGTAAATATAATTGATAAATAGTATATTTTAATATGCTTGACATTTAAACTCCTTAAAAAATGACAGTAAGATTCGAAATACTTATTCTTCCTCAAGACAAAAGAAATGGTTGTCATGTCCTGCAGTCTGATACATTGCTAATTCCCACAGGGTATAAAAGAGCAAAAGATCAGATTAAGTTATAGAAGAGGGATAAGTGAATATGGCTAAGTCACAAGGGACTCAAATTCAGGTAGGTCCAAATGCAGACTATGTTAGTTCATGAAGACCTATCTTGTCAAGAAACATGATTCAAAAGCCCCAGTAACTCAGAGCTCTGTCCAGCAACATCTACTTGCCTAATAATCACAAGAAGCCAAAGATATTTTTCAAAAATAATATTTTTATGGTTCTTAGTAGCAGCTCACCCAACTCACTAGGCCACCCAATAAATATCATGTGATAGTGATAATGAACTCTAAAATATATATAATATGCCAAGATATATGGTTCTCAAGAGGTAGGGGAAGAAGTCGTTGCACCATATTAAACTATACAGAAATCCATGGATTTGGATTTAAAAGGGATACTGAATTTAACTACTTTATATATAATTCTCATCATTTTATAAAATAGGGACAAATATGTAAAGGTTTCTCCAGCATCCAATACTGACAAAATATTTTAATTAATATAAGCAAAATAAAAAAAATATTGAACTTGACTTAACACTCATCTTGATATTAAACATGTCATCATCTCTTCTCAAGAGATTAGAAACTGAATACATCACATTTACATTATATGTAAAATATAATCTCTTATTTCACTAAGGGGTAGGGAGAGAAAGCAAAAAAATAGTGGTTCCTTTTTTTGAAACTATAACTAACACTGATCTTTTAAAATTATGGGTAAAGATAAAATAGGTTTTGCTATATTAGATGTGGTAACTATTCAATTTCTTGTTTCCAGCTGTAAAACAGATAAGCATATCTTCCTCTATTTACTCTGCAGTCATCTATATAATATACAATTCATTAAAAATAGCTCATTTCTTTCATGCAACCCAACAGAATCATTTCTAAGTTCATTAAGAATACTAAAAGAATCTACTAGAGAGTAATCATCACAAATTTGAAGGTAATATGAGAAAGATAACAGCCAAGACAGGATGACCTTTCAATGATGGGATTATAAGTAATGAGAGTCATTTGTTATTCATTATAAGTAATTACTTATAATTACACTTATTCATTATAAGTAATAAGAATTGTAATGGTAGACCCTTGGGGACTCGCCCCCAAAGAAAATGTTATAAATTCTAAGTGCACCTTTAAGGAAGAAATCAATTACTTTTTAATTTTATGAAGTAGACTGCCAAATGGATGGTAATTTAAGAATATATCAGAAGAAAAAAACTATTTTTGCAAGGGCTTCTTATTATGATAAATCATTGGGAAGCTGATCAAGGTGGTAGCCTGAGGACACATCCTCATTTTATATCCCTAAAAATGTGTACTGGAGGTGATGGTGGGATTAAATGCCCTTGGAAGCTCACAAATGTACACAGAAATATACATACATAACACTGGAAAACAATGGGTAATGCTATGATGTGACTAGAAATTTTGGAGAATTTCTGAGAAGTGGAGCGATGGTATTAGACTGGAAATAAAAACCACAGACCAAAATATGTACAATGTAGGGCTCTGCAGAAGTCAATTCTGGGTTGATTCCAGCTGAGAAAGAACAAATTCAAGGAGCAGAAACAGATCCTGGCCCAATATTAAAGGTAAGTATTCATGCACTACATTCTCAGGAGTCAACAGGCTGGCAGATCCTTCACTCCCCACATGCATTAAAGAGCTGGCAATAAAGATGTTTACCCACAGCCTAAAGCAGATCATTCAAGCACCTAATCTAGCGAAATGACAATATAAGTTGTCAGGAAATTTTAGAAGGAAAAGGATTCTCCCTATAAGGGAAACAGCTATTAGAAATAAACGACATTTATACAGTAATAATAATGTGAACACACTGTGTTAACTCAAAATTATGATAATATACAATTTTCTTACCACAATATGATATGAAAAAGAAGAGTTTATACTAAATTTTCTAGTTTATTTTCAACACATAAAAAAATTGCAATTTAACATATTATGAAATTAAGGGAAAAACACAATAGGAATTTTTTTTTAAGATTTATTTTAGAGACAGTGTGCTTATCTGTGTAAATGAGCAAGGGAGGGGCAGAGAGTAAGGGAGAGGGAAAAGGAGACAATCTCAGGAAGATTTCCATCAAGCCTGGAGCCCTATCCAGGGCTCGACCCCATGACCCTGAAATCATGACCTGAGCCAAAATCAAGAGTTGAGTGCTCAACCAACTGAGCCCCCCACCCCCAGAGCCCCTACAATGTGAACTTTAAATTAAATTTAGTATTTGTACTATTCAACAATTATACCTAAGAAGACAAAGAGAAGTAAAGAAGAAGTTGGGAGAAGAATCTCTTTAAGAATCACCTTAAAGAGGGACACCTGGTTGGCTCAGTCGTTAAGCATCTGCCTTAATCAGTTCATGATCCCGGAGTCCCGGAATCCAGTCCTGGGATTGAGCCCCACAACAGACTCCCCACATCAGGCTCTCCACTCAGCGGGAAGCCTGCTTCTCCCTTTCTTACTCCCCCTGTTTGTGTTTCCTCTCTCACTGTGTTTCTCTCTGTCAAATAAATAAATAAAATCTTAAAAAAAAAAAAGAATCACCTTAAAGAAAGCACAAGGATAACTGACATCACTCCAAACATATCCCGGATACTTGATTTCTTAGCTAATGTAACAAGAACAATAAATAGAAGGGTTAAATATTGAAAAATAAGATATGATGTAGCCTCCTTTTTAAACAAAAAGTAATCATTTGGAAATACAAAAGAACTATGAACTGTGAATAGAGTTCAGTAAGTCCTTAAGTATAAAATCAATCCACACAATAATGTGCACTTTCCTATATAACAGCAATAACCAATTACAAAATTTAACATTTTCAAAGACCCCATTCACAAAACTTGGTAGCTCTCAAAACAGTGGCAATAACCAATTATGAAATATGAGAAAAAGATAATTAGCAAAAACGAAGCAAAACAAATAAAAACCCATAAAGTCTTAATTAAGTCTTGAAAAGTGTCAGGTAAAGTATTGACATTTCCAAGTTAAAACAATTTGCAACAGTAAGTATTAGTAATTGCAACTCAGAACAAGTAATTTGACTATACATTTGTCAGCTGTTCCAAAAGAGTTACACACACACACACACACACACACACACACACACACCAGGCAGTTCTATAGTTAATGAATTCATTTTTTAGACTTAAAAAATATGTTAATTTTGGTCAAGATTTCAGTTACAAGAATAATCAATCTATGCAATTTTTGAGGTTGCCATAACCCCGCAACGACAGAAACAAAGGACGTCATTTTTTTCTGCTCTCAGGTGTTACGTGGAAGAACAGACTTAGTCTTACAAGTTTGCTAAAATTCATCTCAACTTCCCCCAAACAATACTGGTAACGAAGAAAGCCGTTTTTTCTTCTTTTCTCAAAGTGACTGAACTTTAAGAATCAAACCTATGGATAGGAGAATCAAAACTGTGTTTAAACGAGAAGTTCACTAATCTGGGTTAGAGCTAATTTGTGAAGTTTCGGATAAATGTAAATCAGGTAAAAAGGGTTTCTAATGTAAAGGAAAGAAACCAGATGACAAGTAACAAAGCCGAAGGAATAAGTTGGCAAGAAAGCTAGATTCTGGCTAGAACAAAAGATACGGCAGTGAAGAAAAAAAATCACCTTCACCATTTCCAAGTCATAAGGCAGTACAAATTAGATCCATATAACGTACCACCTTAGTAGGAGTCTCTAATGGATAGAATTAAGAACATGCCAAATATATTTCATTTATTATGATAGTCATAGAAATAAAGTTATTATGATTAGGTATAGGATCAGTAGAAGAGAAGAAAGGAGAAGAATAATGAGCAACCCATAGACATCAGAAAATAATTAGTTTTACTTCATGACTACATGCATAATATATAAATTATTTTCAGTCGTATAGTATAGTTATAAATAAGAAACACTAGTATATATTGCTTTAATTATTGTAGCTAAGCCATGAGAGTAAATGCATAAAACAAAGTTTTCGCTTTAAAAGCATAAAATAAAAAGTTCAAAGTTTTAGCAATCCATCCAATTTTAATTAGTACTACCAAATTCATTATTTTTTTAGGAAAAAAATGACTTGATCCATTTTGCCAACCACACATTGTGCTTCTCTACAATTATGTTCCTCCTTTATCTCTTCACTCTAACCTCATTAATCTATTTTTAAGCCTTTTGAGTTTAAGTTCTCTTCAGTCATAGGCATTCTTATTCTTTCTCTATAATGTTCTCTTCCACCATTACTTTCCTTCAGATTTCAGCTTAGGTGACAAAGTTGCTTTTTATTTTCATTCCTCTTGCAAAAAAATTCTTTCTTGACATGTCTGCTTAGGTGAAATTCATCCCTACTGGCTCTCACGGTACCTGTCCTTTTTAGCTCTTGTCTCTGTTCCAGTTTGTATTTGTTAATGTGATTCTCTCCTGGCCCAAGGTTCGAGGCTAATACCAGATAGCATGTAATCTTGTCTGCTCAGGCTCAGCGAGCATTGCCTCCCAAGTTTCTCTCGTGACGCCTGCACCACAGTAGGTGCTACTGGCAGGGAAGCACATATTTTGCATGAAAAAAAAATGTGTAAGGAGTAAATTTAGGTTTCTGACACTATTTGTTGGTAAATTTCTGCACTTCTTTCAGGATGCTGCTTTGTCTCTTTTCGTAGTCTACATTTACATATCATCCCCCTCCTCTTCGCTCCCATTATTCCTCAATATGTAGTAATTCCAGAGACAGAAAGGTCACTTCTCTTTCGGCATTCCACCATTTCTGACAGAATGTCATTCTAAGTCACAGGACCCATTCTTTCCGGAGTAATGACCTAGCTTCACGTAAGACCTGAGACAAGAAGGGGAATGCACACAATATTCAAATTAACTACTGAACTTAATTTTTTTCCACATTCTACCTAAGGTCATCTCAGACTGTACCTATTGCATGCCTCTCATATCCTCCAGAAAATCAGTTGTCCTGATTAAACTCTTCATAAGAGTTGTGTGTAAGAAAAAACTTGCACTAGTGAGTTCACTATAATGTTAAAACTAATAGATATGTTGATATTTTGGTTGCTGGAAAGAGATGATACTCTTTTTTGAAATTGGCATTACGTATCTTTAATGGTGCATACTGGATATTTTCCAGATGAGAAAAAGCAAGAAAGGAAAGGGTCCTTTTAAAAAAAGATTATAGAAAATCTTCAGTTACATCACAGAGATCATCCCAAGCTGCATGGCTAAGAAATGATGCTGTTGTGTCAAATAAAATTGGGTTACTGAACTGAGGAGATAGGCACCAAGCAGAATCTGTCTTGCCTATTTTATTTAATCCTTATAACAGAATTAAAAAAAAAAAAAAACCTAAAAGACTCTTATGACTGCAAATCCATCCTTCTGTCTTACACTGCTCATTCCTAAATTGGAGAATGGGTATCTGAAGGGCAAGTATGAACTTCCTAACACTGACCCAGCCTCATACTGACAAGGTGCAATATGTAATTCAAATCTCCCTTGAACAAACTTTCTTCCTTTGAATACTGTCAAGGAACTCTTTTATTTATGATTTAAGTAATGAATCTGTGTAGTCTATTTTTACAATTAGGTTTAAACTGAATAACATCTGGAAGATATTCCTAGAAGTTTGTGATTTAAGAATGAGTAGGTTCCCTCTTTTCAGAAAGGAATATATATCTTGTTTTTAGTTTTGGTTTATTTTTAGTAAATCTCAGCAAAAAAGATGAATATATTTATCGATTCAGCCCACATAATCTACAAATCTTCCCTAGCTACAATTCTGCTTTCTGTTTCCTTTTTTCTGGGACTACTTTTGATGACTTAGTCATGTTACTCTGTTCAGACAGAAACTATTTACTGTGTATATACATAGTGCTATACAGGGGAGCATGAGATACATAGCAATGTGTTAACAGGTAGGTCCTGTCATAAAAAAATTTATAATCTCTAAAGATTTTTATCATGAAACATACCAAAAAATTAAAGAATAATACAAGGATTAACATCTTAATATTCTCTGATAATGCCTCAAAGGCTGTGCAGGAATCCAGAAGGAAGTCAAGGAGGCTGAAGCTTTTCATTCTGTTCCTCAGGTACGTAAGACCTCTGGTTTCAAAAGGGATTCCACTCCATATTATTATTGCAAAATGGATTTCATTGAAGGAAAGGATTTTTTTAAAACAAAGATAATCACAGAAACAAGAAAATAAATGTTTAATAAGTAGTATACAGATAATGGGATAAACTCATTGGAACGATTTCTTACAATGGTCAACTATACCTTCCAGAACTGAGCTGGAAGTTCAGAAACACAGAGAGTAGAATGCTCTGGCACCACTGAATAGGAGTGGGGTGGGGTAAATGCTGTGAAGATATGGGGGCCCACAATGCATGCCAGAGTAGGACTGTGAAGATGACACCCTAACAAAGGCCACAGAAAACCCCGCAGCAGCAGGGTTGGAATGTATGACTTGATAAAGTTAGAAACAAGGGTAGAGAATTTAGATCACACACTTAAGATCATACCCCTAAAGTAGTATTTTTTAAAAAGTAGTATTTTTGGGGCGCCTGGGTGGCTCAGTTGGTTGAGCAACTGCTTTCAGCTCAGGTCATGATCCTGGAGACCCGGGATCGAGTCCCACGTCGGGCTCCCTGCTCGGCAGGAAGCCTGCTTCTCCCTCTCTCACTCCCCCTGCTTGTGTTCCCTCTCTAGCTGTGTTTCACTCTGTCAAACAAATAAATAAAATCTTTAAAAAAAAAATAAATAAAAAATAAAAAGTAGTATTTTAAAATAGTATTTTTAAATAAAAGTAGTATTTTTTAAAAAAACCATCTGGAGGAGAAATGATCAAAGAGAAATGAGAGCTGGGTTTTCAATCTTAGCATGGTTTTCTCTGTGGGCTGAGGAAGGACCACCGGAGCCTACCCTTTGCTTCCTACAACTTTATCATCATCCATAAGCTCTACTCACTCTATGCCCATGGCACCACACCCTCAGTCATGACAACTCAAAATATCTGCAGATGTTATTGCTACATATCTCCTAGGGGCAAATTGCCTCTGGCTCAGAATCACTGTATAAAGGTGGGGAGAGTAACTATTTATAGATATAAAGTATTTGTAGATATAAAGGGAGACCTTGGCTAAAATGATCAGCACATGATCTATGTAGGACTTACATACATGGCAAAGAAAGCATATTCAGAATTCCCTCGATTATTCTAGTTTCTAGTCTATATAATGGGAAAATACTACTCAAAAAAGGAAAAATAGACAAGAAAGCACATCTTTTAATGAGGTGAGGGAGCTATGGAAAAAGAGACAATGAGTGGATGATTTCTTCACATGAAACCTGCCTATATGTAATAATAATATCTTCCAGAACACTTTCTAAAATTTTAATAGATATGTAAAAATGAACATAAAACTAAATGATACCGAAATGTATATGGGAAGAATATGGGCAATCCTGACATTTCTCAACCCACTTTTGCAAATTATGATAGAATTTTAGCCACAATACACATAAATTTACCCTTTGTCAAAATACTATAAATGGTCCTTAAAAGTTATACAAAATTAAATCTAACCATAAATCAAAGGTATCATGAGAAGTTCCCTATTTAAGTGAATACTATATTCAACTTTTCTGAAAAGTAACAATAATTTTGTGGCATGATTACTTAATAATATATCAATCTTGGAATCTGAATTTTAAAAATTTTATTTCCCTAAAAGTTGAACACATTGTCTGAAAAGTAAAGAAATAACACTAGTGTCCTTGGCCAAGATCTCAAAACCACTTTATTCCAATGTACTTAAGCAAAGGTGGGTGATTTTCTGCCTTTGGATGACCACTTTTTTTTCATTATTGTTAGATGCTCCTGGAAATGCTCACAGCAAAATAGAAAATTCATACAAGGATGTTTTAAACGGTCATGATTTCAAATGCACAGCCAGAAGATTTAATAAATCTAAAGAAGTACAATATCAAGCCAAAGGTTACTAAATACCTCTGTGAAGAGCTCTGCCTGACTGTTCTTTGACTATTCTGTGGTTAGGTAAGACTCTATTGTATAAAATATATATTGAGCTTTATGCCTTATAATTATGTTAAGTGTTACTTGTGAAAGTTCCTGAAACTGATTTGGAATTTTGCTTCCTCAGCTGGCAGCAATTACACATTCAAAGACCACCAGAAATAATTCTTCAGCTCCTTTTAGGATCTACAAACTTGTTATGAACACTTAAGAAAGTGCACATGAACCTTAGACTCTGATAATAAACAAGGCTAGAGGGAAGGTCATTCTTTTTTCTGAAAAAAAAATATTGTTCATAAATGATTCAAAAGCCAAAAGAGAAATGATAATTCTACCAACATATGCAACTTTATCTGAAATCAGAACCACTCGGTACAGGATTTTGAACTCTGAGGATAACAGCTCACACAAATTACTGACTACTTCTTGCCCAGTCAGTACATTCATCTAACAAAGCAATTTCCATATGAGCAACCACAAACATTTCTGGCTTCAGTTGTTAATCTTCCATGAAAAACTATTTCCATACTATTTTTAACTTGTATATGGTAATGATTATCTGTTTATCTCTGAAGCATGAAAACTCTTACAGTGCCCATTATAACATATTTATGTATCGTTTTCCCTTCCATGTCCTTGGCAGACGCAAGTATCCCTATCTTCCTTCCAGGAACAAAAGCTGAGAAGCACATTGTGTTCTTCACCATTGGTTCCTTTTTTTGTGTCCCAAATTCTCACACTTTTGGGCCTAATTCTCAATAGCTTTTCAATTGTAGGCCAATTACTATGGAAGAGTAGATTAAATGGCAAATGAAATTCTTAATTCACCTTGACCACATATGTATAAAATTTAAGTATTAAATGTTTTGCTATATATTGGTAATTGATATTAAAACACAGGAATCATTTCAAGATACTTACATATAGATCTGAACTAAGGTTTCTTACACAACTTTTATGAAATGTTTTAAATTAATTCATTTAATACACTTAACCATATAACTTTTCTTACTTCTACAGATGAGAAACACAAACTTAAAAAAATTAAGTATCTCATCCAAGTTTACAAAGAAAATAAAGTGTCCTGTGTATTAAAACTAGTTCCATCTTCATTTCAAAAATATTTTTTTTCTATGATTCTAAGTGCTACCCTTTCTGAAGTTCAAGAATTAACAACTAACAACTAGACTGACTTCAAATATGTAGAACTTGAAACAGTTACAAATTAAAGCTCTCAATTGCTAAGGAATAAATCCTCTTCAATCTTAAGGAACTCATAGTGTTGGAGATAAGCTTTTTTTTTTTTTCTCATGGTGTCTCCATTACATCAAATGCATGAAACACCAGCACTATATAGAAAGGATTTAATGGAACAAAGTAGGTACCCATTGTTTATTGGGGTAGAATGAGAGGAGGGTAATGGGAAGATTTTTTATATATATATAAATATATATATAAACTTATATATATACATATATAAACTTATATATATAACTTATATATCATATATTCACATACTATAAATAACATTATATTTATGATAAATAATATCATATATTTACTGTATTATAAATATTTTATTAACATTGCATAGAATATAAAGTTTTGATTAACATAGAGTAAAAAATATATAGTATTAATTATAGTTTAGACTATAAAGCAAATATATACACACACATGCACATAGACACACATGTATATTTCTGACATATCAGATTTATCTTCCCACTATCTTTCCACTCTGAGATCTATAATTTGTGCCATTTGAATTCTGTAAGATAATTTCTTGAAACACTGTATTACAGAAAATGAGATTACAGAAGTATTATATTACAGAAAACAAAATTAAGATACTACTTCAGAAAGGAGAACTGATATATTCAACTGTAGTGATCTATACTTAAACCTTTTCCATATGATTAAGCATGGGTAGGGAGGGGACGAGGTAGACAAAAAGGGAGTTTTGCTCTTTATTTTACTTCTGTATTTTAAAAATTATTTTATGAAATGTATGGGTTCATGTTTTAACTATATTTTTAATGATAACAATACTGAAGACATATAGAATTCAAAAAAATTTACAAAGGATTGAAGTTTAGAGACAGCTACAGAAAATGTCCCTTTATCAGCATATGATTAAAAACAATAGATCCTTCATCAGCATGATGATTGGGTGTCCACACCATTGTGTGATATGTGCCTCCCCCAAATCTTGTTATGACCCTGGCACATTACATGTCTGATGTGGGTAAGAAAAACCCAAACACTATATATTATTCAAATTTAATTTTAAATCATTTATCCCAAAGAGAGGTTGAATTTTCCCTTCAAATTCCACTGACACTATACTTCAGTTTTTTATTAGAATATCCACTGCTCTGGTGGCTTTATATTTTTATAAGCATTTTGTACACAAAAATAATGAGAATAAACTTAATGAATTCTGAGCCAGATTTAGAGGTAGCTATGACCTTTGCTTTTTCATTACCATACTGTTTACTGCATACAAACAACCCATGATGAATCGCATAGCGTACGCTTGCAATTAAAATTTTGCACAAAATATGAGCACTGAGTGATGATTAAACTAGTAATGTTTTATTAAAACTTCAGGAAAATACCATGTAGGAAAAATATTTTACGACATAAGATTTATTGATTTTTGAAGTAGCCAAAAATAGATAATGTAAATTTTAAGACAATAAAAGCAACATGTTGTAAGATTAAGCAAGCTTAATAGAACATAAACTATGTCAACTATTCATATATCTCTGGCATATTACTCTAACTGAACATATTTATGTGAAAATAAGATCATCATTTCTAGAGAATGTCTGCTGTTTACTTACCACCTTTCAAATAGAAAAATCATTTATAGCTTAACTATCTACAATTTTTCAAGAAAAGGATTTGACTATGTAAGGGTAGAAGTGGTAAAGGTACTGTATGTTGGGATGAGGGGAAAACATGAAACTGTAGAGCCTAAGAAACAGAAAAAATAAATTTAAGGTACATGCAAAAACTATTAACCAAGTATGCCTTAGAATCTTTCAAGAGCTTTTTAAGAGATCAACAAGGGGGGAACCAAATTATGCCATAAATCTGCATTTACCTGTATTAACCTGTGTTTCATGTTTTATCTTACATCAACGAGGTGTGTGAGCTTATTATAGCTGCTATCCTACAGGAGCATCAAAACATAAACACAAAGAAAAAAGAATATTGATGAGCCTAATATACTTTCTAGTTATATGAAATTATCTATATTTTATGAAAACATTTAAAAATACATATTCTTGGGCGCCTTGATGGCTCAGAGGGTTAAGCCTCTGCCTTCGGTTCAGGTCATGATCTCAGGGTCCTGGGATCAAGGCCCGCATAGGGCTCTCTGCTCAGCAGGGAGCCTGCTTCCCTCCTCTCTCTCTGCCTGCCTTTCTGCCTACTGTGATCTCTGTCAAATAAATAAATAAAATCTTTAAAAAAAAAGACATATTCTTCTTTAAAGTTATGTTGTATTTTGATGAATGGTCGAGAGTAAGAATCATTGGTCAAGATATTTACTGAACATTTTAAAGGACCTATTCAAACTGAGTAGATATGAGAAAGCCATAAATAAGGCTAGGAATTGAGGGAGAGGAAGAGTGGAGTGTAGTCAAGAATAGGAGGAGGAGGAAATGGGCAGTTTTACTCGATCTTTGATGTAAGAACAGTGTGTCCTTGGGTATCTCATTAAGATTCTCCATTCTCATTTTCTTCTTCATCTGCAAAAGAGAGACAACAAAACCCGAAAGGTCCACCCCTGAACCTACCCTATCCACACCAGAACTTTTTTAAGGTTTAATCCGGAGATCTGAAAAAGTCCTGATCAAATATAACATTTTAAGAAGTTAATGCTTATAAATTAAATTATTCAGTATCTTGAGATTTTTTCTAAGCAAATAGTATTAATATTCAAATAAGTTAAAATAGAAATGTCATACAGCAACCAAATGCTTTTTTTTCTCTCGCAAGGAAACTGCATTTGCCATCAGACCCCTAGGGCTGATGGCAAATTCCTACATTGGAATTCCAAGACTAATCATCAATAGTTACATTGTTTTTCCAAAGCAGAAAACCTGCAACAAAATACAAAGAGGTGCCATGCTTAACACACTCACATTCTGGTCAGCCATATTTCCCACAGACCTAATTAAATTTAAGATTAATATTATTTTGCCATTATTATATACCTTGTTTTTAAAAAATCCAAGCAGAATTATTGCCCATGATAAAGTATAGCCAAAGGCTAGGACAAAAAAAAAATGTACTGTATTTATATTATTAATTTACAATTATACAGTAGTTTTTAAGATTTTATTTATTTATTTGATAGAGAGAAAGACCACAAGTAGGCAGAGAGAGAAGGGGAAGCAGGCTCCCTGCTGAGCAGAGAGCCCAATGAGGGCCTGGATACCAGGACCCTGAGATCCTGACCTGAGCCGAAGGCAGAGGCTTTAACCCACTAAGCCACGCAGATGCACTCTTTTTTTTTTTTTTTTTTTTTAGATTTCATTATTTATTTGACAGAGAGAAACACAACTAGAGCGGAAACACAAGCAGGGGGAGTGAGAGAGGGAGAAGCAGGCTTCCCGCCCAGCAGGAACCCAATGCTGGGCTCAGTTCCTGGACTCCGGGATCATGACCTGAGCAGAAGGCAGACACTTAATGACTGAGCCACCCAGGTGCCCATATGTTATTTCTTTTATTCATATACATTAATAGGAAGAGACTTGAAATCTATAAAGTTGAATTGCCTCTTTCTTTTCTGACCTCACCATCCACAGAAGCCCCTGACCAACCTGTCAGTTTTTTCCCTAGAGCAGTTTCAAAACCGTGGCCTTTTATAATCCTTTTTATCTCAATATTGTGGGAACAGCCTTTCTAATTCATGGACAACTTTGATGAGTTTGGAGTGTTTCTCAGCATCTTCTACATATCTGTTTTAATAATTCAAGACACATTTCTTGATAAACTGCAGTCATTTTTAACAAACAGAATGGTCTTTAACATTTGGGGTGCACAAACCCTCAGGCAGGGTATGCCTCGGGCAGTCAAGACAGGCATGACATATTTCACAAGAAAAAGAAAGGAGTGGAAGATAAGAAACAGTGCAGTGGACCACAGGAGAAGAGAGGGAAAACTGAATGGGAAATCATCAGACAGGGAGGCAAACCATGAAACTTTTAACTCTAGGAACAAACTGAATGAAGGTTGGATGGAGGATGGAGTAACTGGGTGATGAGCATTTAGGAGGGCATGTGATGTGATGAGCACTGGGTGTTATAAGCAATCAGTTAATTGTTGAACTCTACATCTGAAATGGAAAAAAGAAAAAAACAAAAAAAAAGCACACAACATGCTGCATGTCAATGCCTAAAACTGATCACTGGACCTGAGCTGAAGAACCTTCATCTGGCTGATCCTTCCTAATTGTCCAGTTAGCATTCTATTTCTTGCACCTTCCTACTTCCGTGTCAGTTGTGATCTTATACCAGAGGTCAGCAAAACATGGCCTTCAGAACAGATAAACGTTATTTCTTCTCTTTGAAATGTGTCACTGGAACATGGCCAAACACTCATTTACAGTTTGTGTGTGTCTTGCTTTTGTGCTACTGTAGTAGAGATGAGCACCCACAGAACCTCTGCAGCTTCTCTCACCCTTTATGAGAAAAATTGTTATAATAATTTATAAAAATATTTTGATACCTATCCTTTAATTATACAATTTCTTAAATATTTTATCAACACCTTGATGTCTGAATTCATGCAAAACACCGAGAACCCACTTTTCTGTTTTTTTCCTCTCTTAATTTATGTAAATGAGTTAAGAAAATAAACCCTAAGTGAGCTAAAAGCTGTACAGAAGTTTTGATTTACTTTCTTATGAGACTAACAAATCTAAAATATTAAACGTGAGATTTAAGTGAGCTATGTAAATATAAGTATTAAAATATTTCATTTTAAAGGGCATTCCAAAAGGGTATCATATGTCCTACCATTCACTATAATTCTTATCTTTTCCAGGCTAGTAATTATCAGAGTGCCAGAAAGATTAGTTATTTAACATTTCAAATTGCTTGATGAGAAAAACGCCAGCAAAGTGTTTGTATGTAGACAAGCCTGGGTCTTCCACTGAGTACAAAATATTCACGTACTCATCTTAATTAATTAATTAATTAGTTTTTAAAAAGATTTTATTCATTTATTTGACAGAGGGAAACACAGCTACAGTGGGAACACAAGCAGGGGGAGTGAGAAAGGGAGAAGCAGGCTTCCCACTGAGCAGGGAGCCTGATGGGGAGACTCAATCCCTGGACTCCAGGATCATGACCTGAGCTGAAGAGAGATGCTTAATGACTGAGCCACCCAGGGGCCCCTCATCTTAATTTAAATACAGGATCACATTTAATGTGAAAAGTTTTCTAGGGGCGCCTGGGTGGCTCAGTTGGTTAAGCGACTGCCTTCAGCTCAGGTCATGATCCCGGAGTCCCGGGATCGAGTCCCACATTGGGCTCCCTGCTCTGTGGGAAGCCTGCTTCTCCCTCTCTCACTCCCCCTGCTTGTGTTCCCTCTCTAGCTGTGTTTCTCTCTGGCTGTGTCTCTCTCTGTCAAATAAATAAAATCTTTAAAAAAAATAAAATAAAATAAACTGAAAGTATCAAAATTTAAAAAAAAGTTTTCTAATTTCAGGAATTAAGTTCTATGTTGTATAAAAGAGATTACATATTAAGAGAAAGAATACACACTGAGATTCTGGTAATTCAAATATAAATGCTAATAAAACTATTGATTTTGAGCTAGTCATGGAAAAACAATTGTTCCAAAATAGTCTCCATTTCCTAAAAAAAAAGCTTGTGTTAAGAGTTTTCCACATTGATATTCATACATTAGTATTTTAAATTTCTTTGGCTACATTCCTAGTTTATTTAAAATGTCCCATCTACATTATAAGTATAGGTATGTAATAAATCTCTTCTTAAGAATAATGTATAATTCAAAATTCTATCTTGTGTTTAATTCTAATGAGATTTTAAGTACTTCTACATTTTAGCACATTAATGCATTATAAAATCACCAGAGCAGAGTAATCAATCTCAACACTAGTTCACCTATAACTAAAATTTTTCTTCTTCCTCAAAAAAGGATTATAATGAGATTTCACCAAGATGATTTAAAAATGAGTAACAAGTGCTTACAATAGATCAAGAAAAAAAACATAGTAAATATTTGTAACAGGGTAGACTTGTCAGTTTTATACTCTATTTGAAGCTCATGGTTAAAAAGTAAGGTTGGGACAAATAGAAGATATTCTTTATCTTGTAATTGGCTGAATTAATGAATACAAAGCACGAGACTAGCACTGCCATATGGCAAACAGTATACAAAGTCCACACCATGACCATCAGAACCATGACCATCTTTCCCATCTTAGAAATAAAAAAACATGAGCAAAAAACACAAAAAAAAACAAAAAACAAAACCAAAAAACCCAACTTACCTATATATAATAAGCTTCATTTCTGAGAGTGAAGTACTTGAAGGTTAAAGGGATTTGAAATATATGTTTCTAGGTATTTAGAGGGTAAAAGTTTCCATTATTCAGGAAACATTTTATCGTAAGATACCCAGACAATTAAAAACTTCTCTGTGCAACAATTTTGGGACATACGTCAGTAAAAACCCAAGGCCAGAAAAGCACCGCACAGAAACCTATAGACAGGCATCAGATCTGCGTAAGTTAGGGGTTAAGTAGTATGTTAAGTGTCCACAGAAACAAGTTCCTAACTGGAGAGAGGAAAGTACAAATACGGTCACTGGATGTGCAATAGCCACTAACCTCCAAAAGAAATTGTTGAATGATGGACATTTAATTCTCGTTGCAATAATATTAATAAAGTCTATGTCTCTCTGATAGAGGAATGAAGGACTAGCTCTGGTTTCCATAGTCATATGCAAAGCACTAATGTATCCATTATCATTTTCTCTCAATAGCAGCACAACACAGTAACAACCCTATGAGCGCTGGAATCTAGAGATGTGGTCAGACATTGTAGCCATAAGATGGAGGACAGTTTTCAGAAAAGACATTACTGGAGGGACTGCAGAGGAAAATCACCCAGAGCAGGCTCACCTAGGGTAGGCTCAAGACAGCAGACTCCAGGAGATAGAAAGAGCAAGAGATAACCAGAAGCCTCACTAGGGAGCAAAAGATAATCAGTCACCTCTGCTTCTATAAACAGGGTTCCTGCCACAAGCCCCCTGTACTACCCTAACAGAGCAACCCCCTATTTAACCAGCAGCCTGCACACCCCTTGGAACCTGACCCCCTGTGCCTTCCTATCAACACCCTGTAACCCCACCACCTGGGGCCCAGAACTTAGAGCATGAACTCAATCTGGGTCCACTGGCATAAAATAAATCCAAGTTCTCCTACTTCTCTGAGTGTCATTTGGTCTCTCGCAGGTCTGATTATTTTTCCACAACAGGACCACCTATAAAACCACCCGGCAGCTCTCCAGAAGTCAGCAATACCCAAATTACAGTTGTCACAGTAGAAATTAAAAAAGCAAGTGGTAAGTATCAGAAAGAAAGAATTAGAATTCAGAGTATTTAGTTGACTGTAGGGCATAGAGGCAAAATTAGGAGTGATTCTTAGAGCCATTCAGGTAACTAGAAGAACAATGGCTTTCCTAAGGAACAGAGGAGACAGGAAAATCCAGTAGTTCAGATTCCTTACCTATAAAACTAGAATAAATACTACCTCAGGAACAGGCCGTGACAATTAAAGACATAAAACAGGAAGGCTAAGCACTGTAGCATACAAAATCAGGGCTTCAACTTGCTAGCTTCTATTGTTTAAATAGAACTGACTGACGATCCTCGAGAAACATAATTATGGTAATGTTTGTAATCAAGGGGAAGCTGATTCGTGTGGCTAATTTATAGCCACATATACTAAATTTTACATACAATTTGTTCAATAGGTATCACAGAATTAAATTAACATAAAATATATATAATTGTGTGAAGTGAGTGGAACTTTTGAACTCTTCTAAGCTTTCCACAAAACTACTGCATTAGGCTTTTAGACTCAGATATGGTTCTGTAAAATTATTAGTATGCAGTCCTAAAATAAATAACATGCACAATTTCTACTAGAATCATCACAAGCACTTTAAAAAGAGGCAAGTTAGGATCAAATGGGATATAAGGATGATGATACTAATAGTAATAACAGTAAGTTTTAAACAGATGCAATTAGGGGCGCCTGGGTGGTTCAGCCAGTTAAGTGTTCGACTCCTGATTTTAGTTCAGGTTATGATGTCAGGGGTGTGAATCAGATCCAGCCAGTGTTGGGTTCCTAGCTCAGCAGGGAGTCTACTTAAGCTCCTCTGTCTCCCTCTGATCCTACACCCTTCTCTCTCCCTACCTTAAAAAAAAAAAAAAGTTATGCAATTAAAGATTCTAGGAATTGTTTCTAAAATCCCTAATCCCGTAAGAAACCTACTAAACCTCTATGGGTCTCTACCTGCAAAACGTAAAGAAGAAAATAAAGGCAATTCTACTGAGTGTAAAGGTGTGGTACCTTTTGCCCTATGACCAAGCTGTGAGCCTGAGACCTCAGTTTCCTCATGTGTAAATTTCTGTGTGAAGGCACTTTCCAAATAATGTTATGCGACATGTATTCTATGTTCTCTGACAAAAGAGCATAACAGTCGACTAAGTCTAGGAAATGCTGGGTTATATTGGCTTCTTTGTTGCCTGACTACTCAGAATGTTTTATAAGTCAATATAAATCCTGGATTTTTATCAGTGTAATACAATAACATAATTTTGCAAATAAATTTCACCATGTTGTCATTAACTCTTTGGGGGGAAGCAGAATACTGGGACTCCATGCCTTAGGTTATTTCACATGCATTTCTAATATATTATGTCCTTTGAGCCACATGATCACAAAGAAGGATCCAATTAGAGATAAGTAAATTTAAATTCAAAGAGAATGCAAGCAGCAAGTAGTGTGATTTACCTTTAGATGTACTGAATCTCAACCTAGCAATATTATTTTATGAACTAAGACAAAATTGTGATCTTAAGAAGACTATTAACCTGGAAGTGGGAGAAATTAATGTCTCTTCCAAATATGATATTCTATTGCAGTATATACAATAGCCACAGTGCAGCTTACCGGCTAACATCGAAAAACTTAAGCTTTTGGAAACACACTTCATAAGTTAAGCCAAAATGTGGAGGCACTCTATGCTATTAAATGACCAAGAATTTGGTATTTGATATTCCTGGAACTTTCTGTAACATCTAGATTCTAAGTTCTCTAGGGAGAGACTGGTGGCTGGAAGACATACGTAAAACAAAACTTTTCAAACATAGGTAATGTTTCCGAAAGGACAATCAGCTGCTAGTTCTTCATTGACAATCTTCATGAGAGGCTCCTTAAAATTCTTAAAATTAGTAACTGCGCATTTGCTTTAAGAATCAAAATGTATTTGTACATGACTCATTTTTAATTGCAGAAACATATATAGTCATGTATTCAATCACTTATGTGAGAGACCTGGCCTCAACACTAAAACCTTTCCTGGGATATTTCATTATGGTGTAATTTTCAACCCAGAGAAAATGATTCTTTTTTTGTTAAAGCACAATCCCCACCCCAGACATGTACACACACTCCATTATGAATTTTGGGAACTTTAGGAAAATATAAAGTATTGGGGAAATCTTTTTACCAAGAGCATGACATATAAAACATGATTCCTGGGGTGCCTGGGTGGCTCAGTTGGTTAAGAGACTGCCTTCGGCTCAGGTCATGATCCCATAGACCCAGGATCAAGCCCCCCATCGGGCTCCCTGCTCGGCAGGAGGCCTGCTTCTCCCTCTCGCACTTCCCCTGCTTGTGTTCTCTCTCTGGCTGTGTTTCTCTCTATCAAATGAATGGATAAAATCTTTAAAAAACAAAAATAAAAAATACATGATTCCTCAGATTTGAGGTACTTTATTATGCTGTTAATATCCAATTAATCTGGGTACCAGAGTATTTTTAATTGTTGTGTTTAAAAATACATATATACCCCTTTTAAAATCCCTTAATTATGCCACTAAACTTCATTATGGTTTGACTCAAATTGTTTTGGCTTCATCTGCAAGGATTTAAAAACAAAAACAAAACTATGGTATTATAAGACTTTTATTGAAGTTATACTCACACTTAACTCTAAACAAATCAGGATTTTAAACTATAGTACTAAATTCTAATAATTTTGACATTTTATTTTCTAACTCCTTGTCATTAATACACAGTATTTTGCTTCAAGCATTTTCTAACAATAAGCTCCCTTACCACTATTAAATGGTGATGTACTATTTTCTATTTGTTGCCATAATAAATGACTACAAAGTCAGTGGCTTAAAACAATACAAATTTATTGTTTTATAGTTCTACTGGTCAGAACTCATACAGAACTCACACAGATCTCACTGAGCTGAAGGCTCTAGGGAAGAATCCATTTCCTGCCCTTTACAGCTTCTAGAAGTTACCCACATTCTTTGGCTTCAAAGCCAGGAACAGCTGGTCACATCTTTCTCACTTCACATCTCTCTGATTTTTGTCTCCCTCTTCCACTTTTAAACACTGCTGCCAATACACTGGGCCTACTCAGATTATCCAGGATAATATCCCTTCTTTAAGATCAGCTGATTAGCAACCTTATTTGCACCTGCAGCCTAAATTTTTCTTCTGTCATGTAAGGTAACATATTTGCAGGTTCCAGGACTTAGGACATGGATGTTTGGGAGGGGGGGCACTATTCTTATTACCAAGTTGGTAATTTCTTATTACAAATTTATACTTTATATGCTGTCAGTTGGTATCTGTGTTTAGCATCAAAGGCACTTCTATATAAAGAATGTTTAGTAGATAAAGGCTTCAAATAACAAGTAAAATAGCACACGTTTTATACTAAAACTTGAGGACAAAAGCCTTAAGCAACTTATTAGCATCTTGTGCATAACTTCCCATTTTGGAAATTTTAATAGAATCCAATAAACTTTACACTCATCACAACTGAAATCATAAAACTGGAGTTATGTCACAAGTGACACCCCACCCTCTCCCATAAAGAGGCAACCCGCTGGTTTTCGGAAAAGCATTCACCATACATGCCACATACTCTGATCTATCTCCTCCTAAACACCCAAGGATTCACCTTTTAAATCCAATCTTCTGTCAGTAGCTTGATGTAAGTATGTGTGGTTACAATAACACTCTAACTTTATCATCACACATGCCTGCGTTCTGTGCTGTCTCTACCAATCATGACCTTCAGACGACTGATGCCATTCACGTAATAGTGACTTAATCTGCATTCAAGAATCAAACAACAGAACTTCCCTTCCGAAAAAAATATGCATTTCATCTACTTAAACCTGGTTGTACTCTACGCTCTTTGATGGATGGAACAGTCTGACTTATTTCAGAGCCTTTCACCATTCCAAACACATAGCACAGACCCAAAAAAACATTGTTCAAAGAATAACTTAAGGAACAGTGACATAGTAACTCCAGCTTTCTACCATTTTTTTCTTTACTTACCTAACAAAATCTTCTATTATTCTCATTTTATATAAGTTTGGTGTGGTTATATTTTACAAATATTTATTTACTGCCCATTATGTGCATGGCTTGTTATACCTTTCAATTAACACAATGACAGTCCAGTTCCTGCCCTCATTCATGTAACTGTGGTCTTTCAGATTTTTTGATCTCAGTGCATTTGATGTTGATATCCATTCCATGAAGCATTTCTCAATCCCTCACACAGAAATGATGAGTCTCATCTTGCCCTTAATACTGCCTATTCCACTTGCCATTTATACTCTGGCATGTTGCACTTATTATATATATACAAAATGCATCTCCCCCAGTGCGATTTCTTATATAACCCCTTTGAAGTTATTTTTACACATACACAACACTTTCAGCATAGCTGGACATACATGCCTTTTTCTCTTAAAAATACAATGTCCAGGGGCGCCTGGGTGGCTCAATAGTTAAGCTTCTGCCTTTGGCAGGGTTCTGGGATCAAGCCCCACATCAGGCTCCCTGCTTGGTGGGAAGCAGGCTTCTCCCTCTCCTGGTCCCCCCTGCTTGTTGTGTTCCCTCTCTCACTATCTCTATCAAATAAATAAATAAAATCTTTACAAAAAATACAATGTCCATCAAAACTTGGGGAGGATATGTTTTCAACACTGAAACTGTTATTCTTGTTTTCATTGAATGTAATTCTTTTCTCTTTATTGACAGTGAAATATTTATGAATTTCTGGTAAAGAGAATAATATTTAGAGTATGATTATAAAGTAAAACTGGGGTACTATAGGTAGAAAATACAGTAATTATTATTCTGCAGATAGATAGTATTCATTTCAATTTTCTCTATACCCTAGCGAAGTTATAAAACACTATATAAAAGCAATAACAGACATATGCAGCAATCATTATACAGCTGACCTTTTAACAATGTGAGGTTAGGGGTACCAAACCCCTGCCTAATGAAAAATCTGCATGTAACTTTTGATTCCCCAAAAACTTTAGTAATAGTCTACTGTTGACCAGAAGACTTATAAAATAAACAGCCAATTAATGCATATCTTATATGTCATATATATTACACACTGTATTCTTATAGTAAAGCCAGAGAAAAGAAAATATTAAGAAAATCCTAAGAGGAAATGCATTTATAGTACTGTATCTATTGAAAAAAGTCTGCATATTATCCGATCCCTAAAGTTCAAACCCATGTGTTCAAGGGTCAGCTGTACTAAAAATAATTTAATCCTGTAACACTTGCCATCACAAAGGAAGGGAGCAAAGGCAGTACAAAACAGTTATAAATAGAATTCAAAAAATATTCCAAGATGTATATGTTATGTGGAAATCTCTAAGTTTTTCTGTAATGCTTATGAAGGTATTTTCTGTAATGTTTTATAGTATTTACAAAAAAGGGGCACACAAATTTCGCATGTACATGGTAGTAAAGGGTAGTAGCCCTTCTTGGAGAACGTTTTTTGAATCTAAAAAACTTAAATTAGATGACAATAGATGTGTGGCCCAGATTAGGCCGACTGTGCCTAAGAGAATGGGGCCAGGTGCCAAGTGAAGTAGGATTTGATCTGCAAAGGACTGTCAGCTCTTTTTCTAACCCTTCTAATAAGAAACAACACTATATTGCCTCAGGAGAGGAGAAGTGATGCAAACCTGTGAGTAGAAACAAGTCTTTTGTTGTTGTTGTTGTTGTTGTTGTTAATTTTCTTGGCAACCAATATTTCAAAAATGTCATTTAAGGCTTTCTTAAATAAACAAGTCTGCCAAAGACGATAAAAAGCTAGTTGATATGCCACAGTGAAACAAGTGGATAGGCGATGACTACATCCAAAACGTCTCACTTCATGCACAGGAGAATACAATTTTAAGTGATAAACATAAAATACAGTCCTCTCAGTGAAGTTTCTGAAACATCTTAATATACCCTTTAGACTTGAAGCAATTAGTATCCAGAAAAATGAATATTGTGTGTTAAGGATCAGTAAAATCTCAGATTTAAAGTTTACTCTTTACAAGTTTGAGAATTTCCACCATTTTATTTCCTTTATACTTTATCTTCAGCAAGGAAGAAAACTAATCTCGAAGCAGCCCCTCCATTATCACAAGTGGCATTTTCTAAGAGTCATTGCGACTCTGAAACATTACCGTAACCAAAGGCAAATCAAGAGCAAGCCCAAATCATAATTTCATGTATGCACAACAAAACCAGATTTTAGAAAAACAAACATGGGCTTTTAAAAAAATTAGGTCTGCATATGGTTTGTTTCATCATCATGAACCAAGTCATTGGTGATCTGGAAGGAACTGAATTGACTCAGATTCACCTGGGATAGATTCTAGAACCTTTTCGCTTCCCCTAAGGAAGGTAGCCTTACTTGAAACATTTTTTTCTTTTGCTAATTGTCCTGTCCCATAAAATCCTTCCACTTTGGGGGCACCTGGGTGGCTCAGTTGGTTGAGCGACGGCCTTTGGCTCAGGTCATGATCCTGGAGACCCAGGATCGAGCCCCACATCGGGCTTCCTGCTTCGGCGGGAAGCCTGCTTCTCCCTCTCTCACTCCCCCTGCTTGTGTTCCCTCTCTGGCTGTGTTTCTCTCTGTCAAATAAATAAAATCTTAAAAAAAAAAAAAGATTAAAAAAAAAAATCCTTCCACTTTGTATAACTCCTCAGAACTCCCCTTTACTTGCTAGATCGGTTGCTAATTCATAAACTGATTAGTAAAACCCACTAGATCTTTATAACTTACTTTAAAATTTACTTTTTATTATTAACCACTAAAAATCTCTATTTTAAATGCCTTCCAGAGAGGCTATGAGGTGGTGAAGTTGAAACATCTGCATTCTATCTTGCCACACCAAGGAAAGGTAGACCTTGGCTACACTAGTATTATGGAATGCCAGATCTACAAGAGCATTCTGCAGGGAATGCACCAAGACACATGCAGCTAGCCCTCATGTGTCAGTGCCAGTGATTTCACACTAAGGTCATAAAAGCCATGAGAATAAACATGAGGTCACCCTAGGTACAGGTAGTGTGTTCAGTACTGAAAATATCAAGACCCTTATCCAGTATTCTCCATTTCTTCGGAATGTAGCATTCAGGCATAACATTTTTATTTATAAAGACAATATGTAGTATCTCTATTAGTTGAAATAGTCCCTTACGAGACTAGCAAGTTCTAATCACATCTATCTAATCATTCAACCTTCTAAACATAATCATCGAATATTAACGGAAGCTCATTTCACCTCATCGGGATAGTCTACAAACAATAGAACTGGTACAATTTGGTAGAGTCAAGAGTGCTTTTTTGAGATATCATTACTTAAAAATCTTTTGTATTTGAATAAGTATTTTAACTAAGTGTGCAAAATAACTTTTTAATGACAAACTTATCAAAAAACTCTGTACTGTACAATTTCAACAAAATATTTAAGGAACTAGGATTTACTTAATAGTGTTATTTCCCCCCTGAATTTTGGGATAATCAGCAACTTCCCTGCACTTTAGAATTTTTAAAACTTTTATTTAAACTATTAAAACAAATAGCTCTCTGTCTTATTAAGGAGGGTATTACTGAGATTTATAGGGTGGCTATTGGGTGGATGATGTTGAAGTGATCCTGATGACAAATCACCAGGTAGAGGATGCCAAATGTTATGACTGAACCTGAATGAATCCCTGTCACACCTTAAAAGTTTTCAAATTTTAAATTGCTTTTAAATTGCTCTTTCCATATCACTTCAAATGCTCTGACTTAATGCAAGAAGGGGTGTGGACTGCCTCCTCCTACTTGTAATTCAGTGAGCTGAAACCAAAAAGAAACAGAGCTCAAGGTTTTCACTTCGAGGAATCTAACATAAACACATTTATAGAGCCCTGGTTAAGTTTTACAGACTTAAATCCCTATGTGAATTGCATACGGAATTACATGTTGAATATAAAAGGATGTTTTAATATATATCATGTCCAAGTATTAATAGTAACAAGATTAAACATCTGCCATACCAGAGTAAAAATGTGTGCCTGAGTATTAAATATATTATCACCAATAAATTAATTTCTTCTTTGATTTGTCAACCAGTTTAGAACTGGAGATTACATTTGAGATTTTCTTGTTCTTAAGACTTTACAACAAAACGTAACAGTCTTTTTAATGTAGTTTCTTTGTTTAAAGCTTTCCTATATTAATATTTTACCAATGATTCTTATTTATGAATCTGAAAAACATTTTGCATTTGAATACTAAGACTGTGCTGCTTTGGGTGCATTGTCCTATTTATGTCTTCTACCAAAACCTAGGCCAGCAATCACCATCACACATATTCTACATATATCAATTATCCTCTCATTTTGTCCTGCAAAAATCCCTGCTAATCATATTCCTGCAATTTCCAGCAGGGTGATCAGTGGACTCACCTCACTGAACAGGCTATGGACCAGTTCAAACACTGATGAATCTAATGCGGTGAGTCACATGATGAGTTCCTTACTAGCTGTGTATAGTAAAAACACAATAATAAATTGAGGAAAATTACGATAAACAAACAAATGAACAAAAATGGGTCATTTAATCTCAGTTAGTTTAAAAAGCAATAGTCTCCAAGATACAGGAGAGATATAGGAGGAAGTCAAGGGGAAGGGACAGCATAAATAAATATGATAAAGGGCAATATAGATCCTGTATAAACGTCTTAAAGACTAAACCACTGTTTATAAATTAAACAAAAATGAAGTTAAACTCTGTATATTCTTACTGAATTAATGAGAAGGAAAAAGGAATCACTAGATAATTATGCTATCTGGAACTTTTACCAAGTGTGTTTGGGTTAGTTTATTACAGCACTGGCCAAGGTTCAGACTTAAAAATAGCTCTAGGGTCAACACTCACTGTCATTTTATCTCACTCACTCTATCTCCATAACTAACACTGCTCAGAGTCAGACAAGCTTTGGGCCAGTTTTGGCCACACTTGTAATTTGCAGCCAATTTCTGTGTGTCTAGGACAGACATTGGCAACTCTGTCGAAGGACAGTGCCAAGGGCTTAACATCCTTTCTTGTGGCTTGCATAAGTGAAGGAAAGAAAATCCAAATATGCTCCTAGTCTCAAGAATCAGGTGGCACAAGTTTGGACCACACAGAATCATTCCCTGGGTGACTTTTGTACCTACACTTGATGTTCCCCACTCCAACCTCTCCCTCAGAGACCAGATGCTCAGATGTTATTGGTGGCATCTTGAATGATCACAGAGGCACAAAAGGTACAGCATTAACTTAAGAATGAGTTCATAAAATGATAGGTCTACATCTAAGAAAATTCCGTAACATGTTACATGGAATATATTTGCTGCCACCAAAAGATGGAAGTTTTACAGCAAGAAATCAAGTCACTATGCCAAATGATTGTGATAGTGTTTTCTGTTATTGTTTTTACTTTTGGGGGAAGTCCCAGAACCCTAAGAATCTGATGAAAGTTGTGGGTCTTCTTGTAGAAAAGTGCTTGCATAAATAGACACAGAATTTTCCATATAATTTTAGGGAGCTTACAGATCCCCTGAAATGAGGCCAACCAACAAAGTTAAGAAACTCTCATCTAACCCAAACCTTTAATTTTACAAATGACACAATAAAGCTCCAAAGGGGTGACGTCTTCTGACTAACACCATAGAGCAAATTAATAGCAAAGACACATCCAATGCCTTCAGAGACTCAAATTAATTCTCTTGATCACAAAGACTTCAAAGCAAGTCACAGGAAGCTTCTGAGAAAGAGAAGAAATACTTCTAGTGCTTTTTGAGGCATGGGGAAGTCTTTCAGGGCACAGATTCTCCCCGCAAGTGAGATTTGTAAGCATGTTCTTGTTATTCTGATTTGGAGACACAGACATGAGAAAGATAAGGAACTAGAATTAAAGGAAGTACTTGGAAGGACATCTAAGAGTTGGGATAAGATTCTCACATGGAAACAATATGTTTTGCAACAAATCAGCATAAGGGTGAAACCAAATCATATGAATACTGTCATTATATTAATAAGATAATATTAATTAAATTTCTACAACAGAACACATGTGTGAGCTTCCCTTCTAGATGTTCCCTTTCCCCGAGAACCTTCTCTAGTCAACAGTGCCTCCACTGGCAGTGGCTGCATGGCTGAAACCCATACCACCCTAGGCTCCTAGAGTCCATCCTCCTGTCCCCTCCCTCTCCTTGCTCCTTCATTCTCTTAAGACTTCTACCTTCTGCTCCTAGTGGGTTTCTCCTGACTCCACCTTCCATGCTAGCCTCCCATTCCTCCTGCACTCACATTTCACCTGGCATTGCCTTCTTTCTACTCATTTCTCTTTCTACCTCTATTTATTTTCGACTCATCCACTAAGCTGCTTTGAAAGGGATCTTTCTCTAAATCAATGTAATCGAATTACTCTCTGGTTAGAACACCTTCAGTGGCTACCCATTACCTACAAACTTCCTTTGAAAGTTTTATGGGATGTCAAAAATATTTTCAACATGTCATATGATACACACTTGATTCTTTTGTATGGTTGAGTACAAAAAAAGAATGCTTATTTAATACTACTAGATTAGCAGAGATTGTGTAACAAAAGTTATCTCACAGAGCACTTTCGTTTTGGGGTATTTGTTTTCAATGGTTCAGCTCTGCAGGCTTCCTCCCCCACTCCCCTGTCTCTGGGGGCAAGCCTCCAGACCCTCTTATTTGTTTCTACCTTTTTGCCGATGTTCTTTGTCTCTCGTGGCAGTCCAGAAGTGGGAAATATCACATTTCAGGCTGGTTTCATGGGTGTTCACGGTGGTCTTGTAGTGGTTTTTTTTGCTGGAATTCCACAAAAGTTATCTCATATGGACTTTTCACTCATTTTCTATGTAGAAATAAACTATTCCTCTCATGGAAAGGTGGATGAAATTTTATTGCTATATTTTTACTATGTAAAAAAAATAAAGATTTAGGGGTGCTTGGGTGGCTCAGTGTGTTAAAGCCTCTGCTTTAGGCTCAGGTCATGATCTCAGGGTCCTGGAATCAAGTCCCACATCAGGCTCTCTGCTCAGCGGGGAGCCCGCTTCCCCCTCTTTCTCTGTCTGCCTCTCTGCCTATTTGTGATCTCTCTGTCAAATAAATAAATAAAATCTTTAAAAAGAATTTAGAGCATATTGCCTATTAAAATGTAGGCTGAACTTTTATTCTGTTACATAAGGAAAAACAGGTTTAAAAAATGCTATTATATCCTGAAATTTGAATTTTCATATTTCGAGCTTAATAAATCAGCTGGTTTATTTTTTATGGTGATATATTTTATGCTTAAAAGTTAAGAAGAAAGAAAAAATATTCTATACTACCATTTGCAAGGACATCTCTAGAGTGACATAAATCCTAGAAATATAGTCACATACACCAGGGGTTTTAGACTCACCAAACAGGTCATGCTGACATATTAGCATGGTACCCAAGGTCCTTTTGAACACTCTGCCCCATTTATGGGCCCTTTACTTCTATCACCTAATTTGCAGTCCCCCAGACCCCATGTTCTTGGACAAACTTTTTTTTCTTCCTGTCATGTCCTTCTGATTTTCCTTTTTGTAAATGTTGATACTTCTATTCATTGTTCACATCCCCAAGTAGGCTCATCTCTTCTCTGAAACACCTCCCTTTTGCCACCCATCTAGTTCAGGTATTACACACACTTGTCCCCAGAGACAGTTCCCCTTCTGAACTCTTAAGTTCCAGGTAGGGGGAAGCCTAATACCAAACATGGGATGGGGGAAAGGCATATGTATGAACGTATTTACAAATGCACAGTAAATACAGGAAAATAACAGAAGCAATTGGAAAACAGGTATAGGTAAAATAGGTATAGGTGAAAATCTCAGCATAACATGGCCTTTTATCTCATGATACACTGTTATTCTTTCCTTAAGAAGGTTCACTGGTTATATATATACATATATATGGCACATTGGTTCTACATAAAACATTACATGAACTTTACACATTACAGTTGAATCTGCAAGAAAACAGAGTAATCTGGAACACTAATGTGACAACCTAAAATCTTGCCTTTCAAAAATCTCTAGGAGTGGGATAATGCTCTTAAAACAGTGTGTTTCTTCTTTACATTCACTGGTATCTTTGTCAGATATTGTTAGTTGTCGACTAAAGACTTTCTCCTTCCTTCTCTTCAACAGCAATGTGCAGCCGAGACATGGCTGCTGGCTGATCATTTTCCTAGCTTCCTTTGGTACACACTGGGCCATGTGATTCATCCCTCATTGTTAATGGAGTACAAGCAAAAATGTGAGCAACTTCCATTAAACTAGTTTAAGAGGAAATCTTGAGCCCAAGACTTATACTCTTTACTTTCCATTTTTATTTATAGTGGTAGCAACCAGTGACTTTGGAAGTTACACACTTGAAAATGCCAGAGAAATGACCTGCATGAAACAGAGCTACTAAAAGATCCAGATGGTCTATGTGGACTGTCACCCAAAACAGAAACTTCTATCTTGTTTGAACCACTGCTGTCAGATGTCTTTGTAAGAGGAGCTTAGTCATTTACCTTAAATGATACAGTATCAGGAACCGTAAGACTACAGATCTACATATATTCCTATATCCATTATATTTTCACCCAATTTAAATAAATCCTCAAAGCAGAACATCTAAAACATTTATCATGAGAAACTCATTTTCTGAAATATGAAGCCTTTGGAGAGCTAATTTTATAAGATCTGATATTTAAAAAGTTGCTTTGTATTTATATTTATAAATGATTTGCTGGTAAAGGTAAACAAACTTTTATGTAGAGTGGACATGATGAAATTTCCTATAGGAAGTCATATGTAAAGAGGAATGCAAGATGCTAAAAAAAAAAACCCAAAACACATGATGCAAAACCCAACAGGCTGATGTTTTCCAAAAACAGTTTCATTACCTTAAACATTTTTGAAGTTTGAGTATAATTTCTGAATCATTAAAAAAATAACTAAGAAGACTGCCAGTTTCTTTTGTTACACATGAAGTATTTAATTATTAATGGAACACCAACTCCTCAAAAGACAGAGCTGTGAGAATACAAGATAGTTACTAAAATCTAGTTTCAGCTAATTTTCAAGTGGACATCATTTAGAATGAAAAGTTCTGTTTTTGTCTCAGTCGTGCATTTTTTATAATTCAGATTTTTCAGAAATGAACCCTGCAGTAAAGTTTCTCTTCTATTTTTATGGGCAAAGGTCAGTCATACAACAAAATAGGGTTATGAAGAAAAAGTAATTTTCCGTAGGAAAGTACTCAAAGGAGGGAATTTCTTGCTATTACAAATAAACAGGTAAAGAGATAAGTCATTTTTGAATACTCTTGTCCTAGCACTTTTAAATTCAATGAAAAAGATCTAAAAGATCTACAGCATCATTTCTGGTACTGCTTTATGTAATCTGGGCACCTTTTGTAAAGCAGACTTTGCCTCCTTGGGGATGCTTATCAAGCCACCACTCCAAGGACTCCTTTGTGCCCTGGCACCAACAGGGTTCTGTTAGAGAGCTAAACCACGAGGTCTGGTGGTTCAAGGAAGTAACCCCCATTAAATGCGAACAGGACTGGCTCTATTACTGTCACATTTTACTTCTAATTACTGAGTGGTACAAAGCTTCCCAGTTAGTTGCATATTGACTTTTTACGTCATTCTTCTTAAAATTGGCCTCTCTTTACTTCAAAGAGAAAGTGCTAGCCAACAGGAGTTTCCTGAACTTGGTACCAAGTCATAAAGTACCTGTACCAGAATCATCCTTTCTCCACATATCCCATTACACTCAACAGTGTCCCTTGTATCATTGTCCCTTGAAGTCCCAGTGCTTACCTAAGCTCTGTATCCTACTGCTTTGACATCCTTATGCTAAGTATCTTCTCTTTCCCCCTATTGCCACCTTCTTAACTTCTCCTTAACATCAGCATGTTTTCCCATCCTAGAACAATAAAAATCTGCTAAACCTGCCAGTCTCCCTCAGGCCCATACCTTCCTGCCTGCTTCTTCATAGCTATTACTACAGTCTTCCAATTTTCCAACACTCAGATTCAGCTTCCTGCCCTTGGACTCGCCCCTAACAATTACACTCCAACGGCTCTTGTCAAGCTGTCCACTTTCCTACCTTGTAAAAGCAAATGTTTGAAAATACTTAAGTTGAGACCTTGTTGAGAATCTGAGAAGCCCCTGCAAAAACCAACTTTGAGCATGCCATTCACTCTGTAATATCTGAATATCAGACAGTGGGTTCTAATCACATGGTTACAACCTACAAAAGATATGTGAAGGTACAAAATGTTGCAATCTGTTTTTGTGTGCGGGGGGGTTGTTTGTTAATTTTAGTATTTGGTAGTGTTAACTAATTCTTTTTAATTGAAATGTCCTTTTGTCTTGGTTTCCACAGTATTATATTTGCCTGATTTTTTTTTTTTCCCTACGTGTATGGTTACATCTCAGCAGGTCTCTACTCCTCTACCCACCTCTTAAATGTCACTTTTCTTGGTACTCTGTCCTAGGCTTTCTTCCCACTCTTTATTGTCAGCCTGGGATACCCTAGTACATCTATGGCTTCAGTTGCTTATACATTGATAACACCTATGACCATATTCTAATAGTAGTAGTAACAGATACAGTTTCTCTTACTCTCACATTTTGCCACACATTTTACATATGTTAATACAACCAATCCTCACAACAACTCCATGAGGAGAGTACTATTTTTTTTTATTCCAGTTTCAAAAAAGGAGTTAAGTTCTGATCTTTAAGCAACCTGTCCATGGCCATGATGCTAGTCTGTGGCAGAACCCTAATTCAAACCAGATATTTACCTCCAAAGGTCCTTGTGATGCTTCCCATATCACAATATTAAAGCCTTACGGTGGCATAACTTCAAGTCTAGCTCTGAGTCAATACCCTTACCCACACTGCCTTTCGGACATTAGATCTTAATACCTGACTCTGGTGTGTCTTCATCAAATACAGCTGACTTTATATACTATCAACCACATGACCAGCTGGACATGTACATGTAAAGCCTTTGGTCAACAGAGAGACTCAAGTGAGATCACATGGAGAAGCTCAAGCCTAAACATGATCAAGATGAAGGTTAATCAAATTAAAGGAAATATGGTCTGACTTCATTCACATAAATATGATTTGAAAATATAATTTAAATAAAATTTAATTCTGACCTTCCCAAGGTGAAAATAATGTTTTGGAATACTTTATTAATTTGTGATGCCAGACATCAGCTCATTCAGAGGAAATAAATTCCATGAAAATTCAGAATACATGTAATATTCACTTCTGTTTAAGCGTGTGATCCTTGCAGAGCTATTTGTACCACTGGGTCCACACACTGATTAACCAATCACAACGCTGAAGGCCCAGACCAAAGATCATTCACAGGGGAATATATATATTTGCTCCAACTCAGGAAGAAAGAGTAGTAACAAAAAATGTCCATTTTAGATATATGAAAAAGTGACTTAGTCAGATATATGAAAAAGTGACTTAGTCAAGGTAGCTGGTAAAATGACATTTTACCCATAACAGGTAAGCACATGACCAATGCAGAAATTCTTACCATTTTATTTTTTGACACGAGCAGTGCCTTGTGTGTGACTTTCAGTTGAGCTTTGCTACTCTAAAGCTGTTTCAGTTTCTAATTCATCATGCCCAGGATAGAACTCATCATCTGTTCCCTCGAACCTGTTGCCTACCTTGTGTCCTGAGTAGAGTAAAAGACCCCGTCATAAACCAGAAGTCCAGGTAGGAACATGGGTATAATCCTGGATTTCTCCCTTTTGACAATTCCCAAAATGTTTTTGTAATATCATCTCAGTGTTTTGATTGTAGCAGTCTTATGAGGCTGTATTACCTTAATTTTGTTAAAGAAGATATTTATGTTCAAAGAGTTTAAATGCTTTGCCCAAAGGCACAGAATAGTTAGGATGTTTATTTTGTGGTGCCTCATTTAGTTAATATATTTATACACATTATCATTATTATTTAACTGTTAAAACATTCGTGTGATTAAACTCATTTTTTCTCAAATAAGGTAACTGAGGGCACAGAGAGAGTAAACCAGTCATTTGAGGATATGAACCAGTATTTGAACTCAGCCTTAAAAGCTTCTCTTAATTATTCTTGCTCTTAGTAATTGTTCTTACTGAGTATGGATCTAAATTCAATTTATTTTTCCAGTGGGCATTCAACTGACCAAATAGCACAGTGGTGTGATGTTCACTTTAATTTGGTGATAAAAACTTTATAAGAAACACTGATTTACTTTGGAAAATTTTTCTCAAAAAAAATCTCACTTTTGAAGTTTGTTAGATATAGCAGATATTTTAGTGATTGAGAAATTTATAATGTATTTCATATTCATCATTATTAAATATAAATTTCTATAATAGTGCCAGGACCTTATATATAGAAAACATAGCAGAAAAGAAAGAAAACCTAACATGAAGCAGACTCTGAAAGCTACTTTTCTGTAGAATGATTTCAGAAGTTTATTTTCTCATCATTTTTTTCTTTACCTTAAGATCATGCCCAGATATACAATTCTTCTTTAGCATCTTCCCTAATCCTCTCTCCAAGAAAAACCCAACCATTTAGATATTATTAATTAAGGCTGTAAGTTTTATTTATGATTACATATGACAAAAGAGGAACACTGAGAGACTAAATGATCTAAGTAATACAAAGGAGCTAGCAATAGTTCTAGGAGCATAGTGTATTTAAATTCGTCTTGTAAATTAAACCCAGACACTTGATTTTTGACATATAAGAAAGAGAGCCATATTTCTAAAATGTGTTCGGCCATCATTAGTTCCAGGAACTAGATCAATGCACAAACATATTCTTGCCATTGAAGAGCAACATGACTGGATGCGCTATCGGAGCAATCGATGTATACAACCATCACATATGAGAAGGCACCAATTAACTCACTTCCTATGTTCATTTTGTCAGATGGAACCCATATGCAAATGCATAATGAAAAAAAGCCATTTCCTTAGAAAATAATTAGGATGAAGTTTTGCATCTCTCTCCCTCTCTCTCTCTCTCTCTCTCATTTCTCCCCCCACTCCAATCAGACTACTATAAAGATTGCTAGTACCCAAACAAGAAAATGCATAGCTCATGCTGGTAAACCTGGTCATTTAAACTTCTATAGTGGCCCTGCCAGGTGTACTTGAAGAGCCTTCTGGAGACTGAGGGATCAGACTCTGTCTATCTTCATCTTGTAAAATCTTCAGGACAAACAAGGTCATGAGATCTAGCTATATCGTCATCGCTCTTTCTTCATTTAAAAGCTCCAAAAGCCCATATTAAATTTTTCTCAATTGAAACAGAGTACAAAACTCCCCTGATCACATTCTACTAAACATGAATATTTTATGGGTCCCCCTTCACTACTGCTTAGAGGTTATAATATTCTTGTTTGTGTACAAAATTAAGCCTATGTTTCTGTTCAGGAGGCTTTGTTAGCTGTACCACTTTTGCCCGTTTCCATTTGCAGACTCTTAAAAGAGAGGAGATGTAAATGATAAGTATTTCTCTGTTTAAATGGTTCTTTTTAATGAATGTTTCCAATACCATTGTTATTGCCTAAACTATTTTAAACAGACCACAAGGAAAGGAAATTCCATGATTTTTATTACTTATCAATTAGCTGTGTTGGCCTCTCCAGCTTCTGCAGTGTCTCCTTACTACACTGCTAAGTTTAAACTCAGTTTTGCCAACTAATTTATGTACTTTGTAAGCACAGGAAATACATCTTATAACTTATTTTGGACCTCTCTTACTACACGGGAGGTGATCGATGATCTCAAACATAATAAGAGATTAAAACATTTTTCTGCCCCCAAAATACAAGCCAAAAATATTTTCTGCTCCAAATTTTCCAAGAAGTAAGAAAAAACGATTTCTATTTATTAGCTGTCTTTTGTCTATTCGCTTCACCAACTGAGCCACCCAGGCGCCCCTTAGCTGTCTTATCTTAGGCAAACAAGGTCACCTCTGAGCCACTAATACCTTTGTTTAAATTCAAGGATAAGAATAATTACATTTCACTGACTTCTTTGATTTCTTTGAATATACTGTGCATATCTTGCCTCAGACTCTTCCTCTATTTATTTTCCATCTTTTTATCTAGTTCCCTCCTATCTATCCTTAAATGGAACATTCTTACAGAAGCTTTCCTTCTAGCTCCTTCCTATCATTTTTTTTTTAATTCAACAGCCATCTTCCCTGGTAAAATGTACCCTGCTAGAAATCATGGTTCATGGATCACATAGTGTTAGTCAACATTGTCTATCCAGGGCACTGTGTAAAAATATGAATACCCATCATTGAATATTTCCTTCTTTTCCTCCTTTCTCCTGTTTTTTATGATTTGTAGTTAAAATCTCATAGTGATTGGGGCGCCTGGGTGGCTCAGTTGGTTAAGCAACTGCCTTCGGCTCGGGTCATGATTCCGGAGACCCAGGATGGAGTCCCACATCGGGCTCCCTGCTTAGCGGGAAGCCTGCTTCTCCCTCTCTCACTCCCTCTGCTTGTATTCCCTCTTTAGCTGCATTTCTTTCTATCAAATAAATAAAATATTTAAAAAAAAATCTCATAGTGATTTTTCTTATTCCTGGACCTGTTTCTTGGCATTTCAGGACGCTAATCAATGGTCATGTAAGAATGTGAGGTGGGAAAACACAAAATCATGCTACTTACCTAGGGAAAATGATAATATCAGACCAAATAATACAGACACGTGTTCACATCCTCTTTGTGTGAACTGGATAAACAGACGACTTTGAGTGAATATCTAAGTTAACTGCTCATTTTAATACCTATAAATACTTCTTACAACTTGAATCATGACAGATAAAATGGCTTTTTAAATGACCTAATGTGAAGCTACTTAGAATTAAGTAAACAGACAGAAAACACTACATGATGGGGTATGAAAGGTAGATCTGGAAACGCTTCTTGTATACAAGCCATTACTAATACGTGCTACACTGGAATAGATTTCCATGACTAAGGCTATAAATATTGTAAACTGAAAGGCACAAATATTTTCATACCTAGCACCAGTATTCTCAGTCTCATTCAACTGGCGTAAGAATCCAGATTGATAAATGTTATGAAGACCAACGTAAAACACACACACACACACACACACACACACACACACACACACACCCCTCGCTGATGCAGCACCAAAATCAGAATGGATGCTGAGATTCTCAATGAAATGAGACACTTATTATGAAAACAAGAGAGTTATAAAATAAATAAACAAATAAATGAATAAATGAATCAATAAAAATCTTAAAAAAGAGTTTGAACTCCAATGAGTCAGAAATAGTTTGTCTAAAATTCTAAAAAACCTCAGTCTGTACAAATACATTCACTTGTTTGATTTAGTCAGACTGAAGGTTAAGGTTAACCAGTGCATCTTAAAGGGGAGAAAAAAAAAGAAATATATGCTGTGTGGCTTTATTTACACAACTGTTAATGTAAGTAAAGTTTCTCAACAAACAGGTGATGATAACTACCTAAGCTGTTAGTAAGAGTTGGCTAACAGTACCTGGCAAACCAATGCCCCTGAGGGGGCTTCTCAACTAAAATCACAAGCCCACACAGTTAAAGAACTGTGGTTGATGCTCATATATATGCCACCTTTTTAAGGGAAATCTCAAGGACCTAAGATTTAAAAAATTAAAATCAAACTCCCAGAAATGTAACTGTCTGTACTCCTTAGCTGGCAGAGCTGCACATCACACTGGTCTTATACAGATGAAAAAAAAAAAAAAAAGACCATGGGAATTTCATCTTATTGTCACTTTACTACTTGGTCTATATACTCCCTAATTTATAAAAGCAAGACATCATTTGAATGGATAAAAACACTGTTGGGACACAATAAAAAGTACAGGCACTATATTAACAAACAAGAAATGAAGGATAGGAATACATAAGATAGAAAAAATTCAATCCATTTTCCAAAAAATAAAAATTTTCTTGAAAGAAAGCAAATTTGAGCTATACACTCTAATCCTACCTTCTGTCTCAAACATTTATATAACTGAACATTGCTAAACAAAATCTGAAACTGAGAGCCAGGAAGGTGATGTAAATAGATATAATTTATATAAATATTATATATAATATAAATATATAAAATATTTATATAAATAAATATTTCCCTAAATAAAGTATTTCTCATAAAGTGACAAAATGACTGCCTTTTATAACACAGTAAGCATTCATAAGGAGCGTGCTTACTCAGCAAGAATGTGGGCAGTTTAAGCATGAAATACTAAGGCTTTAAAATTCAAGAAAGAAAGTGAATTCAATGACATTTAATGTCCAGTTAATTCACAGTGTGACTCACTTGCGTAAGAATAACCAGTCCAGAGCCAGAGCTCTCTCTGCCCTTGGTGCATCACCACTTAGGATTAGACCCGAAAAGGAAATTATAAATGCTTCTCAACGACTGGCAAAACGAGGTTATTTCCAACAACTGGTCCTTTTGTCTACTCAGAGGACAGAAAAAACAAAACAAAACAAAACAAAAAAAACCCTCCTTTGATCCAGATGAAATGAAACCACTGTACTGAGGTAAAATAAAGATAAACACCAATGTTAGTATTATTAAATAATTTAGTTTTATTTGGTAGACATGTAATATACTAGTTTTAGAAAGCTCTAAATTTCTGTGACCAGTGGCTAGCATTTCTAATTACTCCGTATATTAAAGAGAATGTTTAGACCCTAATTTTAAATTAAATGTTATAACCAAAAAAATATGGAAGTATCCCATAAAGTAAATGTAATTATTTCTGTTAATTTATAGAATTGATTCTTTTCGTAATCTCTTTGAGAGTATTATTTGCCCATATTCTCCTATTTCCTTCACAGTAACAGAAAGCAATTAAGCTGTATATAAGTAATTAGTCCTCAACTAAGAAATGGGAAGCCAGAGATTACAACCCAAGATCTTTAGAAAAATTTTACAGAACAGATTTTTAGCTGAGAGACTTATTTTTAAATATCTCATTACTGCATATCATGAGGCACCTCTATATAACATCAGCAAACATTTAAAATGTTACCTGTACTTTCATGTAACGCAAAACTGACTCCCAGCATTTTATAATTAGAAAAAAAATTTATACTGAAATTTTAATAATGAAATATGTTTTGTGGATTTTTACATTGTTTCTTTTACATAATTCTTGCTTAAAATGTATCTGGTGATTTTTAAAAATTTTTTTTTTTATTTGACAGAGAGAAACACAGCTAGAGAGGGAACACAAGCAGGGGGCAGTGAGAGAGGGAGAAGCAGGCTTCCTGCCAAGCAGGGAGCCCAATGTGGAGCTCGATCCAGGTCTCCAGGATCATGACCTGAGCGAAAGGCAGTCGCTTAACCAACTGAGCCACCCAGGCGCCCCTTATCTGGTTGATTTTTAACTTCAAAGCTTCTGCCCCAACTCATTAACTGAGTCTAAGCAAAAAGTACTTTTGGAGAAAAGCTGTTTAGAACAAAGGATGAAGTTTCTCTTAGAAATAACTGCTCCCTTCCCATGGTTCTCTGTATTTCTCCCTTACCAAGATACGTAAGAAGTAGCATACATTCTTAACGGGCACACTTGTTCATTGGCCCCTTCCTTGCACCAATCCTCTTGATAATCACAGTATGACTTTTTCAAGTAGTTGATTTTAACAGCTAATAAAGGTGAACTATATACATACACCACCATAGTTTTCTTCCTTCCTATTGAAATTGCCACTTTAGGCCCATTTACTTCACCTCCCTCCCTGACTGGCAGAGTTCAGCCTCTATCCTACCTTCTGTACACTTTTCCTTCAGTAATTACAAGGGATTCTTTCCCAATTCCTCTTCCAAGGTAAATAAGGCAGTAGAGACAATGAAGAAGTTCTTCTCTGCTACCATATAAAGAGAAGGGAGCAGAGTAGATATGGAGGAGCTTGGCACTCTTTGTTCGGAACCATAGCTGCAGCTAGAGGGAAAAAATGGTTACCAGGCAGATACCAAGAGGAGCACCATCCTTCAAGACTGGCCAAGAGTCAGAAGCAGTGTGCCATGTAACAGGGGAAATGGGAAGTCAGGGACTAAAAGGGTATAAAGTAGAAGATGCGTAGGTCCCATAACACAGGGAATCTAGGAGGATAGTTCTTCATGTAGAGATTACCCTGTTGGCCAAGAACTTGAGCTTTGAAATCTGGATATATGGGTCATTTCTTGGGAAGGGTTTTTTAAACAGGAGGTTGCTAATATTTTAGTGGTGAGTAAACCCATATTCTGATAATTCAGACAAATGAAGACCACTAAGTAGCTTTTCTTTTATGAATTACATGTGTAGTTATTAACATTTCATACTGTGTAGCACATTATCTATACTATGTGACAATCATATAGGTCTAGAATAGGTGTGCAGGTATTGGATAAAAGACCCTTAATATGTAAATCTTAACCCCAATTCATTTTAGAAACTTTTAATAGGATATGAGGGATCCTGGGGCAGGTGGAAGACCTTTTAACAAAGAGCAATTTAAGTATCGTTATGCCATTAGTATACCTAACATAGAATTACCCAATTAACTATTTATCTCCTAACACACTAAAATTCATGATATCTATAAATAAAAAAGGGATGTATTTTCATTTTAACTGAAGAAATCCACAATTCTCTATAGTTTGTCAATATATTTTCAGTTATGGAGTCAATACTTAGAATTTTAAATTAGATACATAGTTTTTAGACATTAATTAGGATGACTCTAATTATTCTCTAACTGGTTGCATAAATCACCTGGGAAGCTTACAGATGCCTGACTCCTATTCCAGACAATTCAATGAAGACTCAAAGAGTATAGCTCAAACAATATAGCTAAGTTGTCTAAGGATATTTTAATGCAGACTGGAAGAAAAATCACTCTTCTGGTCTCCTATCTAGCTCTTCTGTGGAAAATAGTACTTGAGGGGCACCTGGGTGGCTCAGTTGGTTAAGCGACTGCTTTTGGCTCAGGTCATGATCCTGGAGACCTGGGATGGAGCCCCATATCAGTCTCCCTGCTTGGCGGGAAGCCTGCTTCTCCCTCTTTCAGTCCCTCTGCTTGTGTTCCCTCTCTAGCTGTGTTTCTCTCTGTCAAATAAATAAATAAAATCTTTAAGAAAAAAAAAAAGAAAATAGTACTTGGTGTTGTGAAAAAAAGTATTCCATTGCCCAACATTTGAGGCCTAACTAATCATTATATTTATGGATGTCTGAAGCATTCTTTTAATAAAAGAGAGTAAGAGAAATGTTTCTGCTCTTATCACTACATTTAATATAATTGAGCAAGTCTTGATAAATGCTTTCAAAAAATAAGACATAGCATATGTAATGGCCTGAAGGGAAGAATGAGACAGTTACTATTTGCAGACTACATAATCTGCTCACAAAAACAAACAAAATCATGAAATAAACTCTTAAAACTCATTAGAAAGTTCAGTACTAAGGCCAAGTAAAAGACCGATTTATAAGAATCAATAGCACTCCTGTAATTTACCAATACAGGAAGCAATTCATAATACTAAGAAAAACAATTCAGTATGAAGGAATTAATTAAAGTATTTAAGATGTCTACAGGGGAAAAAACCACATTAAAGGCCTTTTAAAAGGCATAAAGAACTGAATAAAATGAGGTGACTTAATATAGCCGTGCTCTCTAAGTTAAACTATATATTCAGTGCATTCTCAATAAAAATCTCAGTTGCATTTCTTAGGAATACTAATTAGCAGATGGTACTGAAACAAGTCCATCAGTATATTTTGAAAAAATTTAATTCTTAATATAAAAATTGGAATTCTGATGGATTCAAGTTGCTAAGTGTGGAAGGTAAATTGATGTGTTCATTAAAAAAATATATTGGAGAATACATAACCTTTATTATATATGGGTGAAGAAAAATTTCTTTAAAAACTCCAAAGAAACTATATACTTTAAGATTCCATTTACAAAACAGTCTAGAAAATATAAAACTACTCTAACAGAGGTTAGTTAACACATTACTAGTTGCCGTGAATTAGAGGTGAGGGGACAGAAGGACTGCAAAGAGATAAAAGAAAACTTTCTGGTATGATAGAAATGTTTGATATCCTGATTCTGATGGCAATTGCAAAGTTATATACATTTGTTAATAGTCAATAAACTGTAAATTTTAAAATGCATACTACTGAATGCAAATTATACCTCAATAAGCCTGACAAAAATTTGCTTTAAATCATAAATTACAAGGTTGAAAATTGATTACCACATAAATATTGAGATTTATCTTCAGAGAAGGGTAGCATAAGAAACATTTGGAGAAAAGAAACTTGCAATGTCCAAAAACATGGAAAAACATAGAAAAGGTGAAACAAGCTATCAGTTATATCCAACAGATTAGTAAAGGTTACAAGACTGAACAGTGTCAGAAAGTGGGAGGTGAGTGAAGATTTAGAAACTTTCATTCATGGTTGGTGGAAACATAGATTAGCGAAGAGATTTTGGAAACTGATTTTCTATTTTGATATATCAGTTTACTTCCCCACATACTCCATCTCTTTCTCTTTTTCTCCATCCTACTCCTCACCTTCAATACTCGATGTTGTCTATGCCCGATACTATGACTTCCCATAATGAAGTCAGAAGGTTTTGTCTACTTTATTTATTACTTTACCTCTTACATCTCGAACAGTGTATATAACATTGAAAAATTCAGGATATATTTCTGAATTAATAAACATACTTCACCCTTTTATATCTTAAACAATATTGACCAGGTTGCCATTTGAATACATTTACAATTTAAGGTTAAAATTCTATATAATGTTCTTGTTCAAGGAAAAGGTAATTTCTCCACTGAAACTATTTAGAAAATAAATGTATGTGGAGTACAGTATCTCTAACTAGAGACTTCCTGAGTCACAGTAATTCCACTCAATAAAATGCCATTAATTTTATTAATTCCTTACTGTACAAAAAAAGGCAAAACAACAAAAGTTGTTTCATATAACCTAAACATTATGAAAACAAATATAACAGAGATGGATAAATATGTAATTGAATAAATGAATAATCAAGCTGGCTGTCAGTATGAACAAATCCAAAGTAGTCAACTAAGATAATAAGACATAATGAGCTGGTTACTGAGGCAGAAAGTTTTTCAGTGGCGAGAACGAAAAATCAAATGAAATGAAGAGACACCTCTGAAACCGTCACAACAACCCTGACAATGGCTTAAATACTTAAGTGCACTGTGAGTGAATGATACACTGAAAATATGCTTCCAGTGAAAATAAGTGTCACTGAGAACATCATTCTGATTTAACAGAGTTACAGAGTAATCTCAAACATTGGGAAAATGCAAGGATCACGATTAAAATAAAATACTGAATAGAAGAGATGGAATGCCAATTTAGTTACTAGAAAAAATTGTTTTGCTGTAACTATGAGTCATTCTGGACTTAAAGTTGTTGAAGTTTTATTAGTCACAATGCCTCTGAACCCTGACATTATCCAAAGCAATACTCTATCTCAAATCCAAAATTTAATACAAACCCAGATTTTGCTTTAATATAAGCAGGCTTAAAATTTTCCATTATTTTTCATTATTGTGAAACATGAACTCATCAATTTGGAGGGGGGGTATTTTTTACCTTAAAATTCTCATTAAAAAAAATCATGTGCAGGCTTTAATGGATATATCATCAAGAGTTTGTTTTACGATATACACAAATTTCATGTTTCTCATGATGACTTGCCTTTATCCAAAACTCAGCAACAGAGATCCAATTCTTTTGTCCTTCAGAACTGTAAATTCACATAAATCCTTGAAAGCCGGGCATAGAGCCGAACCACAGATGATGGGGTGCCAAAAAAAAAAAAAAAAAGACTCTAAATCTACATATGAAGCCTTGGTAAATTCTGGACTGCATATGTGTGGACTCAATTAAATAAAGATTGTAAAATATTTGAAAGCTGAACTATAACAGAGAACCCTATCCAGGTACCAGATTTGGCTCTGGTGGCACATTTAGGCAATGACCTGATAACACAGAAAAAGGTCTGAAAACCTAAACTGAGTATTAAAACCACAGCAGTCAAGGGGCAAAGGAGAACTGTAAGCTAAAAATAATTAGGTAGATTGACTATTAAAAAAAATCAATATTATTGATGGGATTTCAAAAGAATATATAAGTTCATAACACAATATTCAAAATGCACAGGATACAATAAAAATTTTACTTAGTGCACAAAAACCAGAAAAATCTCAACTCTTAAGTTAAAAATAATCAAGATATACCATCCTCAAGATGACCCAGATAGTGGAATTATCAGACTTTTAAGTGGATGCAATAACCATGCCCCATGAAGTGAGAGCAAAAACTCTTAAAGGAATGGTAGACAGTCTTGGCAAGAAAATATAAATTGCAACAAATCTAGTTCAAAAATAGGTAAAACACTTGAACAGCTATTTTTCTAAAGAAGATATGCAAATGGACAATAAGCAAATGAAAAGATATGCAACATCACTAATCATCAGAGGAATGCAAATCAAAATCACAGTAGGATATCACTTCACATCCATTAGGATGGCTATCATCAAAAATAAAATAATATGCACACACAAAAGTCTAGGAAAGGATGTAGAGAAAGTGCTAGGGAAAATGGTGTGGCACTTTGCCAAAATGTTAAACAAATAATTAAACATACAATCCACCATTTGTACTTCTGGGTCTACAAAAGGATATGGATATCCATGGGAATGGATAAACAAAATGTTACATATACACACAGCAGAATATTATTCAGCTTTTAAAAGGAAAGAAATTCCAACACACAGTAGAACATGGGTGAACCCTGAGACATTATGCTAACTGAAATAAGCCAGTCAGAAAACAAACTGTATGATTCCACTCAGATGAGGCATATAGAATATTCAAACACATACAAAGGAAGAGTAAAATGGGGGTTTCAAGGGACTGGGGAAAAGAGGAATAAGGAGTCACTGCTTAAAGGGTGCAGAGGCTGAGTCTTGCAAGATGACAAATGTGCTCTGTATGACAGGCAGGGATGGCTATACAACAATATGAATGTACTTATGTTACTAAACCGCACATTAAAAAAGCTAAAATGGTAAATTCGCTATATATATTTATCATAATTTTTAAAAATAGTTAAGAAGAAAACAATTATAAAAAATAAAAGGGAATTTTATAATTTAAAACCTAGTCCTGAAATTTAGGTTGCATGAGTCAATAACAGACTGAAGTCAGGAGAACAAAGTTCCTGTCAAAACAGACCACTAAAAAACGGCCAAATCTGAAAAAGAAAATATTAAAAATATTAAAGTTCATCAGAGACTCAGAAACCTGTAAGACAACATAAATATCATATCTGACATGAGTATCCTTAAAGTTTCAGGAGGAAAGACTGACAAAGAAAACTGTTTTTTAGAAAATAATGACTACTGTCACACCTCAATTAGCATAATGTCTCAGGGTTCACCCATGTTCTACTGTGTGTTGGAATTTCTTTCCTTTTAAAGGCTGAATAATATTCTGCTGTGTGTATATGTAACATTTTGTTTATCCATTCCCATGGATATCCATATCCTTTTGTAGACCCAGAAGTACAAATGGTGGATTGTATGTTTAATGATTTAACATTTTGGCAAAGTGCCACACCATTTTCCCTAGCAGCTGCAGCACTTTATATTTCCACTAACAGTGCCCAAGTGTTCCAACTTCTCTACATCTCAAGGTGAGACCTGAAACCATAAAACTCCTAGAAGAAAACATAAGCAGCCATTTCTTTGATATCAGCCAAAGAAACATTCCTCTAGAAATGTCTCCTCAAACAAGGGAAACAAAAGCAAAACTACACTAGTGGATTACACACCAAAATGGAAAGTTTTTCACACTGAAGGAAACCATCAATAAAACAATAAGGCTACTTATGAAATGGATGAACATATTTGCAAATGATTCATCCAATAAGGCACTAATACCTGAAATATAACAAAAAATGGCACCAAAAACCCAATAATCCAATTATAAATAAGTAGAGGAACTGAAGATATTTGTGCATCAAAGACACACAAATGGTCAACAGATACAGGACAAGATGCTCAACATCTTTCATTATCAGGGAAATGAAAATCAAAACCATAATGAAACATCACCTCATACCTGTCAGAATAGCTAAAATCAAAAATACAAGAAAGAACAGTTGGTGAGGGTTTGGGGAAAAAGGAACCCTCCTGCACTGTTGGTGGAAATGCAAATTGGTGCAGCCACTATAAAAAGAGTACAGACATTCCTCAAAATATTAAAAACAGAATTACCATATGATGCAGCAATCTCAATACCGGGTATTTAGCCAAAAAAAATAAAAACACTAATATGAATGGATGTATGCACTCCTATATTTATTGCAGCATTATTTACAATAACCAACACAGGCCAACAACCCAAGCAATCCGTTCATTGATGCATGGATAAAGAAGATGTGGGGTGTGTGCATGTGTAATGAAATACTATTCAGCCATAAAAAGAATGAGATCTTGCCACCTGCAATGACATAGTGCTAGAGAATATAATGCTAAGGAAAATAAATCAGAAAAAAACAGATATATAATTGTATGTGGAATTTAAGAAACAAAAACAACGAACAAAGAAAAAGAGAAAAACAATAAACTCTTAAATACAGAAAACAAAACATCAGTTGCCAGAGGGAAGGTGGGCGGATGGTTAAAATAGATAGAGGGGATTAAGAGCACACAACTTGATGAGCACTGAGTAATGTATAGAATTACTGAATCACTGTATTACACCTCTGAAACTAATATTATGTTAATTATACTTCAATAAATATCCCCAAAACACACACACACACATATGTACATAAAGATATAAATATAGACATTTTACAAATGAAAAAAATCCCGCAAACCCCAAAACAGTATAAAAGAGAAAATCATGACTAGATGCATCTCCTAGGTAAAAATTAAATTTCACAGGTGAAAACTAAAGATTCAGAAAATATCTCGGGGGCAGCCAGAGAAAAAATGACACATTACATGTAGGAGAACAATGATTTAATGCTTTCACATTTACTAACAGAAAAAAAGAAGCCAGACGATAGTGCACTTTAAAGGGCTCCAAGATAATAACTGACAACATACAGTTCTATAACCAGCAAAAATACCTTTCAAAAATTAAGGCAAAATGAACACATTTTCCAATGGATGAAAAGAGAATTCATTAAAAGCATATCTGCTCTAAAAGAAATGCTAATATAAGTTCTTCAGGCAGAAGAGAAATGATACTAGAAGGAAATTTGGAATTCAGGATCAGAGGAAGATCAATGGAATTAGTGAACAGCTGGCATATATAACAAGCTTTCTTCTCAAGTTTGTTAAGTATGAATGGCTGTATAAGGTAAAAATTATAACACTGCTGGAAGGGTTTCAATGTGGGATGCAATGCATGTGACAAGTGTTAACATACAGGAAACTCCATGGTTGCAGGTTTCTACATTTCATCTGAAGTAATAAAACATCAACCTTAAAGAGACTATGAATGCTAAGTATGTCATGATCAATCAACCAAAAATATTCAGAGACAGCTAAAAAACAATAACTAAGTAGAAGAATTAAAAATATTGAAACAATACAAATAAACACAGGACAGGAAAACTGGAAGACTAAAAAAACAGGGTACAAACATAAAACAACTATAAGTGGGAGATCTAAATTTGCCCATGTCAAGAATAACGCTAAATGCAAATGCTCTGAACAGATAAAAGGAAAAAAAATGAAATTAGAATAAAAAAATTAAAATACACTGCATATAAGAAACCAATTTTTTTAAAAAAAGTTATGGTTAGGATAAAAGTAAAATGGATAGGGAAAAGAAATAAACCATGAAAAGACCAATCTAAAGAAAGCTATAGTGAAAATATTAGTTTTCAAACACAGAAGATTTTAGGTCCAGGAAAATTCCTAGGGATAAAGAGGACATTAGTTACACAATGGTAAAAGTCAACTCACCAGCAAGATAGAACTATATGTGGGAGCATTTTACAACAGAATTTGAAAACCCATGAAGCAGAAATTGATAGAATTAAATGCAGACATAGGCAAATGCACAATTACACTTGGAAATGTTAAAATTACTCATTAAGACATTAACATAGAATCTATGAATATACAGAAGCCCTAAAAAGACATTCTAACCAACTTAGACATCCACCCCCAACAAAAGCAGATTACACATTCTTTAACGTGCACATAAATGGACCATATCCTGTGTCTTAATACAAATGTTAGCCATTTAAATAAACTGAAATTATACAAAGTATATTCTTTGACCCTAAGAGAATTATATAAGAAATTAACTACTGACATATACCCTGAAAATCCCCCAAAATATGGAAATTAAATAACATATTTGCAAATATTAGGAAGTAATTTGAACTAAAAAAATGAAAATAAATTTTTTTGAAACACAGCTAACAGTGACAATAGTTAAATCTATAGTGGTAAATGCTTATATTAGAAAAGAAGAATGGTCGTTAAGCTTCCACTTTAAAAAATAAAAAAGAGAAAAGTGAAACAAATGGAAGCAAACAAAAAATAACAGAGAGCTAAAATTAATAAAATTAAGAAGAGGAAAGCACTAGAAAAAGAATCAAGGAAACCAAAAGCTGGTTCTTTGAAAATAATAAAATTGAAAAACCTCAACTTCTTCAACCTGATAATCATCTATGAAAACCCTAAAGCTAACATCAAACTTAATAATGAATGCCTGAGTGCCTGTATCCTAGGACTGGAAATAAGTCAAGAGATATTATTGCCAACAACTTTCCTCTAACAGTGAATGGAAGGTCTTAGCCAAGGAAAGAAAAAGAGTAAAAGAAGGACAGATTAAGAAAAAAATAACTTTCTATTTGTAAATATGACTTGATTGCCTTTGCAGAAAACTCTCAAGAAATGTACAAAAGAGATCCTAAAACTAATAAGTGAGTTTAGTAATATGAAAAGACACAAGGTGAATATATAAAAAAATGATATTTCTATGCAATAACAGTAAATGACTGGCAAAAAAAAATTTTTTTTAATTACTACTCACTAAAGTTCTCCTAACCACCATCCCTCCCCAATCAAGAAAAAATAAATTCTCAGGAATTACTTAATATCTGTATGCTGAAAAACTACGAACTACTAATAAAAAAAATAAATAAAAGTTCCAAGTAAATGTACAAATATACTATGTTTATAGATTGGAACCATGGATATTATTAAGATATCAGTTCTCCTCAAATTGACCTATAGAAAGCAAAACCCAAGTAAGAATTTTTATAGATATTGACAACATCTTTTTAAAATTTATATGAAAAATGAAAGGAAATAGAGCAGTCAAAACTATTTTGAAAAAGCAGAATAAAATTGGGAATCTTGAATCAACAGATTTTAAGACTTATTATAAAGCCATAATCAAGACAGCATATTATTAGTTCAGAAATACCTACATGAGTATTGACAGTTTATATTTGAAAATAGTGCAAAGTCAATTCCAGGGAGAAAGTATAGTCTTTTCAACAAATGGTGGTAGATTTTATTATCTGTAAGGAAAAAAAAGAAAAAAAGAAAAAGAACCAAAACCTACACCTTATGTCTCAAGTAAAAATTACTCAAAATGGGACCTAAAACTAATGTTTAGAAGAAAATATAAAAGAAAACATTCATGACCTTGGATTAAACAAAGATAAGACACTCCATAAAAGAAAAAAGCACATTGGGATTTCATAAAAATCAGTATATTTATTCTGTAAAAGATCTCACTGTAAGAATAAGAAGACAAAGACTGGGGTAAAAAGAAAGATAAATCTAAGTATCAGACAAAGGATTGAAGAATATATAAAGAACACTCAAGACACAAATACCAAGACCACAAAAAGTGGGCCAAAGACTTGAATACACAATTCAGCAAAGAAGCTATATGGATAACAAATGAGATGAAAAGATGTTAAAAATCATTAGCCTTTAGGGAGACATAAATTAAAACCAAATGGGATGCCATTACACATCTATTACAATGGTTAAAATAAAAATAAAACAGGTAACATCAAGTGCAAGAATAGAAGTAAAAACAACTGGAAATTATACACTTCTGACAGTAATACAAAGTGGTAGAACTACTTCAAAAAAACAGTTGTAATAAATCTTATGAAGTTAAATATCCACTTTCCCTATGACCCAGAAATCACACTGCCAAGTTTTTACTCTAAAAACACTAAAACATCTGATCACATAAAACCTGTACAGGAACATATGTGACAACATTGCATATAATCACCAAAAAATCTTGAAGCAAACCAAATACAATCCTACATGGTAAATAAACATGATACATTGACAAAAAACAGTACTACTCAGCAATAAGAACTTAATACAATCAGCAACTCAAATTAATCTCAAATGCATTACGCTAAATGAAAGGAGACTCAAAAGGTTACATACTGTTTGATCCCATTTATATGACATTGCTAAAAAAACCAGAACTTTAGGAGAAATCAATTGTTGCCAGGTGTTAGGAGTGGAGAGATGTACATCTAAAAAGAGAGAGGTTAAGGGATTTTTTTAAATATGGGAACTGTTCCGTTGTGGTTTTTTGTTTTGTTTTGGTTTGGTTTGGTTTGGTTTTTGGGCAACATTAAGCACTGGTATTTATTATATCCCCACAGTGTGTGTGGAACTACTTTAAATGTTCACATGAATGATAAAGCTGGGGAACATATCTGTGATGGGAAGAATACCAGAGGTAAGGAAATGGTTAGGATGTATTGAATTATTACATATTTTAAAAATAACTGGTAGGTGTTCCATTGTTTTAACTGTACTAATGACTACTTTTTTTAAGATTATATTGTTTATTTGAAAGAGAGAGCGAGCTTACAAGCAGCGGGGAGGAGCAGAGGGAGAGGGAGAAACAGGCTTTTGCCTGAGCAGGGAGCCTGATGCAGGACTCCATCCCAGGACTCTGGGATCATGACCTACAAGAGAAGACATACACTTAACCAACTGAGGCACCCAGATGCCCCTGGATACATTTCTTAAAATTAATGGAACTGTAAACTACACAAAAACATATAGTTATTCAACATAAGTTTCAAAACAAGCAAAAAAGTATTAAATATTCAAAAAGATGACATATTAATATGTTCTATTGAGATCAACCTCATTCATTAATTCACTTTTTTAAAAAAAGAGATAATAATTCACTTTAAAAAAAGCAGGAATGGAGAATTTTCTGTTCAACAGCCTTTGTGCAACATACAGAATCTTAATTCTATGAAGCAGTTATAACTAAGATTATGGCAATCAGACGATCAGTTAGATCTGGAGATAATCAGTTGAAGGTTGTCTCCACATGAATGGCAAGAATCAATGTAGTAATTTCGAGAAGAAAACAATAAATATATACATTTCTACCAAATACATTTCAACACCAAAAAGTTCAAAGGCAAAGGAGTAAAAATTCAGCACTGAATTGTGAAAACACATACTTCCAATTAAATGTTTTCCTCATACAACCTATATTTCCTGTTTAAATAGAAGTATAGGAGCTTAAATAGCAATAGTTAAAAACATGGCCGTTTTATCCAACAGACCATCATTTCCATGGGCCATCAACTGACGAGCTATCTTTCCTTTTGCATTTTCATGGACCTACTGTTAGCAACTGCAGTTCTTCCAAGCACTGTGGGTACTAAGTAACTTTTTCTCTTTTATCTTTCTGTAAACCCACTATACCTACTTTTTCCATCAAATCAAGAGTCAGGAGATAAATTCAGTAGAGTATAAACACCAGAAAAGAGATTAAGTAAGGTTTCTGGCTGTTGCCTAGGATAGGGGGGGAAAGGGGACAGAGAGTGGACAAATGCCACGCCTGACTGGAATTTGAGGACATTTGAATGTTTTTGAAGACAGTGTTGAGGTCTTTCCCTTGGCTGCTTCTGAAGATGTCTGGCTGCTGACTTTAAGGAGAGGATGTTTACTTGGAAGATTTTGGCACCTAGGGAAAAAAGTAGGATGTGTTTCAGGGCAGTAAAAGATGGAAATGACATACGCAAAGAACAGTATGATACTCACTAATGATTTTTGTCTGCTGGCATCTGGACATGGGTAGGGATATTTAGAGAGGAACTCACAATGGTTTATTAATGATTCCAAAAGCATATGAAGAACAGTTGTTGAGAACTTCTAAAGAGTCATACTGTTGTCTATAATGCTTAGAATTTTCAATAAAAAAATAATTGGTGGAGTATCAAAACTAAAAAAAAATTCATGCCCACAAATAGGAATTCTTACATGAATTCCTGGGAAAAAGGGTAAATAATTTTAGTTTTCAGAAACAAATGTAGCATGCATACATTATTGTCAAAAACTTTATATCCTTTAGCAGTATCCTCCAAACTAAAATCATTTCCTGCACCTCTCTTAGAGGGTCTTTAAATTTGTTTCCTAAATAGGATATTACACATTCAGGTGAGGGAAAAATATCAATGATTTATTTTGTATTCTTTTATCTGCCTCCAAACATTTAAAAAAAAAGCATGGACACATAAAAGCATCCAATGGAGATATGCTCCTCACCAAACAGATACACAAATATAGCAATGTAACAAAAATTAAATGTTGATGCAATGTCTACACAGGCACTTTAATGATAAGCAATACAACTATTGTTCATTTACTATGTTGTTTTTGCTATGTGAAAAGAAAGAGTTACTGGTATAACCAATTATATCAGTTAGACATCAATACCCCCATAAATTTTGTCCAGTGTCTGTTTATTGATGAAGAATATGAAGATATAAAGAGGTATGGAAATTTAACCACAGTGTGTATCTTGAGACGTCTCATGCACACACAAATCTTATCTCAAGACACTCTTAGAAAACTCAAACTCTAACTGCATAACAAACCAATGAGAGAAGTGGTGTGATATAATAAATGAATTAAAATATTTCTACTTGATTCAAAGTCATAAAAATCACGGTGAAGTGTTCCTTGAACACTTATTACCTTATTACTGTCTTACCCCCTTTTGAAACTCCAGCACTTTTTGTTTCCTTCTTGCAGACATTTTGTTCAAAGCAAAAAAAAAAAAAAAAAAAAAAAAGGCTGCATCTTAGGAAAAAAATACTAGTTCACAGTTGCTTGTGATACATAAAATAATGTTTCCATAAGATATCCCTGTCCAAATTCCAGAACCTATTTGTTACCTTAGATAGCCAACGGAGCTTTACAAGTGTGATCAAGGATCTCAAAATGGGAAGATTATCCTGGATCATCTTTATCGGGGTGAAGACAAAGCATCATAAAGGTACTCCTAAGACAGAAGTGGGAGGATGAGAAATCGAGAGAGATGTAACCATGGAAACAAAAATTGTAGTAATATTCTTGGAAGATAGAGGAAGAGACCAGAAACCAAGAAAAGCAAACAGCCTCTAAAAGCTGGACAAGAAAAGGGATCTTCTCCTAGAGCCTTGAAAAAGAATGAAACCTTGCTGACATGTTGATTTTAGGACTTCCGACCTTCAGAACGGAGAGAAAATAAATCTGTTGTTTTAAGCCACTACAAAACTGGTGGTAATCTGTTATAGTACCAACAAGAAACCAATACACTGTGGCTTCTTATGCAGTAAATAGTGTCCATGGCTATTTGTCCATGTCTTTTTTAAGCCACAAATCATTCTTGATGTTAATTAATTTCTTCTTTGAATATTTGGTAGAATTCCCCAGGGAAGGCCCTGGACTCTTATTTTGGGTGGAGGTTTTTTTTTTCATTTTTAATTCTTTTTATTTTCTTCAGTGTTTGGGGAGGTTTTTGTTCACTGCTTCAATCTTGTTACTGGTCATTGGTCTATTCAGGTTGTCAATTTCTTCCTGTAGTTTATAGGTTTCCAGGAAGTCATCCATTTCTTCCATGTTGCTTAAATTATTGGCATATAATTGGCATATAATTGTTGATAATATCTGATAATTGTTTCTATTTCCTTGGTTGAATCATGATCGCTGCCTTTTCATTCATAATTTCATTAATTGGGGTTCTTTCTTTTGGATAAGTCTGGTCAGTGGTATATTGTTCTTATTCTTTCAAAGAACCAGCTTCTAGTTTCATTGATCTGCTCTACTGTATATCGGGTTTCTAATTCACTGATCTCTGCTCTAATCTTAATTATTTCTCTTCTAATGCATGGCTTAAACTTCATTTGTTGTTCCTTCTCCAGTTCTTTAGGGTGTAAAATTACTCTGTGTATTCATGATTTTTTTATTTTTTTGAGTGAGACTTGGATGGCTATGCATTTCCCTTTAGGATCACCTTGCATTATGCTATAGATTTTGGACTGATGTATTTTTATTCTCATTGGTTTCCATGAATTGTTTAAGATATTCTTTGATTTCCTCATTGACCCAAACATTCTTAAGCAGGATGGTCTTTAGCTTCCAAGTGTTTGAATTTCTTCCAAAATTTTCTTGTGATTGAATTCCAGTTTCAAAGCATTATGCTCTGAGAATATGCAGGGAATAATCTCGGTCTTTTGGTATTGGTTGAGACCTCATTGTGACCAAGCATGTGATCTATTCTGGAGAAAGTTCCATGCATGCTCAAGAAGAATGAGTATTCTGTTGTTTTAGGGTAGAATGTTCTATATATATCTATGAGGTCCATCTGGCCCAGTATGTCATTAAAAGCTCTTGTTTCTTTGTTGATTTTCTGCTTAGATGATCTATTACTGAGAGTGCAGTGTTGAGGTCTCCTACTATTAGCGTATTATCATTAATTCATCTCTTTATTTTGGTTAAAAGTTGGCTTATGTAATTGGTTGCTCCCATGTTGGGGACATAGATATTTACAATTGTTAGATCCTCAATTGGAAAGACCCTTTAAACATGATATAGTGTCCTTCTGATCTCTAACTACAGTCTTTAGCTTAAAATCTAATTTTTCTGATACAAGATTGTTATCCCATCTTTTTTTTGAGGTCCTTTGGCATGAAACATGTTTCTCCATTCCTTCCCTTTCAGTTTGGATGTATCTCTAGGTTCAACATGAGTCTCTATTGTAGATAGCATATGAATGGCTCATGTCTTTTTATCCAATCTGCAACCCTGTGCCACTTCATGGAAGCGTTTTGGCTGTTCACATTGAGAGTGATTACTGAAAGGTATTATTTTGTCATCCTGTATCAACAGAAAATTTTCCAAAGACTGAGCAGCAATAGTAGCCATATCCATTATGTTTTGTTAAATGACAAAATTCACTTTAGCATATATTTATATGAAGAAAGCTGTAATTTCTGAACATCAAGAATAAAATAACATTATAGGTCAAAACTTCAAGTTTGTTTTTTAAGAAATATGTCATGGAATCAAATCATATCAAATATCATCAAATGATATAATAGTTTAATGAGTATCTTACAGTGTGTTGATTACAAGTCCTACTCTGCTCATTAAAATTGCCTGGAGAATTACAGAAATAAACCCGACTGCCTGACCCTAACCTGATTCTGATTCAGTTCATTTACAGGAGGACCCAGATATTAATATTTCTTCATAACCCTTCAGGTGATTCTAATATACAACCAGACCTGGGGAGAAGCAATATAGGTATTTTTCCCTAAAATATTATTTTCTATAACCCTTAATTAGTAACAAAATCTGTTAAGGGAAGTAAAAATTTTCAGTTATTTAACAATATAAGAAGACAACCAATATTCTATATTGGAGCGTACTTGTCATGCTCTCTACTATACTGGAAGATGCCACCCTTGCTTCATCAAGGATGAGAGTGGCAGATACATTTCAAGACTTTATTTGGAAGACAGAGAGCACAAGCTGGGAGAAGAGGCAGAAGGACAGGGAGAAGCAGAATCCCTTTTGAGCAGGAAGCCCCATGTGGGGCTCCATTCCAGGACCCTAGATCATGACCTGAGTTGAAGGCAGACGAATAACTGACTGAGCCACCCAAGCACTATAATAATGGCAGATGTACAGATTTCTCTAACCCCATTGGGAATTTATGTGTCAATCATTATGATATGCATCTATTTCAAAATCGTATACTTGAATATACTTTTCTAACAACATTTTCTGTAACTTTATTCTTAAACTGATTCAAGTTTCACCACACAATGCCAATTCCCTAATTGTTACAGTCAGCTTGTTTCCCAAGAAAAACTGAGAGCTACAAAGTCTATGTTAAGGATTTAAGAAAAGCTCTACTTCATCAGCTGGTGATTTAGCTTATGGGAATTATGCCTACATGAGAAGCCTGCTTCTCCCTCTCTCGCTTCCCCTGCTTGTGTTCCCTCTCTAGCTGTATTTCTCTCTGTCAAATAAATAAATAAAATCTTAAAAAAAATAAAAAATAAAATTCAAATTTTTCTCATTAAAATGAAAACCAGAGCATTTCTAATGTATTATAACTGGAGAATATCAAAACTATGTGACTTAGAAGGCTGTACTTTTGTGTCCAAACCACCATAATGTCTTATTTCTGTGGTTTCATGTGAAAAGGAAAATCTTCATCATTTTTTTCTACATATAGGAGAGATGTGATACAAATAATTAGGAAAGCTTCACTCTAATTGTAAATACAATTTTGCAGGAAAAGTATGATATAAAGTTAAAGTCTTTACTTTGATCATTGATAATTATTCTTCAGTGTTTTGATCTTCACTAAAGTCAAGATACAGAAATTCTATGATAAGATTAAACACCTAATTATATGATTTGAACAAGTTTTATTTTATATGTCATATTGTTTGAGGCATTAGGGAACCATTCTAAGAAAACACTATGTTTAAACTTAGACTTTTCCTTAGAAGAGGAAAAAAAACTTTATATATCAGAGACCTAATTAAAACACACTTTCCAAAGGAATTTAAAATATACTAATATCCATTAAGATGTTCTAACTTTAGAACATCTTAGAATTTTAGAATCTGTCATAGTATTCATTAGTTATCACCACAATCATATTTACAAGTAGAAGAATACACACGATTCTAAACTGTTCCAATTGTTGAATTTTATTACTCTTTATGGGACTTATATACCACATCTCCCACTTCAAGGTGTAAAAAAATACATGTGGAAACAAATGCATCAAAATAATAAAAGATGTGAACCTAATGACAATTTCACTGCTAAAATTCAAATTTTAGGGGCGCCTGGATGGCTTAGGTGGTTAAGCGACTGCCTTTAGCTCCACATCGGGCTCCCTGCTCGGCAGGAAGCCTGCTCCTCCCTCTCTCGCTCCCCCTGCTTGTGTTCCCTCTCTAGCTGTATTTCTCTCTGTCAAATAAATAAATAAAATCTTTAAAAAAAATAAAAAATAAAATTCAAATTTACTATCAGAGTAGGTTTTTTTCCCCAAAATGATATTCCCTTTGAATAAGGGAAAACTTTTTCTCAATTAAAGTAGAAATTATTAAATTAATGCAAGGATGTGGTACTTGTTCTTCTACAATGTGCAGTGATATTCCTTCACATATATAACAGCTTTTAAGACACTTTTAGGCTTTGAAACTTAGAAATATTACAAATACTCAATATTAGCAAACAAAAAGTCATTGTGTATCTTTTAACAAAAATAAAGACAATTGTACTTAATTTATACAGATTTTTAATTATTCCAGATATAATTCATATCACTGTATTTAATATCTGTAATTGATATCTAATGAACAACATAACTAGTGTAATTTTGACTTTAATCAATATTTTTCTATCTGTAAGCCTAATGTTCAGTTGCTATAAGAAGAGTAAACATTTCCACTGAACAATAAGTAAAAACATATGTAATCCATACTTTGGATCTGTTGCATAAAATATCTCTTGGCATCTGGCTGAAAAACATCATTTCAAATTCTTCTATAATTGGCCAACAAGTTGGTGTTAGGCAGTCTTAATAGAGGTAACAGGAAAAATATTTTTTCTTGGTTAAATTGTATCAACTACTGTATACTTAAAATAACTTTCATTAAATTTTTTAAGTTTAAAATTTTAAAGTCTTATGAAATACAGAGAAGTTTATTAAGAATTATTTGGGAGGTAGGGAGGAAGCTGTTGGTAAACAAGCCACAGTAAAATGCCTTGTTGAAATAGAAAATAATTTAAGAATTACAAAGGCAAAAAAAAAAAGAATTACAAAAGTATAGAATGTTGTAAACACTTCAATTACATCAAAAGTCATCCCATTGGGAACAAAACCCTCTGTTACAAATTGTTAAATAAATAAAGTATTTCATAAATTATCACAAGGAAAACCCCAGTGTTAACTTGACCAAAATAATTCAGGGTGGATGGGACGTTAGAGAGCATCTACTTCAGCCCTCCCATTTTAAGAAGAGAAAACAAATACCCCCAAAAAAATCATTTTCATAACCAAGGTCATCATTCATGAAGCATCAGCCCTTGCTCTTCAATTTCCACTTCAAGACCATGCTGAGCCACAACACTTTTAGTCAATTAGAACTTTATTTGTGCCTTGTGCCAAGTTTTTCTTCTTCTTACCCTTAGACTGCTATGTCTCTCCCCTTGCAATACACTGTGCAAACTCAAGTCAAAAACATCAAGACGAAATGACAAATTCATCTTTACCCTTGTTAAGTGCTCTCTCATAGACTGCTCCAATGACAAAGAGTCAAAGGAGTATGAAAACCTGCCTTTAGATTGATTTATGCCACTTCCTGTAAATAACCAAAGGTGGGTTTTATCAGTAAATAACTTTGTGATTCAAGTAACAGAAAAATCTTAGATCATATGAGTTTGTTCAACTTTTAAAAAATGATGACACTATTATCTCAAGCTCCAAGTGCTTTCCAGTCAGAGCACCAGTTCTATGTCTCAAGGATACCCTCCCAAATTGCTTCTATTGTCAACAGTTTTGACTTCATCTTGAGGCTATTTTTTAGTTGTTGACGTAGAGGGAACGGAGATTTCTCTATTTACGCCTAACAGAGGAAAGAATGGTTTCCGAAAGACTTCTCTTAAGAGAGTGAAAAAATGCTTTTTGATGGCTGCATAATATTCGTGTGTGTGTGTGTGTGTGTGTGTGTGTGTACACACCCAATGCCTTCTTTATCCATTCATCTGTCGACAGGCATCTAGGCTCTTTCCATGGTTTGCAGACATTGCTGCTGTAAACATTGGGGTATAATGGCTACATTTGTATCTTTGGCATAAATACCCAGTAGTGCAATTGCTGGGTCTTAGGGTAGCTCTATTTTCAAGTTTTTGAGGAATCTCCATACTGTTTTCCAGAGTTGCTGCATCAGCTTGCATCCCACCAACAGTGTAGGAGGGCTCCCCTTTCTCTGCATCCTTGCCAACATCTGTCATTTCCTGTCTTGTTAATTTTAGCCATTCTAACTGGTGTGAGGTGGTATCTCACTGTGGTTTTTATTTGTATTTCCCTGATGACAAGGGATATTGAGCACTTTTTCACGTGTCTGCCGGCCATTTGGATGTCCTCTTTGCAAAAATGTCTGTTCATGTCTTCTGCCCATTTCTTGATTGGATTTGTTCTTTGCCATTTGCAACCATGTAGATGGACCTAGAGGGTATTATGCTAAGTGAAATAAGTCAATCAGAGAAAGACAATTATCATATGATCTCACTGACACGTGAAATTTGAGAAACTGAGAAACAAGGCAGAGGATCATAAGGGAAGAGAGAAAAAAAATGAAACAAGATGAAACCAGAGAGGGAGATGAACCATAAGAGACTCTTAATCTCAAGAAACAAACTGAGGGTTGCTGGAGTGGAGGGGAATGAGAAGGATGGGGTGGCTGGGTGATGGACACTGGGGAGGGTATGTGCTATGGTGAGCGCTGTGAATTGTGTTAAGATTGATGAATCACAGACCTGTACCCCTGAAATAAATAATACATTATAGGTTAATTTTTAAAAAGTGTAAAAAATTTTCCTAACAGCCTCCAGAAAACTGCTTGCATCTCCACAGCCAGAGTTCAGTCATGCTCTGAAGCAATCATCTGCAAGGCATATGACATTATCTTTAAACAAGTCTATCTCTGAGATAAAGAATGGGTTGGTTTTCACTCAGACACATGACTTTATACAACAGGGACAGATACTGAGAAAATTTGAGCTCTGCTGGAAAAAGAAGAGGGGAATCATAGTTGCTGAGTAGTCAGCGATCCATGTTATCTACTCCTTTAGCTACCCAATGCATCAGTGCCTTACTGTCAAAACTGCCCAGCCCCACCTGTTTCTATCCCTTACCTGAAGGACAAGACTTGAAGTCTCAAATAGTCAATGATTCAAAGTCCAAGTCCAGGATGTCCTGGTAAGAGCCATTATTTCCAGTAGATCTAAACTGCTTAGTGAACTTTACCTAAATGATGAAGTACCTAGTCCCTCCCATCAACAGTAGAACTAAAAAAAAAAAAAAAAAATAGCAACCATAAAATGTTAAGGGGTCAATAAAAGGCAACCCCAAGTAATCACTGGTCCACAGCACCCTCACAGCTTATATTCTTGGACAAGGAAAGTACGTATTTCCATGTTTGGGAAGAAAATATGTTTCTGGTTGGCTCATGTTTCTGCTTACCCTCATCCATTTTCCTCTGTGGCCACACTGAGCAAAGTATGGTGGAGAATGCCTTTGTTGGGGGAGGGGGCGGTAGTTCTGTATACTTATTAGGTCATTTCCTTGGAAGACTGGGGAGCCTGCAAACTTGCTTTATGGATTGAAAAGTCACAGGCTGTTACCAAGCTTGGCATTTCTTTGGTTATACGTTTCTCATAAAAACAAAACAAAACAAAACAAAACCAGTAAGCTTCTAATGTATCTGCATCTGATCAAACCCAGGAGCTTCTAAGTACAACCAGTGAGTTTCTTTAGACCCAATTCAGAATTCGCAAATTTCAGTCTCCCACTGGCTCAGGACTCTGGAACTGTCTATTCCACCACCCTCAGTTGAACAGTCTCTACCATGAGGCAACTAAAAATATTGCCTCATACTGTATGTAACCTACAATCTTGTCTCTGTCTGTTTAGTGGGACAGAAGATAATGGAAGGTGCTTGTAACAACACAGAGAAATAAGGTGTGGTTTTTTTTCAAACTTATCTCCTACTAAGTCTCCAAACTCATAATCATTGAGAGCACTTTAAGACACAGAATTCAACTGTTCTAACCCTGAAAGTTTCAAATTTTCAAATTCTCCTTCAACTTAATTTTAAAGCCACACATAGAAAGGTACTGCCCAAGTAAAGCCATGTTTTCTTCTTTCAGTTTTCAAATGAGCCACTCTCCGGCTTATGTTTGTTTCTTCACTATGGATGGAAAACAAGTCAATGTGGTTAAGTACTGTTAATTTTTTGCACCATTTCCTCTAATGTTGCAGCATCTTTAGGCACCTAGTCAGTTTTCAAAGGTGCAACAAGCAACAGTTCTCCAATTTTTTTGAAACCAAGTAACAAGGGTCACCTACATACCAGTCTGTAAAAGTAAGGCCTCAATGTTCTACTCCCTAGATCCTCTACTCATTTGAGTACATTTTAGAACATTTGACTGGCAGTGCCCAACTCCATAAACTCCATAAATACTATACCAAAAAAAAAAGTAACTAGTGCAAAGAACAAATATTTTCTTCCAGTCAGATTACAGAGAGATGTCTATTATGTCACATAACAGAAATCAAATGTAGACGACAACCCAGAGAGTTGGCTGACACAGCAATCTATGTCACCAAGGTCTGATGTCCTGCTTTGAGATCTTTAACGGTAGCTCCACGGACAAACTGCTAGTCAGGCAGCTAGAATGGTTATAGAAACCACATCCTGACACAACAGTAGACAGAGAAAGAAGGAAGATCTTTATTCTCTGTGACTTTTTCTTGTGATCACGGAAAAGTTTCCCATAAGCCTATAGAATTCCCTTTAGGTCTCAATGCATAGGATTAGTTTCAATGCCCATTGTTAAGCTTATTATCACCATGGAAAATAAGATTGTCATGGTTAGATTAGACTAACAATTTAGAATAGATTTGAGGTAGGGAGCAAACCACGATGACCACAACAAATATTTTGCTCACTCTTCAATTTTAGACATAATAAACATATGGCAAACAATTCTGAAGTGAAAGCCCTTCAATAGCAGGGCTTATCTGCAAAATAAACATGATTTGCCTCCATCATAGTCTTTCACCAGAATCTCCCAAGCATCTTTAAGAATTATGAATCAGAGTAATATAATAAACAATTACAGTGATTGTTTGCTACCATTATTTAAGCTGGATATTCTTCCTGTTATAGTACAAAGCCATGGGAGGTTCCAAGAACACATGCGACTTGACAACAAACAGACTTCAGCTTAAGTCCCAGTTCTTGCAGTTACTTACTCTTTGATGGAAGGCAAGCTGTTTAAACTCCCTGAGGCTCAGTTTCCTCATCAGTTAAATAGGGATACTGATGCTAACTTATCCCACAGGGCTATGAGAGTCTCAAGCACAAGCATGTATAAAGCATCTGCATAGTACCTTGTATATACTAGATAATGAACTTCTATTTATTTTCATTTCCTAAACATGATTTCTTCTCATCAATTCCCTCATTTTAAATCAATCCATTTCACCCAGCATAATTACCCACAAAGATTAAGTTTTCCAATTTGCAGGGTAGGTCCCTATCATTACTAAATTATTTCAAAATCCATTACCAATATCGTTGTCTAACGCATCTTACTGAATCGTACTCCATAAAAAAAGTAGTATCATATACATGACATATATATTTCCACAGTCAAGAGCATGCATAATTACTCTATCAGTATAGTAAGTCAAACTGCAAAAAGGCAAAAAAAAACAAAAAAGACAAAAAAAGAGAGAGAAGAAAAAAGAAATTGAAAGTTCTTCATCTATTCAGCAAATTTTTTTTAAAAACCCTATTACGTAGTTCCCAAGATTTGTAAAATTTAATAGTTACTAATGTACAAATCCACATTACATAATTTAATTCTATCAACACTTGATTATTAAAGCAGCTCAAGAGAAAAAAATAACCTCAAGTTTTCCTACACATAAAGTGATTTTCAACCTATTACCAAACATTATCCCTTTTCCCAGTTAAATATTATAAATAGCTTAGCAAAGCAATACAAAATATTCCAAGTTAGCAGGTAATGCATAAAAATCTAAACTATTGCAGTTTCATCCTATATCATATTTAACTTGTAGAACTAATTTTTCTCTTAACATTTTCTTGATATGCACCTACTTAACAACTATCAAATTTGACAAAAAAGTAAAAGGCCTCATATGAACTAAAAACTTAATATGAATACACAAACCATATTAGTTTTAGAAGAAAATCAGAAGACACTATCTGGAAAATAATTTCTTGACTGCTTCTCAATGGCAAAGGCATAATATGTATGATTTTATGTAAAACAAATACAGTTTCAAAGAAAATTAGATAAACACAATGTCCCCCAGTCTGTGTCACCACCATATGATAGTCACTGGTAGTAATTTGTCTTTTTTTCTCAATTCTTAGGTGGGTGGAGCTTTGTTTTGTCTTCAACTTAAAAAAAAAAAATTATCCCCATCCTTTTTATTCTAGATGGCTTGAGATTTTATAGCTAGAATCTTTTCATATGATTGTTGATTACTTCCATGTTTCTCATAATCGTAATTAGCAATTTTTAATAAAGTCTTTATCTACCACTCAGGTTATATATCAATTTACTTAACTATGTCTATGGAGTCTTTCAAGTGATTTCCGATGTTTGGAACAGTTCTATGCATATAGTTTTCTACAGTTAAGATGACTTAAATAGGACAGACTGTCAAAAGTAAAATAACTGGATTTACATTACAGAGACAATTTAGAACATATATAAAGTTCCAAAACTCATTTTACTACCCCATACCTTCACTCTTATAATTGTCTAATTGTGGCACAACAAAGGTAGTGGCAAGAGAAATAGAAAAAGTCAGTGATCTCGTATGTGGCCCCTCCTGATATGGATACATAAAGCTTACACTCTACATAATCATTTATTTAATTTTATCTCAAGGTCAGTTGATGATTAGGAGAGTAACAATAATTACAATATGAGAACAATTTAAAATGTGTATTTTATGTCCCTTGTGGGGTTGAAATTCATACTAAATACTAAATTTTAAAAGTACTGAAAATTCAGACTAAATACTAAAAGTAAATATTCTGGGTGACAAGTTATATATGAAATACTTTTAATGGCTATTGGCACAGCTTCAAGGCATTGGAAAAGTGAGGAAGCAAAAGAAGTGGCAGTCACAATAAGGAGCTAGCTATGGAAGCAATGAATAAGGAGGCATCTGTCAAAGAATGCATATATTATTTAACCTAAGAATTCCACTCCTGAGAATACACTATTTCTCGTTTATAGAAATAAACACACATAAGCATGAAGGCACATGCTCATATACCATATTCTTCTCTATAGAATCAAAAGGCTAAGAAATAGCTGATATCAGTTAAAACAAATGACAGACTGAAACACGGCAGCATCCTGCAGGATGTAAAAATTTGTATGTATATGCACATAAATACAGACAAATTTGATAATTCAATGCAGAGGAATTTATCCAGGTAGATATCCACTGAAGTGTTACCTGTCATCTTCTTTGGGAAAAAAAGTGGTATTAAAAGGAAGTTATAAGTCAATGTGTGGCTTCTTTATTATTTCTCAGCAAATGTTAAAAATGATAGCCTACACAAGCAACTACACACGCAAGTAAAACGGTAATGACTATCCAAGAAGTCTTAGCCTTAGGATATGGTTCAACACAATCTAGGTCTATCAAACATTTTAAGTCCCGGTCTTCTACTACTAATAAAATCAAAACCAAAATGTGTTCCTGGGATTCCTGGGCACACTCAGAGGACACTTTTGGACACAGAGAAGCAGTCACTCAAATGACAGACTCAGAGAATGGAAATATCAAAGACTTGGGTTGCAATCCCTTTAGCAGTATTAGTAAACTTACATGGCAAGTTTGCTCTAAGTGCTTATCAGAAAAGATCGAAGAAAGATTTTTAATATTGATTTTAGACTACAATTTTATAACTGATTTTCATGTACAAAAAGCTGCACATATTTAAGTGAAAGAAAGCTCCTCTTTTTGTAATTTCCACTTTTCAGAAAAGGTTTCTGAGTAGTAATTTAGAGGAGATGTTATAATCAGTCAATAGAAAGAGAACCTTTTCCCTTTCAGTTTCATAATACCAAAAAATAAAATGTCCAATAATTTTAGATGTATCATCAAATAAAATTTAGTGATTTATAGACTAAATCATGAAGTTAAGTTTTTCTTTCTTTTGGTATTACTTTAGGCCCATTAAGTATAAGTACTATGTACTTTCCTTTGTGTTCTTTTCATATGTGTTTAATTAGTCATGGTACAGTAAAAACACATGCCCAGTCTCTACACAAATTTCTAGGGGATTTTCTGTTCCTAAAACTTGAACCTCACGGTAATATTTCTGAGTTAGGGCCCAATAAGCCCATATATAGTTTTTTGTTTCCTTTAGACAGAAAGATATTTTATTAGCATTTTAATAATACATGCCTGCACAAGGAATGTAACAGAAACTATATAAAATGAAGCATTTTCCTGAACCCTTTTCAAGTCTAATTTCCGATTATCAGTTTTTAAAAATACTCTGCCTATTTCAGTTTTCACTGAACCTTAAAAGATCCAAAGCAACTCATTCAATATAAGCAAGTATCTTCAGTTTTTGACATAATTATAGATATCACCTATATCAGATACACAAAATATCAGAAAAACACTGAAGCCTCCATATAAAGAGATATATAACCATAACTTGATAGATACACCATTCAGAAGTCTGAGGGGGAAAGGGGATGAATAGGAATTAATTTTTAAGAAGTGGGGAAATGATGATTATGATACATGGACTGGATAGGAGGATGGATAAGAAAACCACAGAAGCAAAGGCAGGAATAACAGTGTTAGAGTGTGGGGAGCATACAGCTGACACAGTTATACTGGAGGTTAAACAAAACACCTTGAGGTGTATTCCAACTTGAGGGTTGGCATGTGCAAATGCTCAGGATACACATTTCAGGTGATAACATTATCTAGTTTGTGGTCTTAGGTTTAGGTAAATGAGGATCTGCCTCAAACCTGAGACAAAATGGAAGAAGGCATTTGAATGAAGTCATTATTTCAACCCCTGAGTAATCTTTGTTTTGTTTTACTTTACAACCAGGACAATGAGAACAAATGTGTGCTGGTGATACAAAGAGGTGACAAGAAGAGGCAGTGGTATGCAACAGATGCTTATCTATTAAAGGGCATATTCAATGATACAGATGGCCATAAGGTTTCAAAACCATATTCACTGACTGAGACATTATTCTGTGTATATAAACACACAGGTATCTATGCATATAAATACTATGTACATATTCAACAACATAACATACAGTAGTGTAGTTGCTAATATTACTGGCTTAGATATCAGACTGACTTGTGATTCTACTCTGTCTGCCTCTTCTCGCAGCATAACCTTGGGCAAGTTACAGAAACTCAGAGCCTTAGTTTTCATACCTATGGTAATACTTCCCCTAGTAGGGTCATTGTAGGCATAACATTAGATAATGAACCTGCAAACTAAGCTCAGTGTCAGAACATAGTAGCCCCTCAGTAAATAATAATATAATTTTTCATCATCATCTACCTAATTTCTCAAAACAGTATAATCTATATTGAATTATATACTTTCTTTCAAAATAAATGTCTCATTTGTATACATGGAACTAATGTAATATTTATACTTTAATGAAAACCCTTATTTTACAAAAATAATCTGAAGATTTAACTGTCATTTTGCCAATACAAATATATTTATAAATAATCAAATATATATATATGTATATATATATGTATATATATATGTCAAATATATATATCAAATCTTTCAGCCTCTGGAAAAGTTCCTTAACAAGTTCTAAGATATAAAGGACCATTATTTCAGCTCCTCTGGTCCTAATAATCAAGAAAAAAAAAAAAAAAGAAAAGAAAGGCAAGTTGAATGCAGACTCAATGACTGACTCCCACGCATACATTTAGCATGTTTCAACATCGTCCAGCATCTCCTGGCCCTCGATGGACAGACACACATCAACAATCTTAAATAGACTTCAGTGATGGCAGTTGCCTCTTCTAGCGAGAGGCATCAGTTCTGGAGCCAATCTCAGCATGAGTGCTCCTGAGCCTATCTCACTAGTCTCAGTAACAACCAAGGTATTAAAAAGGAAAGAGATTCCCTAATGGTGAATAAAACCACTGCAAATACAGAATCCTGAGGACTCACAGAACTGGGTTAGGCATAGGAAGCCATTTTTGCAGTGGGCAGATTTAACATTCACAGTGATTTAAAAAAATGGATACAAGAAAATTCAGAATGCACATAGATTTCAACCCAGACAACAACTGTCTGGAAAATTGGGGCTGTATATTTACCATCTGGCAAGTGAGAAGCATTAGCAATAGAGCATCTAGATGTTTGAGCAAGAACCACCACGTACCCAGATGCATGGAAAATCTGAATCAACAACAAAGCCAGAAGCATACATTCTGCCAAAGAATGAATATTCATACGATTGCCAGTACCACACAGGTTGAATTAAACACAAATGCAAACAAGCGTTACAATTTCATATTGATATTCTGCCTGACAGCAACATCAAAGATCAAAATATAGCATGATATAGGATAATGCATCAAGAGTGTATATTTAGTTAGTGTGAAGAAATTAATCAGAGTAGTAATCACAAAGAAATGGCTTTCTGAGTGGTAAAGAATACTGCAGAGGAACAGAATACAGAACACATGGAGAATTCCAAGTAAAAGTTTCCAAGGTAAAATGCAGGCTTTGGAAATCCTTTACAAAGATATAAATGTTTTACCCTGTCACATCTGAGTATGTTGATTTCCATCTTTCTCAATTCTCTTAAGTATTTACTGCTACTTTAAAACCTTCAATATACTTATCAATAGAGGGACCTTTACTGATCCTAATGCATGTTCTGAAATCTCTCAACAGTAATTCTTTGGTTCACCATGAAGATCAAATTAAAGTAAGTAAGTTCAAACTCTGAAAGCTAGAGTTTCAAACATAAGGCTAAAATGAAAGTTCGTCCCAAAATAGCTTGCAGACACAAGACATCTCACCGCTAGCATGTACATATATGATCAAAAGGGTCTGTTTTAATTTTTAACATTTCAAGTATTCCAGGTAGGGCTAAACTAGAAATCTAGTTTTAATTGTTGACTTTTAATAGATAGCTGTAACATGGAAATACCGCTTTAAGTAATATGTACTGCAGAGAAAGTAGGATTGGAAGCTCTTTTCAGCATTAGGAACAAAGATTTAAGTATAGTGAATTCTGCACCAATGCATTATGAATCCAGTAACTATAATTAAACCATGAGCATTCCTCAATAGATTTACTCTATTTGACTTCCTCTGGACACCTCACAATGAAAAGTTACCTTCCCCAAAACACTGCTATTGCTCCAGTTAAAAATTTCTAAAGGCACCTTCTGTCTTTATAAACAGCAAATTTTTGGTGTGGCTTTTAGAGCCAATTTGATCTGGCAAACTCATGGCATAGAAGAGAGGTTTTCAAACATTTTCAAGAATGAGGGCCCTTTTCAACTTCAAAATTGCATAAAAATTACACACCACCCAGCCTGATCATAATGGAACTTTTAGATATTTATCAATTGAGTAACACATTATTATGAATTTAGTATTGTCTACATTGTTTTTATCAATAACACATATAGCTTAAGACAATATAGTTTTTATCTACAGAAGACTCTGAGAAGAAAATAGATTTGAAAATCTTTTTAATGACTTTCTTGCTCATGGGTGAAGAAACTACTCCTACAATGAAAATGAAGAATTAGGAATTTCCTTGGCACAATACGTGTTTTTAGTACTGTAGCTCCAATGTCGAGCTCTATGCTTACAAGCAAAAGTATGCTCAATACTCAGGCTTAAAAAATGAACAACTTAAGACCAGGGTCTGAGCCTTAGTTATGAGGCTTTGAAGTTTTCCACTAGCAGCTTCCTCTAGTGAACTGGCTCACCCAGCATATCCACAAGCATCCTTCAAACCTCCACTGAAAGATGCCACCTTCTTAATGAGGCAAACCTCCCATAGGAAAGTCTCAGGGCTCCCTAAGTCATTCCACCTATTTTTCCCAAACATCTATTACTATTATTCTCTAAATTACTACAGAATTTTCTAATATTTTACAGTTTCCTATCCATTAGAATGCAGGCTCCACAAATTCAGAGCCTTTCCTCTCCTCTGCTCCTTGGTGCATTCCAAGCTTCTGAAACAACACTTGTCATGTTACTTTTTTTTTTAATGATCACATGTTTGACAAATCATGCCATCATCTTTCCTCTATGAAGAAGGAATGAAAACTCTCTGACTTGCCCAGTTATTTTGGGCTAATGTTAGATTGACTATAAAGACAATAATGTAGATGTGATTAACATTTACCATCATTGAATGCAAGCACAGCAGATTATCCTTCATAATGTGGATGGGCCCCTTCCAATCAATGGAAAGTCTTAGAGCCAAGACTGAGGTTTCACAGAGGAGGGAGAGTTCTGCTTCAAAACTGAGGCAGACGCTTTGGAAAACTGTGGAGATTCCTTAAAAATTTAAAAATAGAGCTACCCCATGACCCTGCAATTGCACTACTGGGTATTTACCCCAAAGATACAGATGTAGTGAAAAGGGCCATATGTACCCCAATGTTCATAAGAGCAATGGCCACAATTGCCAAACTGTGGAAAGAGCCAAGGTGCCCTTCAACAGATGAATGGATAAAGAAGATGTGGTACATATATACAATGGAATACTATGCCTCCATCAGAAAGGATGGATATCCAACTTTTGTAGCAACATGGACTGGATTGCAAGAGATTATGCTGAGTGAAATAAACCAAGTAGAGAAAGTCAAGTATCACACGGTTTCACTTACATGTGGTGCATAAGGGGTAATATAGACGAGAGTAGAAGAAGGAAAAGAAATGGGAAGTAGGGTAATTCAGGGAGAGAAACAAAACATGAGAGACTTTGGAGTCAGAAACAAACTAAGGGTCTTGGAGGGAAGGGGTGGTGGATGGGAGAGCCTGGTGGTGAGTACTGAGGGTACGTATTGCACGGAACACTGGGTGTGGGGCATAAACAATGAATCTTGGATCACTGAAAAAATTAAATTAAATTAAAAAAAAAAAAAACGGAGGCAGAGGAATTCTGCCTCATTTTCAGGCTTGCCAGTCTCCCTACAGATTTCAGACTTGCTGGATCTCACAACTAAGTGGTAATTTCTCTCTATTTCCCCATGTATTTTCTATTGGTTCATGTCTCTGGAAAACCTTCATTAATATAATACAACTCTGAGACATCTTAAGTTTTAAGAACAACGGTAGTTTCATGCCTGCTTAGAGAGGCAAAGGCAACAAGCACAATTTAATAAGTTATTGCTAAAGGAAACTACTTTTGAGACATAAATCATGCACTACAGAACTCACAGAGATTAAGTGTAAAGTTTAATGAGCTCTGACAAATACAACTGTATATCCACCCTCCCCATCAATATACAGAATATTTCCATCACCCCATTGCCTTTTTCCACTGCTCTGATTTTTATTACCATAGTTTTACCTGTCATGGAACTTCATAGAGGTTCACTTATATGTACTCCTTCATAAGTGCTTTAAAAAAAAAAAAAGATTTCAGAGAGAGCGAGAGCACACATGTGCATGCAAGAATTGGAGGGGGGGGGAGGGATGAGGGGGCAGAGGGAGAAGCAGAATCCCATTAAGCAGAGACCCTAGTGGAGGGGCTCTGTCTCAGGAACCTGGAATCATGACCTGAGCTGCAGGCAGATGCTTAACTGAATGAGCCTACCCAGGTGCCCCTTTCATAAATGGTTTCTAATGCTTCACATGGTTTTTGAGATGCGTTTTGGGGTTTTTTTGATGTTTTTGAGATCAAACTGTGTGTTTGTGTGTGTATCTACACATTTCGTTTTTAACTTTTATATTTAGGTTTCTAGTCACCTTGAATTTCCTTTTGTATCAGTGAAAGGAAGTTCAATATTTTCTAATAACTCTTCCCAACTGTTTCAGAAATAGTTGCTGAAACATTTTCCTTTCCATATCAAGTCACCTTGAAGCCCTTGTAAAAATCAATTGCCTATTTATGTGTGGATCTACTTCTAGACTATTCTGTATTCCTCTTCTTTACACCAATCCTATACTTTTGATTCTGTAGACCTACAAGCCCTTATATCAGTTGAAGTGAGTCATCCAATTTTGTTCTCTTAAAAAAATAACTACTGCTATTCCAGGACAGCTGCATTTCTACCTAAATTTAAGAATCAGTTTGCTTTCAAGGATAAATGACTCTTGGTATTGTGATTGTGGCTGCACTGAATTATATCACTCCTTTGGTAGAAAACCCCCTTCTTGGCTTGCCTGGGTGGCTCAGTTGTTAAGCATCTGCCTTCGGCTCACGTCATGATCCTGGAGTCCCTGGATCGAGTCCTGCTTCGGGAAGCCTGCTTCTCCCTCTCTCACTCCCCTTACTTGTGTTCCCTCTCTAGCTGCGTTCTCTCTGTCAAATAAATAAAATTTAAAAAAAAGAAAAGAAAAGAAAACTGTCATCTTGACAAACCATGAACACATTATGTATCTCTATTTATTTAGGCATTAATTTCTCTCAACATTTTGTAGTTTTAAGTACAGAGATCTTCAATGTTTTCCTATTGCTAATTTTTTTCACTTTTTATTACACTGTTTCATTACTTAATTTTAGTTTACATTTTTTATTCCTAGCATATGAAAATAAAACTGATTTTTCTGTACTAACCTTATAGCTACAGAAATTTAATATTCTTCTAAAGTTAGTTAACTGTGGGACTTCTTCACAAAATACTTACTAAAAACTTGTGGAATATTCTATATAGTACAATAGAGAAAAAGTTGTTTTACCTCTAACATAAATTTGCTTCAATAAACAACTCTATTTAGAGAGAGGGAAACAAATCATAACAGACTCTCGATAGAGAACAAACAGGGTTGACGGAGAGGGAATGGGCTACATGGATGATGGGTATTAAGGAGGGTATTTGTGATGAGCACTGGGTACTATACGTAAGCAATGAATCACAAAATTCCACTCCAGAAACCAATATTGCACTGTATGTTAACCACTTAAAATTTCAATTAAAAAAAAAATACAGCAACAACAAAAAAAAATCACATGAGGATTCTTTTGTCAGCCCTGAAGGAAACCTTATGTAGGCCTTTTATGCTATGTTATAAGCAGTGAGGGCCGTATACATAGGCCTTTATTTCCCAGATACGCCACCACTGTGGAAACCTTCTACAAGCACATAAGACAGAGCACTTTTACCTCTGGCTCCCTCTAGAATATGGAGTCTACTCTGTTGAGGTAGAAGCCCTCCAACGAGCTCGCAAAGGAGGGCCTTTCCTGACAGGCACTTCTTACTTTTCCCCTCAAGGAGATGTTATACAACCCCACATATTTTGGTTAGTACTTGTTTTCCAGTTACAAGTTCCCTTACTGTATGTATCCACATTCCTTTGCCTCTTAACCTTTTCTTCAATTTGATGGCAAGGCTTCTAAATAAAGTAGTTAGTCATGGAGCTATAATCTCTGTCATCACAAACCTAACTACATGCATCAGAAAAGAGAGAGATCCATGGAAAATATTTCTCTCCCCCAAAGAATCTAGTTGACAAAGAAAACTAATTTTAAATTCACTTCTTGAATCATGTTTTATTTTACTATAGTTTTCATGAGTTTTTTTTTTTATTCAAGTTCCAGGAATATAAGGTATACTTATACTTTCTCTTCACAGTGAAGATTAAGAGTACAAAGATAATCACGATCAGATCGAATAGTAACCTAATCTACCTTAACACTCTGAAACTTGCACAAACTTTCACAATTATGTTCTGTGAGTTTAAACACTTTGTTTTCCTTTCAGTGTTTTTTGTTTTGGTGGGGGGGGTTAGGGGGGGGGGTTAGGGTGGGGGGGTTAGGGTGGCAAGCACTCAAGAATATGGCACATTGGGTATTATAAGCAAATAATTAATCAAGGAACACTACATCAAAAACTAATGATGTACTATATGGTGACTAACATAACATAATAAAATTTAAAAAATAAAGGGTAAAAGACATTCTAATCACCAAAAAGAAAAAGAAAAGAAAAAGAGAAAGAAAGAATACAAGTGGTGTATTACCTGAAGAGTAGAGATTTTTGCAATTTGAAAAATTCCCCAGGTCATTCTGATAGGTTCCGGCACCAACACCAATTATTACCACACCTCACAAAGAATCATGGAGGCAAATTAAAAAAAAAAAAAAAGCATGAAAAACACTATTTACAATGTTCTTTGTAATATACAATTAGGAGCCCAACCCAAAACAAAGTAAGCTACACAATGATCCCTGGAAGCAAAGATAATTAAGATAAGCAGATAATTAAGGTGAGCAGTATTAAAAAAGAGTGTCATGGCTCCCTAGTACTCTCTGGAATGTATCTCACCAAGCCAATTCTGGCAGTGAAACAAATCAAATAATTAAGAACTATTCTTCCTGGAACAAAGTATTTCACAGAAGTCTTTCCTTTTTAACAGGACTACTTTTTTAAACCAACTTGAAATTTCACTCTAGGTCTTTGAAAAATAAAAACTTTTTTTTCCTAATACAGCATCACCTGCACTGCTCAAGGTAGCACAGACCAGGAAACAATCTATGTGGGTCTTAATGATGCCACTGCCAATGTCAGATCCAAATGCAGAGATGGGCATTTCCTAGATGAGCAGAGAAGGGCCTCAGCCCCCCACCTCTAGGGTGCTGCAAAACAAGTCCTGCCATGTCCTCAGCTTCACTCTGGCCAAAAGTCAGAGAATGAGAAAGTTCAGGTGTACCTGAGGTGGTCAAGCAACTTTAATATCTGCCTCCTCTTTCCTGGGGCCAGGCTGTGGGTATTCCAGTGTAAAGGCCTCCTCTCTGTCACAGGCCATTTTCCTACAGGCTATCTTTGGGTTCTCTTTTCCAAGGCCCCTTCCACTCTGCACATCCAGCTTCAGCTCCATTTCCTGCTCTACACTCCTCTGTAAAGACTGATGACAAAGACTGGTTCTGGGTGTGTAAGCATTCCAAGGCCAGGATTACTTTTGTTCCTCCCAGTTCCACAGTCTATCATCAAGCAAAGATCCTGCCAACCTCCATACCCAGAATACCCTCAATAGTCAAGAAGAAGAGATTGGATAGCAAAATAATCTAGAGAACTTAAGTTTGGTTTTTATGATAAATCAGAAGTCCACTAAATGTTAATTATGTAACATGGCTCTCCTTTGAAGGGAATTTTTTAAAGAAACACTTCTACTGAAGCATCAATGAGCAAGGCACATTGTGGTGCATTTGAGGTCCGAACCTAATTCAACCACTTATTAGCTTACGGTATAAGGGGTCAAGTTTCTATATCTGAGATTCCTCAATAGTATATTTTGGAGGTATCAACACCCATAACACAGGACTGTTTTGAAGTTATAAGAATGTATAAAAAAGTGCCTAGAGCACACCACGCTCAAAAATGTGAATCTTCTTCCCATCCTCTATGAAAAGCTTATTTTAACAAATGCCCTTCATTTAGCAGTGTCATTCAGCTAGGCATGAGCAAAAGAAGAAAGTAAGATAAATAATCAGAGTCAGTGGGTTTATCTTAAGAGAAATAATACTATAGATACGATGACCAAGTTCACTGAAATGCAGTTCTGTTTTACAAATAATATGGCTGGATCAAACTTCAAAGTCTCAAAGATGTAGAGTATCTCTGCAGACACTCGGGTTTGAGACTCCAGAATTCCAAAACTCACTGTTAACAAGAGTTCCCTTCACTTATCAGGTGAAGTCTGTCCCCTTTATATCAAAAGTCACACAACAGTAGCCATCATGGGGCGCCTGGGTGGCTCAATTGGTTAAGCGACTGCCTTCGGCTCAGGTCATGATCCCGGAGACCTGGGATCGAGCCCCACATCGGGCTCCCTGCTCGGCGGGAAGCCTGCTTCTCCCTCTCTCACTCCCCCTGCTTGTGTTCCCTCTCTGGCTGTATTTCTCTCTGTCAAATAAATAAAATCTTTAAAAAAAAAAAAAAAAAAAAAAAAACAGTAGCCATCAGTCTTGGTTACATTCTCCCTGAATAGCAAAGACATTAGCAATTTAGCAAACACTAAATTAATCTCAGAGTTTTGCTGCTGTTTCCATAATAATGGTTCTTATACTCTAATGGTGTACACTCCTTTAATACATGAAATATGCCAACCCTGCTGATTACTCAAATACTGACAATTATGTTTCAGTGAAATAAAAAAGACAGTCTATTGATCTGATAACATAGCTGGGAAAACCCTTTTAAAAAGGCAAAAACCTACCCAGGTGGAACAGAGTAAGGGAAACATGCTAAACGTGGCATACCTACATCATGAATACACCATTGTGCATTGGAAGAAAGCTTGAGGGCACAGAAAGAAAACTTAGTTATGAAACCCAATCACATGGGCATGGTGATAGCAGGCCCCTTCCAAAAAAATTAATTCAGGAAAACATAGCTCCTTCATTCCTTTAGGTTTCTAATTAATAATACTCTATTTTCTACTGGAAAATTGGAAATATCTTTTTTTTTAAAGATTTTATTTATTTATTTGACAGAGAGAAACACAGCTAGAGAGGGAACACAAGCAGGGGGAATGAGAGAGGGAGAAGCAAGCATCCTGCTGAGCAGGGAGCCGGATGTGGGACTCCATCCCAGAACTCCAAGATCATGACCTGAGCTTAAGGCAGATGCTTAATGACTGAGCCACCCAGGTGCCCCAGAAATATATTTTTTTCATTTGAATTTTATGTGTTATTAAGTAATGAGAACTTCACAGAAGTCTCTGCCCACATCACTGTACTAAGTGATAAGACTCTAGCATGGCTTCTAGCAGCATTAGGGCCCCATTCCCAGGATGACACCAAACCCCTATTAAAATGTCTGCCTAAGAAAACAACAATACCCAGAGACTTTATTGCTTGTTCTAACCAACATGAGAGGACAGGCCCTTTGATCTCCCTTTATAGCATTTACTAAAAAGGGCTTAAAATCATGAATCCTTTCTCTGTCCCTTTGAGGTGCATGTGTATTTCCTACAAGTCAAGAGTGTACTTCTCAGGTCCTTTCCTTCATATAATCATTAAGAAGGACAGATCATTGGTCTCCCAGACTCTGAGAGAGGACAGCACCCCAACAATCACCAGAAGTAGACACAACTGGCCTAGTCACATTTATGTTGACATCCTTTGTAACTTTTTACTGGAATCCCACACTCTACTCCTCCCTCCTCTTTCATGTGCCTTTAAAGTCCCAGTCACCTCTGCACAAATCAGAATGGAACTCAGCTGTTTCTCCTACTGTCAGGAGTTATTAAAAAAAAAAATCTGTTTTCATGGCTTTACCTGATGTCTGGCTATGCTTATCTCTGACAGCATTGACTTTGCTATGTATAAATATTATGTCCAAACACCTTAATTTTCAAAATCCATATTAGCACCACAAAACAAAATTTCCCAATAAAATAGAACTAATCAAAGAACTAAAATACTTAATTGATAGCCATAAATCTTCCAACAATTCTGTTAATTCAAGTCGACCATTTATAGAATTCTAAAGTTCTAACTATGTAAAATGAGCCCAGAAAAGAAAAAATTCTGTAAAAACTAAAATCATTTTTATATTACCATCAAAATAAAATTCTTCTGAATCATACTTCCATGGAGAATTCCTATGTTTTATTAAGTATATGCTCAAAGCATAATTTTTTTTAAACTTCAGTAAAGATTTCTCTCAGAGTATTTTTTGCACTGATTAAAGACTTCATCATGACAGATTCATCAATGGTATTTCATGTTTCCAGACTTTTTCATAGACCCAAGTCCATCAGAAATTCCACTCTAATTTATTCCAAAACCATCTTTGGTTTTGGTAAACATTCAAAAGAAATAAATTTAATTTGATGGACATAAATATTTTTCCACAAATAAATGGATTTCTATCACTTTATATGAGTTCTTGTGCCAAAATGCAGCATGGTTACGCTTAAATACTAAGAACACATTCCTCATCACTACAGTGATTTACAATGATTTAAGTTCATGCCTCAGTATGACAAAAACTGTTAAATGTCATGGATGTTGAAAAGCACTGCCTCATATTAGAAATAGGTAATGTTCATCTATAAACTTCAAATCTATGTAGTATTTAAAAAAATTTTTTTACATCAAAGCCATATTTAATCACAATATTAGCTACATTATAATGAGCATCTAGAAATACTATAAACATGATCTACCTTAAATGTTTTCTGTATAGCATTCATATGCTTACAAATTCAAAACACTTATAAAGTTCTAGAATGATTCAAGGCACAGAGTTTCAACTAAAAACTTAAGTTATTGCCTAATTTGACTTTTAGACACCATATAATTAATCCAGGGGCATTACTTTATGGTATCTTAGGATGTTTTATAAGTCAATTAATGTTTTAAAATTGTTTAAAAAACATTATAAGGCTTTTTTCAAAATATAAGTAGCACGTACATTTAAATTCCTAATACATTGTGAAAGATTAATAAATTGGCATATCACCAATTCCCTTAAGCGACAAAGCAGCTACCTGACAATGAACGTTCACACGGTAATGTGGCAAGAAAGCATGCAGAAACCTGAAACAGAAACATCTAGTACATAGATATCAAAAGTTGCTGTTGCTTAATAGTTCACCAGGGAAAGATTAGTACTGAACTCTGCAATCAAAAAGAGTTTCGTTCTCCATTTTTAATTAGTGCTTTTATATTTTTCTAAACATCTTTCATTACTTTTGAGCTAAGAATGAAGATATTTTGAACAAAAGTATACATACACTTAAAAAACACATTAAGTCTGGGTCGATGATATAGTAATTACAGATCCTATAAGAAAAAAGAGGAGATCCAGGGAAAATACCCACTAGTGTAAGTCTATTTAATAAAAGCCAACATTTAAAGTTTGTAACAGTTTGATGCATTTGTGAAGTAAAAGTTTAACAGTATATTGATTATATAGCACATACTCCTGAGTTCTTAAATTTGAAAATTTACAAATTCTTGAAGTTTCTACTGATATAATCACATTAGTTACAAATACAGATAAGTTTTTTTTTCTTACTTTCCAATCCTCTAACCTTTTATTCTCCCTTTTGCCTTACTGCTCCTGTAGGACATCCAGAATAAAGTCAACCAGAATAGCGATTACAACCATTCTTTTCTTGCTCTTTATTTTAGATGCAACATTCCTAAGACATACTCTGTTTGACGTCTGCTTTAATTTCTCAGTAAATTACTTTATCAGGTTAGGAAACTACTTCTAGCTCCAGTTACTTAAAAGTTTACCATAACTTGGTGATAAATTTTATCACATTTTTGCTCCACTTTGGGATATTTTTCTTTTTTAGGTAAATTTTTACATTAGGCTTAAGAATAAACTATCCCTGAATCCCTAGAGTAAGTCAGCTGGCACTTACTTATTAATGATATTGACCTACACATTGGAATGTATTCACTTTTACCTCTCTATAAATTCAATTGACAACATTTATATATGGGTGAATGTTTTCATTCAACTTTTCTGTGAAAGTTTTAGACACGTCCAGGAATACAACAGGTATAACATGGATACTAACCAGAGAAGCATAGTAAGCAAGGCTATTTCTTAATTTTAAGATGTTCTGGGGGCGCCTGGGTGGCTCAGTTGGTTAGGCGACTGCCTTCGGCTCAGGTCATGATCCTGGAGACCCCGGATCGAGTCCCACATCCGGCTCCCTGCTAGGCAGGAAGCCTGCTTCTCCCTCTCTCACTCCCCCTGCTTGTGTTCCCTCTCTGGCTGTGTTTCTCTGTCAAATAAATAAAATCTTTAAAAAAAAAAAAAAAAGATGTTCTGATAATACCTCAAAGTATATGTACATCTTAGGACATTACATGTTAGTAAATCAGCATATTGGTATCGAGGAACTTATTTCAAGCACTATTCTAGATGCTAGAAATAAACCCGTAGGCCAGAACAAAACACACATATACACATAAACACACACATACCCTTCTTGGGTTTCCCATTTTAGGTAAGGGAAATGGATAATATATGTAAGTAAAAAACACCATGTACCAGATTGTGTTAAATTGCTGTGGGGCAGTATGATGGGTGATGAGTACTTGAGTGGTGGAAGGACAAGGTCAATACATATTCACTACTAATCCCATCTGGAAAGAAATCAATACAATAAAGGCAACCAAAGTATTATGATAAATAGCATAAATACACAGAAACTATTATTTTTCTGGGGAAAAAAGGCAATTATGGTCAGAATGATAGATTATAGAAAAGCAGTTTTCAATCCATTCCCTTTCACTGCAACAAAAATAAGGAATCATGTTCACAGTGTTATCTATCTTCTTCCTCTACCAGGAATGTGCTGAAAAAAACACAAGACAAATAGGTATTACTATTATAGTGGTTAATGTTTTTTATTAATTCAAGTCAGTATTTCTAAACTTTGGAACTATTTTTAGCAATATATAACCAGAAAAATGGCAGTCACTAAACACACATAGAGGTTTTTTGAAATTTTATTGGCCAGATCATTGTTAACAATCATTAAGACCCTTCCCAACTATGTTTATATAGTTGTTCAAACTGGATACTTTTAGGTTAAAAATGTAATGTGTTCATTATTAAAGTTATTAGGTTCAAAAATATTTGTCACTGCATGTTTCAGTTACTGTGCTTTGATCAGCATATTTTAAGAAAATTTTATATAACATCCAAGTTAAAAAAAATTAGATTTAGGGAATATGCCCATTCTCTCCATGGACCAAAACTGATAATTCAGTAACTAGGTTTTTCCATAATTTCTCATCTACATTTTTAGACTATTTCTACTCATAAAGGTCAGGAAAAAAACTCTTAGGTCGATTTCAATGCTGGACTTTTTGGGAGAGAGAGAGAGGCAGAGATTGGAAGTGAGAGAGAGACCACTCTCTCTGAAGAACCTAAATCCGTTAATTGCAACAAAACATTTTAAATATTAAGTCAGAAGTTTAATCAAGGGATAAGAGGATTAAAATGGTGAAGAATAGGGCACATTTTAAACCCAAGTGTGTGCTATTACTCTTAGTTAGAATTCAAAACTAAACAGATCAAGCTCAGAATCAATGACATTTGCCCAGCAGACAAGCAAAAAATGACCTGACTTCTCACTACAAAAGAACTAGAAGTAACATAGTATAATGCAAATGCATCAGAAAACCATAAATGCACACATTCATGCACTAATATTATCTCTAGGTTGCTATTTAATAGATATCTTTTCACAAACATATATCTCCACTAGAGAGTCAAAACGTTTTTTATTTATTATCTTTACACTAAGAAGAGAGTAGGGGTGCTTGGATGGCTCAGTTGGTTAAGAGTCTGTCTTTGGCTCAGGTCATGACCCCAGGGTCCTGGGATTAAGCCCCTCATCAGGTCAGGCTCCCTGCTCGGCGGGGAGCCTGCTTCTCCCTCTCCCTCTGCCTGCTGCTCCCCCTGCTTGTGCACAATCACAGGTACTCTATCTCAAATAAATACAATCTTACCAAAAAAAAAAAAAAAAGAGCATACCATTAGCTCAGACCTGCAAACTGAATTTAAGAACATACCAGTAGGTTGTAGGTATATAGATTATATTCATGGTCCCTATTTTAATACATTTCACATCACCCCAGCTACAGCTTGCAAATATATATAATATTTTTTTCTTTCAATACTTTTAATGGAAAAAGCTCTTGTGGTAAACAAAAACAGAGCATGTCCTGTAGTAAAAATTAATCCCTTGTGCTCCTGAACACCTCATTAAAAAAATTTGTTCATGTAACAGTGGCCTAGTTTTTAAAAAAAGAGGCCCCTGTCAGGCTCTCTTCTCGGCAGGGAGCCTGCTTCCTCCTCTCTCTCTGCCTACTTGTGATCTCTCTCTCTGTTAAATAAATAAATAAAATCTTCAAAAAAAAAAAAGTATTACAATTTAGACCTTTTAGGCCATATTCTAATTACTTAGAATAATTCTTTTAAAAATAGAGTAAAGGGGTGCCTGGGTGGCTCAGCTGGTTAAGCGACTGCTTTCGGCTCACGTCATGATCCTGGAGACCCTCGATGGAGTCCCACATTGGGCTCCCTGCTCAGCGGGAAGCCTGCTTCTCCCTCTCTCATTCCCCCTGCTTGTGTTCCCTCTCTGGCTGTGTTTCTCTCTGTCAAATAAATAAAATCTTAAAAAAAAAAATAGAGTAAAAAAATAAAATAAAAATAGAGTAAACATGCAAAAAATTAAATTACATAATTTTAGTTGAAAATTATCTATGGTACTCTTTGAAGAGTAGTTCCTTCTATATCTTCCCATTAGAGGGTTTCAGCATAATACTATGATTAGGAACATACAAAATATAAATAGTAACAGAAGCCTAATAATAATCATGAATAGCATCTCCATAAAACATCTGTTTTTTCTGTCCATTAAAATTCAGATTCTTTTTTTTTTTTTAAAGATTTTATTTGTTTATTTGACAGAGAGAAACACAGCGAGAGAGGGAATACAAGCAGGGGGAGTGAGAGAGGGAGAAGCAGGCTTCCCGCCCAGCAGGGAGCCTGATGCGGGGCTCGATGCCGCGTCTCCGAGATCATAACCTGAGCCGAAGGCAGTCGCTTAACCAACTGAGCCACCCAGGCGCCCCTAAAATTCAGATTCTAAAAGTGACTGTAGACATGTTTGTTACCCACTCGTTTCCTAAGAGCATTGGTATATAATTGCCATTATGTATGTATTCACTAAGAAGAAGTTGGCTTAATTAAAATATATTTCCTTAGCAGTTGTCAAAGATGAGTAATGAAGTGGATGGAAAACTAATAAACCTACCATTTTCCATAGACAAATCAATTTGCCAAACATTACTCATATCTGGCTGATTCTCAGTGGAGAAGGTCCCTTTATATTTCCATTATGATCATAATCAGAAATGCTGATAGAATTCGCAGAGACAATAAACACATGTTCTCAGTTTACAAACTATCCTCCTTCCAAAATAGGGACTAGGGCAGAAAATAAGGAATTCACATATAATCAACTCTAATTCCAGGAAAACGATCCTTAAATTGTCTTAGGTTTTAGAATTATTACCTTTAATTCTCAATGATATGAAATACCTAATAGTCAATACACCCCAAATATTTCAAAGTATTCAGAGTTACTGCCATTGGCTGAGAATGTCAAATCCTCAAATATTCATTTTGACTTTGCATTTCTCTTACATAGTTTCACTTCCCACCCCACTTGCTATTTTCAAGTCATCCAGTGTGCATGGGATGTTCTCCACTCGATTCAGTTAAACACTGCAATTTTAGAGTTCTTTGTACAGCTGCTTCTGAAGTTTGGATAATTATTCTTCCATAAAATGAAAATAAACAGAGAAAGATAGCTTCCTCCAATGTTTTTTTTAAAAAATCTACATAAAACTCAGAACATATATACAACACATTTTATTTCAAAGAACTGAAATAATGCCACATACATTAGAAAACCCTCAATTTTCCAGGGACTAATTATTTGGTTTGCTCTTCCAGCTTGCTTGCCGTGCCTATTTTGTTGTTGTTGTTTCATTAGTCAAAATATCAGAACTTGGACAAAGACTAAAATTAAGGCCTATCAACTTGGCATTGATATTAATAAGATAGCAGTTTTACTAGGGGAATGAAAGGTTTACAGAAAATCATGACTCTCTATGAGATTTCTCAGTATTTTCGGTAAGCCCACACACCTGTATTCCCTGGATTCTTTTTATTTCTAGTCTTTTAGGCTTCCTACAGCACCTCTCTTTCCTAGAAACCCATGCCCAAGCCTCTAAGACACAACACTTCTGGGTTATAAGCTCTTAATGTAGCAGGTCTCAACTTTTCAAAGACAAACCACCATTTTATAGCTATTATTTGGTAATACAAGGTTCCCTAACCTGAACTAAGATAGTCTATCTGTAAACATATGTTTCTTTATGTATTTGATATGGATTTGACCTAAATAAAGCTCTTCAAAAAATTTATATAAACATTAAAATACATTTGCATTTTTTGGCTCTCCATCTCCCTGCTATACCATCTCCAGCTGTTATTAGTCTATTCACACATACAATTAAAGTGTGTATGATTTAATATATTAGGTATTATATGTATATGTGTATATACATACATATATGTGTCTGTGTGTGTTTCATTCAAACATTTCTAGCTCTATTTAGGTCATCAACCCCTTAATTTACATGGGGTATCAAGAAATTCTTTTTTTTAATCAAGATTGTATTTATTTGAGAGAGAGAGAGAGCATGAGAGGGGAGAAGGTCAGAGGGAGAAGCAGACTCCATGAGAAGCTGGCAGCCTGATGTGGGACTCGATCCTGGGACTCCAGGATCATGACCTGAGCCGAAGGCAGTGGCTTAACCAAGTGAGCCACCCAGGGGCCCCGGGGTATCAAGAAAATCTTAACCTTAATATTAACACTCTGATATCACTGTGGGGAATAGTGTCTGATTTGACTACTAATGATAACCACCTCCAGGTATTCATGCCCTTGTGTGATCACCTTCTCAGTGTGTGGCTAAAACCTAATAATTTGCATCCCATGGATAGAACACAATAATGGTGATGGGATGTCCCTTGGTGATTATGTTACCGAAAACTGTGACTTCTGTCTCAGTCCTCTCTCTTGCATGTGTATCACTGGGAGATACTCTATCAACAGCCCCCCCAGCTACAAGCTTGTGAAAAACTGAGGCCTCGGTGCAACAGCTCAGGGAAACCAAGTCCTTCCAACAGCTAGCTAGCTAGGTTCCCAGGGGATCCTTCAGGTGACTACAGTCTTGAGAAAGGCCCAGAGAAGGTAAACCCAAAGGACTATAAGATAATAAATGTTATTTTAAGCCACTACATTCGGGGTAATTTGTTATGCAGTAATAGCTAACTAATACACTATTAAAAGGAGTAAGTGCATTAATTTTTCAAGGCCACTGATATTTGTCATCTTGTTTCACTTTTTCAAAAAAATTAAGGGGAGGTCTATGCTAGAAGTTCATGTCTAATACTCCATTTCATCTACATTTGTCTAATAGCTTATTGTCACTTGAATGAGTCTCATAAGTAGGCTACCCAAACTAAAAAGCTTTGTTTTTCAAACTGACACAATTTTGAAGAGACATTTTATTTTGTGACCTTCAAGTTTTCCCTAAGAATGACTAAGTCTAAACATTAGAAGCCGAAACAATATTGAATGTGAAAAATATTTAGTCTCAAAAACATGCCTACACCAAAAAAGCCTGATTAGTCTGAACAGGGTATTATGGGTTTCTATAAACAGATTTAGTATTGCATGTTTGGTGTGCATGCCACATGATTCAATGCCACAGTAAATACTGTGTTTAGTAAATAATTCCTATTTAAACTACAAGTAATTGCTAATCACAGGAAGTAGAGTTTTAAGTCTAACCTCCCCCAAGATTATCATTAAAAAGAAAAAAAAAATGGCATTCTGCTATGTGATAGCAGAGCCAATTCTCTAAATGGTCATGCACACTTAAAGGATGACACACCCAGAGGGCACACAGCAAATGTGGTACATTTAAAAAGCAAAGAGTGCTATCAACTGTATCCTACAAATTCAGATCTTTTGGCCCATAAGTATCCTACAGCAATTGGACCTGTTCATGCAGTTCTTAATGTTTCATTATGAAGTTATTAGCTGAAGTTAACTACTAAGAGATCCACCAACAAGAATGTTTTCTGGACATCCTTTACAGTACATGCAAAACATCTGAGATCTAGACAATAGAGAATGACAATAATATTTAACTCATCAAGTGGAGAGATCTGGTTTATACTTTTATTTTTTTAAGATTTTGTTTATTTATTTGACAGAGAGAAACACAGCTAGAGAGGTAACACAAGCAGGGGGAGTGAGAGAGGGAGAAGCAGGCTTCGTGTGGAGCAGAGAGTCCAGAGCGCGGCTCAATCCAGGGACTCTGGGATCATGACCTGAGCTGAAGGCAGACACTTAATAACTGAGCCACCCAGGTTCCCCCTCATTTATAGTTTTTGACAGAAAATCAATTTACACAGCTTTATCTCATTTAATCTTGTTGCCAAACCACCTCATCTCACCATACCATATCCTATTTTGGAGGCTTACAGAAGAACTCCCTACTCCTTTATAAGTAATTATTTTTTAAAAACTTAAAATCACAACCTTGCTTTGGTAACTTTCTTTCTTGTTTGTATAGCTGTACTTGAAGAAAAAGTAGCATTCAAGAATAAGGAGAAGGTCATTGAACTCATCTACTTTACCTTCTGACCTCTTCAGGACCTGGATTTTCTATTTCTGCCAATTGCATCAGTCTTTTCCAATGGCCTCATGTCATGAAAAATACTCAGCAAGCCAAAAGTTGCTTCCGAAGTCCTATTTCCCAGTGCATCAAACCTAGTGTAATCACAGCTCAGAGAAGAAAGGAGACTTTTAGGAAAATGGGTAGACTACTGGGTATTTACCCCAAAGATATAGAGGTAGTGAAAAGAAGGGCCATATGTACCCCAATGTTCATTGCAACATTGTGGAAAGAGTCAAGGTGCCCTTCAACTGATGAATGGATAAAGAAGATATGGTACATATAAACAATGGAATATTATGCCCCCATCAGAGCGGATGAATTTCCAACTTTTGTAGCAACATGGACCGGATTGGAAGAGATTATGCTCAGTGAAATAAGCCAAGTAGAGAATGGTTTCACTTACTTGTTGTGCATATGGAGTAATATAGAGGACAGTAGGAAAAGGAAAGGAAATGGGAAGTAGGGTAATTCGGGGAGAGAAACGAAACATGAGAGACTTTGGACTCAGAAACAACTGAGGGTCTTGGAGGGGAAGGGGTGGGGGGATGGAAGACCCTGGTGGCGGGTACTGAGAGCACGTATTGCATGGAGCACTGGGTGTGGGGTATAAACAATGAATCTTGAAACACTGAAAAAACAAAATAATATAATAAAAAAACTGGGTAGACTAAAATGGAATGCACTCCCTGCCATGCCAACATGGATGGTAATTCCTTCCCTGTGACAGACTAGATGTATGTCTCCTGAGAACTCATGTTGAAATCCTAACTCCCAATGTGATAGTATTGAAAAGTGAGGCTTTTGGCTAGAGACTTGGTCATGAGAGTGGAATCCTCATGAATAGGATTAGTGCTGTGATAAAGAGAGACCCCAGAGAGGCCTCACCCTCTTCCTGATATATGAGGATACAATGAAAAAATGGTGATCTGAAACAGCAAACAGGGTCTTCACAAGAACTTGGTGGCCATGTGAACTCCGTGATCTCAGAATTCCTGCCTCCAGAAACAAGAAAAAAACTTCTGTTGTTTATAAGCCACTAAGTTAGTGGTATTGTTATAGCAACAGAATAGACTAAGACATTCTCCTCATTGACTTTTACTTTGAAGTGTCAAAACAAAAATCAAAAAAGAAACAGTTCCCTCTCTGAACCATAATGAAACATATGAACTATAATAAATAATTTCTCAACAAAATAAATAAGAGGATGGGTAAAGTTTATGGGTATATAAGGAAAAAAAAATTCAGGCTTCGTTTCAGAATTTCCCTATCAGAGTGAGAAACAGTGAAGAAATTACCCACCTCCTAGGTCTCCACCTTTTTATCCAGTGCAGATTTTAAGAACCTGACTTATGCATTTTACAAATGAATAATCAGAGGCCTACACAACTTATATCACTATTTCAAGGTTATATAGCTAGTTGATTCAATTACATAGGATAAATTTAATTTAAACCAAGAAATAATCAGTCATTTAATTATCAGTTTGGAAAACTCTTTAACCATGTACCTGTATGCTTCTATCTCTAATTCCTTGATAATGTATAATGTACAGATTACATAAAAAATGCTAAAGGACTTTCTATATTTTATAGAATTCATAAATTTTATTATCATAAAAGTTTATGTGTAAAATTTTATTTAAAAATGTGTAATTGTGAAAGTAAGACACCATACAGAAATCCTGGAAGCAGGTAAATGACAAACCCTTGATAGCAAATATAATGTGTTAAATGTGCTCTGATTTCAACCTAGGACAAGATTCTATGACCTAGATTGATGGGGCTAATATCCTGCAAACTGGCTCAACCAACATCTTCTCCAATCAAATTCCAACTTTGATTTCCATGCTATAGACACTACAGAGGGAAAAAAAAAACCTCCATTTTCCCAGATTCTGTTTTATCAACATTCTACAGATTCTATCTACTATGACATGTAGGAGACTTAAAAGGTGGCAGGTTGACTTGATGCCAGAAACAGGGAAACTAGGTCTAAAGCAGAGATACTGTATTTTCTGGATCATCTATGGTAGAGTTTCTATCTATGGTTCCCTAGCATCCGATGTACCCAGAGCCAGTAATGAGAGACACTGTGATAGTAATATCATAGTCCCAAAGGGGTTGAGCATTTCTGCCATCTGCACCGTTCTTGGCTAGGTATTATCTAATTTGGTTCCATGACTCTTCAGAATTCGTAAGTTACAAAATGCCCTAAAATAAATCTTTCTTTTAGATAATCACAGATACATTTTGTTTACAACTAAGAACCTTCATCAATAGAATTGCCCCATTAGCCAGATAGCCTGTGATTGCTTAGAATGTTTGTCCTTAATGATCAAGAAGAGATGATCTCACAGTTGGCTTAGAAACTTTCAAATGGTCACGCTTCATTCCCTTACTCAACTTCATCTCAACATTCCCTTACTGCCATCTGGTATCCCAGAGCCTCCTCAGATGTGACAGTCCCTTATAGATGAGAGAGAGTCAACAGTTGATTCTAATACATCAATATACTTTACACTGTGAGAAACTGAGCACTAGAAAATAAAGTCCAGGAAACTTTATACTATACATAAATGGTCAAGCCAGCCACTTGATCTGTAAGCCTGAGTTTAGGCTACCCATTAAGAACCTATTTCAGATGATTAATTTTTTGAGGCTGAGGCTGGCACAATATTATAAAGTCAATTTTGGAAATAATTGTGATTTACTCCATTGATATAGCTAAGGAAATAGCATATTCAGTATTTTCACAAATGATGTCTCTAACAAGAAAAAATGCATACGTGCAGAGCGTATCTAGAGTTAAGCAAAGGACCTGTTGAAGTGTCTTATATCAATCAAGAATATATGGAGAAATAGAGCTGAAACATTATACAATTAGATGCATTTGTTGGTAACTGAGTTATCAATGAATTACCAACAATTGATCATGGGTAACACTGAAGAACATTTACAGATATTCAAGAAGGAATCAATTCTTATCCTTTTACACATCACTTTCTTCTCTAAAGGTGTATACAAATTGGAAATATCTCATTGTGAAGAAAGTATGGTTAATTAATCAGAGGCTAAATCATAAATCCCAAAAGATAAAAGACTGAAATATAACTAGTAAGTATGAATTCACCAAACACAGAAAGTCTTATACGTGTGTAAAACTCTACAGAAACACAAATATAGACTTAACAGCACGATGTATTTAAAAAAAAAAATGGGAGGCTTACATAATTCTATTTTAACTATAAATATCATATCCATCAACACTATGAAGGAGCAACCACACCATTCCAGACCATCCACATTACCAGAGATACTATGTACATAACAACACAGGTCTTCTTTAAACTAGCAAGATCAGGCGCCTGGGTGGCTCAGAGGGTTAAGCCTCTGCTTTCAGCTCCGGTCATGATCTCAGGGTCTTTGGACTGAGTCCCACATCAGACTCTCTGCTCAGCAGGGAGCCTGTTTCCCCGCTTTCTCTGCCTGCCTCTCTGCCTATGTGTGATCTCTCTCTCTGTGTCAAATAAATAAATAAAATCTTTAAACTATCAAGAGGGTGTGTCTAGCATAGACCCTGAAGACAAAGCATTCCCTCATCCAAGGACACGTTAACCAATCTATTGATAGCCTATCCAAAGAAGCTCTTGATGCTCTGTCTTATGAAAAATGGTTAAAAATCTTTCCAGATTTCACTGAACAAGGCTTCATTGATCAGAGACTGAAAAGAAACACATTAACTATCTATGAAAACACCCTAATGGCTATCACAGCAATGGACTAGTATAGGGAATGAAGTCTAGCAGCACGATGGAAAACACAAACCAACACTTTCTACTTAACAGTGAAGAAGCTTTACCTTATGAATCTTCAGATCCTTAGTGTTAATAGGATGTTAGTCAAGTAGGTGCTCAATATTAAAGATACTAATTTGGCTAAGTAGAAAAATTAGTACTGAGATAAAAGGTAAAAGTACAAAAAAAAAATAGTGAAAGACTGTCCAGTGGTAGTAGTTTCTTTATGTAGAGTCTAGTAATGAGGACTGTATCCCAAAGTTTCATTTAGAGAGTATTAGCCTCAGAGTTGCCTATGTTTAAAGGGTTACAGAGAAAATGGAAAACGATATTCTCCTTGTCCTCAAATTGGAGATACATAATGCTCACCAGCGTATTAAGAATTTGTGAGAAGCCCTTCATGGAAGACATCTGTTTAACTCTATTCACTGATCCTTCCCCAATTTTTTAACCATAGCTTCTTTCTGATGAACATCGCAGAATCCCTTGGTAAGTGCTCTTTAATGTGGAATTATGCACTGGACATGTATTAGCCTAGGAAGAGTCAACTGGCACCTGTGTCCTTAAGGACAAAAGTAAACCCTATATTCTAAACGTTCTTAACATATTTCAGACATCTTCACTATTTTAAGGAAAGAAAGACACCCAAGTAAGCTATCTTTGTTTCCTAAAATGATGAAAGACATACTTTGGAGGCTTGGCAGGGTCATCGTCCTCATACTCTTGATGGCTAAGTAGACAACTTGTTTAACTGGCTCTATTGGCTCAAAATAACAATGATCAGGTGCAAAGGAGCGGGCTGCAAAGGCTCCTCCTTTTCAACAAGGCCAGTTTCCCAATCAGGGAGCCTTCACAGGTGCAGAGTCACAGAGATACACAACTCCTTGTCACTCTTGTGCACAGAATGCCAGATGTGGAGAAATGAAATATTTTGTTGTGAATATGAACTCCAGAGCAGTTAGCAGGTTTAGGAAATAAAAACACAAGATGCCCAGTTATATTCAATTTCAGTCATACTGAATTTCCTGTAATATTTCAGATATACTAAAAATTATTGTTTATCTGAAATTCAAATCTCACTCAGTATGCTGTATTTCATTTGGACCAAATCCTCCCACTGGAATATCAACAACAGTACATACAGACCCTTTGTGTTTAGCCTAAATCACAGGAAAAACAAGTCCCAGGAACTGTATATGCTCTTCCAATTCTTAGCTTTTGAGATTTTTTTCAATGAACTATTTTTATATCTGCATAGTGTAGCATTAGTAGTGTGCGTCTATGACTCCTTTGCATGGCACAAGAGAAAGAATGGATTTTTCCAGCCACAATAATCTGGAATAGAATCAAAGACAATCTACTGAAGATGGAATATTCCTGAACAAAGTCATAGACCCAAGTTCTTATTCTTACTCTTCCAGTTATGCATTATTCTTGGGCAAGTATGTGTATCTCTCAGGCCGTAGCTGTCCTGACTTCAATAGCCCCTATAAAACTAATATATCATACTTCCATGATCCTAAGTAAATTCAGCTTTCCCTTGTTCTTAATGACTAACCAGAGGTCATACTTACATATTATGGAAGCAGAGAAAACCACCTCAAAGAAAACCTAGCAACTGGCTAAAAGAATTAAATATAAGGATATTTAATTAAAATCCATTTGTTTCCAAAAGAAATGTTATTGCCTCAGGCTAAAAGAGTACCTTAAATATTTCACAAATAATAACTGTTACTCATCAACAATACAACTTTAAGTGCCTGTCATTCCTTGGTCAATACCAAATCACTTTTATCCCAGACCAATAAAAACCCCATCAACTATTTCAGTTTCTTGATTCTTGTGGGGTACCTCTAAGACACTACAAAACATTCGACAATTTCAATAAAGGGTATCTATGCACAAAGGGCAAATCCATATTCCCTAAGAGAGTCTCCAAATAGTTTGATTTAAGTAGCATTTCTTTGCACTAAGAATCTATAACACTAATTCATTTTTCTTTCAGCCTAACTTTCTGCTATTAACAGAGTGACAATAACAATTTTTCTCTTGCTAAACAGCCTACCTTCTTGTTATATGAATGTCAAGCATTGCTTTCAAGTAATTGAAAACCTGATTACCAACACCTTCGGCACAACATAAAAGAAACAAGCCATTTCAAATTATACAAATGGCTGAGTTCAGAACTCACTTAAATACAAAAGTCTGGTTCAGTTTGAACTTCTAATTTCAAATTCCAAATTTAGGACATTATTAAAATTATTTATCTGAAATTCAAATTTAGCCAAGCATACTGTATTTTTTTTATCTGGCAACCAAAGGTGGACTACCTAGTAGAAGATATTCACTAATATCTTTTTTGTTCTTCATCAGAACACTTGTTTTGATTTTCTTTTTCCCCTCAAGAGAGGTTCTACCTATGAGAGACAGGACAAGGACAATTTTCCTGCCAAAATTCTTCTTATCATTATTGTATCTTTGCCTTTAACAAATCAGGTTCCCCATTCAAACTGTAGTCTAGAAAATACAAAATTTTACTTACCTGTGGATAATATATAAGAAGACCACATAATAAAATATTCCTTTTTTTCACCTCCTTTGCATATTCCTTAATCTGCATTAGGTTTTCCACTTTCTGATCAAAAGGTACTGATTTATAGTCAAGAAAATATACCTGCAAAATAATACAAAAGGTACATTAGAATACCATTATTTTCACTTTCCTTTGAAAAATATAACATTAAAGAAGCCCAAAACACAATTGTATTATTGTAACTTCTACCAGTTTGTGTTAATTTCTAGATAAGCATTTCAACCAAAAATCCTTATTAAAATTGATGAATTCTCCTTTACAAATACCAAAGCAGTGAACAGTCATTGAGAACACAATATTAAAAAATACAAAATGCTAATATTCTAGTCCCACTTGTGTCAGAATCAAATGTATAAAGACTATATGATATCAACCATTTGTTCAACTTATTATTTGAAACTAAACTACACAGAAATATTACATGTTAATTACCAGTATCAGTAAAATTCAAGGAAGTGCTTATTATACTCAAAGATTTTTAGAAGAATGCCTTTCAAATAATTGAAATTCTAATAAATCACCTACTTCTTAGAGTAAACCCAGAATTTTATATATAACTTTTAGCAGTGTTAATTAGTATTTTTCTTGAAATTATTCCAAAGACTATTTTTTAAACATTGTTTTTCATTTAAATTTTAAGGAGCTCAGGGTGAGCTTTCCTCCTTCAAATTACGGAAGTTTTATGGTACTGTTCATCTTTTGTGGGACATAAAATATCTAAATCACAATAGTATCAAAATAAGATCCAAATGTGCACAAAGAATAAACACTCAAACTTTTGTATTCTTTAAAAACAATTTTAAGAAACTCTCAAGAATTATAATTTGTTCGATTCCCTGTATTATCTAGAAGCCTTTTAAAATCTCCATTCTATAACTTTTTCTTCCTCTGTTCAGTCATATAAAATAGGTTCTAAAGAAAATACAAAACAAAATCATACTATATGTTCTTTCTGTAACATAAGGAAATGAATTTTTACCTATCACATATATTTTGCTTTTCCAGGGTGGAACACTTAAAACCCATTTTAAAAGAAAATAATGTGAAGGCATGTATGTCTATTAATTCAGTAGATAGGCACTATTTCTTGGACCTTTTCATTACAGTTAACCAAAGATGTACACATACAGTAGCTTCCTCTTAAAATCTAAAGTGACACAGCAACTTCTTTCAAGACACTTCTCCAAAGGCAAAGGAAACAAAAGCAAAAATAAACTTTTGGGACTTCATCAAAATAAAAAGTTTCTGCACAGCAAAGGAAATAATCAATAAAACAAAGAGGCAACCCAGGGAATAGGAGAAGATATCTGCAAATGACACTATAGACAAAGGGCAGATATCCAACATCTGTAAAGAACTCCTCAAACTCAACACGCAAAAAAAAAAAGATGATCACATCAAAAAAAATGGGCAGAAGACATGAACAGACACTTCTCCATAGAAGACATACAAATGGTTAGTAAACATATGAAAAAATGTTCATCATCATTAGCCACCAGGGAAATTCAAATGAAAACCATATTGAGATACCACCTTAAACCAGTTAGAAAGGCCAAAATGAACAGGACAGGAAACAAGTGTTGGAGAGGATGTGGAAAAAGGGGAACACACTTACACTGTTAGTGGGAATACAAGTTGGTGCATTCACTTCAGAAAACAGAGTAAAGATTCCCTAAAAAATTAAAAATAGAGCTACCTTATGACCCTGCAATTGCACTACTGGGTATTTACCCCAAAAGTACAGATGTAGTGAAAGGAAGGGTCATATGTACCCCAATGTTCATAGCAGCAATGGCGACAATTGCCAAATTGTGGAAAGAGCCAAGATGCCCAACAGATGAATGGATAAAGAAGAAATGGTCCATATACACAATGGAATAATGTGCCTCCATCAGAAAGGATGAATACCCAACTTTTGTACCAACATGGATGGGACTGGAGGAGATTATGCTGAGTGAAATAAGCCAAGCAGAGAAAGTCAAGTATCACATGGTTTCACCTACTTGTGGAGCATAAGGAGTAACATGGAAGGCATTAAGAGAAAGAAAGGAAATGTGAACTGGGATAAATCAGAGAGAGATATGAAGCATGAGAGACTTTGGACTCTGAGAAACAAACTGAGGTTTTTGGAAGGGGTGGGGTGGAGGGATAGGTGAGCCTGTTGGTGGGTATTAAGGAGGACACATATTGCATGGAGCACTGAGTGTGGTGCATAAACAATGAATCTTGGAACACTGAAAAAATAAAATAAATTATTTTAAAAAAATCTAAAGTGACCATAAAAAAAATGCTCTATCCAATAAGAAACCAATAGAATAGACAAAAAAGAAAAGAAAAGAAAAATTGGAAGCTAAAAAGCACAAAGAAATGGGTCTCAGGCTTTACTATCTACTACACAGCAGAAGATAAAACAAGATGACCCTGTGACCTTGAGCACACCCTCCCCTAGCAGTGATTCCCTGAAAACTTAGAAAGATGAAATCTCAGATTCTTCACCAGGCAACAATGCTTACAGCAAATATAATTTGAAACTAGTGAACCACAGCCGGGCTACAATAATTATGAATGAACTATAAATATTAGACTTCCCTTCAGAATAATTTAACTTATAACCAGGTGTTCCCATAGCTGAGACCTGGAAGCTAACAACTATAGCTGTTAAAGAGATACTAGTTCCAATTCATAAGCCTGAGCCTTCTAGAAGGATGGCTCACATACCACTCTGTGATCTTCTTCCCTCCACCTTGAGAAGGTGGAGGATAAGTAGAGCGGAAAGAAGGCAGACCCTATAGTATTGTGAAATTGTGAGCTCATGAGCTAAAGCTGAAGAGACATGTCCATCTCTGCCTTTTTCCTGTCCTATGGTCTTTTATCATATTGCACAAACTAGTGCCATAGGCTTCTCATAGTCTTATGAGTTTAAAATACCTCTGAAGCAAAAATTCCTGATTGTGAATTTGAAAAAAAAAAATGGCAGGCTAATTCCTCAATTTCCAGGCAATTTATGAAAGTACAGTTCTGTTATGAATCCACAGCCAGGCGACTGGCTACGACTAAGACTCTCTCCTGGGTCCATAATGCCAGGTCATTAAATAGCCCCATACCATCTGGACTAAGGAACAACACTGATATTTGGTGCTCCAAGCCTCATAGTACTATTTCACTCCTTCACCTGTGTAATTAACTGTAATATTTAGATACCATGAAATGCCAAGAGGCACCATGCCCAACATATTTTATGTGCCAATGTCCCAGAGTCCCAAGCAAACATTGTTTAACACAAGTCTTCCTAAAAAAAACTTCAGTTCTGATAAATCTCACAGTAAAATAAAGGGAGGTGCAGAAAGGGTTTGTGGGGGAGGGAATAGCACAAGGAGGAGAAAGGATAGAATCACTCTACTTTATAATTATAGACTCCTTACAGACTTAAAATGCACAGAAATAAAAGAATAGAAATGCTGGTAATGTATGAACTGGAGAAGGAATGATGGATACAACTGGGAATGAAGCTCTGTACTGCAAAGCACCATTGAACTTGGCTGAAGAGGAAGTGCACCTGCCAAGGGAACTTCTCTGTGAAGTCCGAGCTGGGAGCCGGGGTTCATTTTTCAATTTTTCTTACAAAGTGTCATAAAAGAGAGCCTAAAGTTAATAACTTTGGGAGCTTAAAAGTGGTAGAACTAAAGCTCTCAACAAGTATAAATTATATTGGAATGAGAAGGCTCAAGAGATAAAGTGTGCTAAATCTGTTTTGTTTTTAAAAAAGAACAGAAATTAATGATCTTACACTGAGCTAACTTGGTGAATTATGTATATTAAAAATAATGGTATTTAATTAAATCTATATACAACTCTATAGTATAGTTTTTAAACTTCCAGAGGGAGGAAAGGATTATCTGTATCAATGTAGCAAATTACAGGAAGAAATAAAAGTAGCAAATATAACAACTGGACAAGAGCAGTAACAAAATAAGCTTGTAGAAAGAATCTCAAATGTAAAAATACAAAAAAAATTGAACACATTTAACCATTTCCTAAGTAACAATTATCAGATTGATTTTTCAAGGAAAATGTAATATGCTAGTTATAAATGTCTAAAGAACACCATTCTGAAAAGCACAAAATAAAAAGATGAACAACACACGTCTTGCAAACACTACCAAAAATGAAGGTTGTAGCAATATGATTCATTTAAGACAAAAGCTATTAATTCACATATAGACGAATACTGCATTAAAAAAACAAATTTAATATCATAACCTTATTAAGAACATAGATTTGGATACACAGATATTTGCACATTACAAATCAATAATCATAGATGTTACTGTACTTGTTAAAAATTAATGTGCCAAACATATTAAAAAACAAAGTTGGAATAGATTCTCCTTATGAAGCAGCAGCTAAACTGAGGGGGTTTTTTCTCTCCTTCCAAGGTTATAATTTTATTCCTGTTTTTCTGGCTGTTCTTATCTAGGAAAAGTTGCATATGAATTGATACCTCTTCCAAAATATACAGACCTAAATTCCTTATTTACCAATCATGTAGAAGCTATTTTTTTTCAGAAATGTACTATAGCAAAAACACATGCTGAAATATAAAACAAAGCACAATAGTTTTTTAAAGTTCTCATCAAGTCATGAAATGGTGAACAAGGACTAGAAGGCTTTCACTCCAGCTAAAGAGATATTAGACAGAACACACTCTAGTTCTTTGTAAAGATAAAAGATAATGGCATGTCAAGAAATCAGTAGGCCAATGCTATCCACCACACATTCCAAAAATTAAGGAAACGGTGCATAAAAGTGAATTTTAGGCAAGTTATTTACATCTACAAATGGCTTATGTTATCCCACCAAACTATCAAACTCTGTTACCCATTAAGTAACCAGTACTTAAATCATAGGGAAATTTTAAGAAACTTTATGAAATGTATTAGCAGGTTGACAAAACTCAAGCAGGAAGAAGTAGGATGAATCTCAAAACTCTCTTTCACCAGATGGGTCTGATGACATCCTAATTAACAGAAGAAAATCTCCAGCAGGTGTATTTCTTAATACCAATACCATGAAATTTAAGCATACACTTTACATTGCACTACTAATTTTGAACTTCTAAAATACACCAGTTATTTATGAGTTCCAAGAAAAAATTCAGTTGGTACAATAAATCAATAAAATACACCAGTTATTTATGAGTTCCAAGAAAAAATTCAGTTGGTACAATAAATCAATTTTAATTTTAAAGACATGGCAGGTTTATACAACTACAGGAGAGGATTACAAAATGCTCAAGAGAAATGTAAATGTTTTTGCCTTAATAAAATAAACTTACAGCATGGATAGTCTTGTATCCATTGAAATGTAGCAAAACATTTCATCTAGGTTGAATTCTGCAGATTTGCTTATAGCTACGTTGAGTAGATATTCTTTGATCTCTTTTTGAACTGTTCACTCATTCACTACTTGTAAATTAGAGTTACAATATTTCCCCCTTAGGATGCCATTTCTAACAATTGTTTTTTTCCATGCATACATTAAAAAAGGTAAGAATATCTTCCTACCCCTTGCCCTCCAAAAAGAATGTCTCATTTTATTTTTTTTAACATAGTAAATTGACTCCTATAAACTAGTAAACTGCTTAAACATTTAACATATGGGTAGCTTCATGGCTTTGTGGGTGGGCAAGATTTCTGGCACTCAGAGTTTGGAAAATGCTCCTCGGTGCCTCATGCCTTCTACATTCAGTTCTACACATGCTTTATATTTGTCTAGTAACCATTTAATATATCTCTGGCCCCAGATGAATTATAATTAATTTTTACACTTTAATATGTAATTTTTCATTTGTCTCTGAGGACAGGTTCATTAAGTAAAGCATAATAATTAATATCAAGTGCAATATTCTTTAAAATCTCAGGAATGTTCCATAATCCCACATTTAACACTTCTGCCTCATTCCAGAACTCATGTTAAGAGGCCAGAGAAGGGAGTCAGGAATTGTGGTAGGAGAGGAAACAGAGTCTTTGTTTATTTGAGTAAGAAGTCAATTTTGGAAACTTCAGTACATATCGAAATATGCACTGCTTAATGCCCACCAAGGTGGAAGGAAGAAAGGTCAAAATCAAAGCTATGGTTATTATCAAATAATAGGTTAGAAAGAATTGGTAGAGAAACCAGCGACTCTCTGAATCTACACAACAGATACTGCAAAATTATCTACCTATCTGTACAGAAAAGTACATTGTGTAAATTAGGCCCAGCATCTCACAGTAAAATTTCAAAAGAAATACAAGGAGATTTAACAAAAGATGAAATTAGTCAATATTAAGCAAATCAAAGTAAGAGTTTAAGGATCAAAAAAATAACTAGTGAAACTTCCATCTTACCTCAACTATTTATGAAGTGCATGAATTCTATTAATGAGAATTAATGAACTGTACTTTCATTTTTAACTGTACTTTTTTTTAACTGTACTTTTAAAAAGAAAAAGGAACAAGCTTTTAATGTTGAATCATTTCATTTGGGGACAGGTTTTTTTTTTTAAGATTTTATTTATTTATTTGAGAGCAAGAGAAAGTGTGAGCAAGCATGAATGTGGGAAGGGCAGAGGAAGAAGGAAAAGCAGACCCCTCACTGAGCAGGGAGCCTGATGGGGGACTCAAAACTGGATCCCAGGATGCAGAGATCAAGACCTGAGCCAAAAGGCAGATGCTTAACCAACTGAGCCACTCAGGCGCCCTATTTTGGAACAAGCTTAAATCAACACCATCAAGCAATTCAATGCATAATTCTGATGAATAGAAGCTCATTAAAAGTTGTAAACTATCATAAAAATTCAGAGCAAATGTTTAACAACTCATCTATAAATCTTAAAATATCAGCAAAACTATTAGGTTGAGAAATGAGGGCATTTAACCAAAGTAGTAAATAAACAGTATTTCACAATAAAATATTAGCCATACAAAAGATTTAAACATTTTTATTGATTCAAGTAATTAAAAAGTAATTAAGCTTTACAGTATCGGGACAAATGTTATACTTGTATACCCATTTTGTTTCAGATCCTCATGAAAAAGAACAAAAAATAACAAAACTCATATTTTTAAACAGGCAGTAGAAAAACCTAACATAGCTTGCAAACATGTTTAAAAATGATTTTTTTTTCATATTTCACAAGGTATTTCTCCTTTAGTAACAGAAACCTGCCACTGTAGTATTATGGGACAATTACCTGAAGTGTTATATACCTCTACAATTGACATCTGCACCATCTATAACAAATTTTAGAAACAAAAGGTAACAGCGCAATGATTAATATAAAGCATTGACTTGCTAAACTAGTATTATTTAAAACATATTAAATCACTAAAGTAAGTTACAAAAACCAGGTATGCTGGGTTGCCTAGGTGGCTCAGTTGTTAAGCGTCTGCCTTCAACTCAAGAGTCCTGGGATGGAGCCCAACATCAGGCTCCCTGCTCAGTGGGAAGACTGCTTCTCCCCCTCACTCCCCCTCCTTGTGTTCCCTCTCTAGCTGTTTTTCTCTCTTTCAAATAAATAAATAAAATCTTAAAAAAAAAAAAACAAAAAAACAGGTATGTGGTTCTTCTCTATGTTTAGCATAATCCTCTTTATTTATTTTAATGACTTGTCAAAATTTCATTTTACATGATAAAGTTTATTACACATTAACCACACCAATCTAATTGTTATCAAGGTTGTCTGCAGGTGATTTAGATAAGCATTACATGGTATGTTTAAAGAACAAATAATGATTATTTTTGGAGTTCAAAAATAAAGTTTACCTTATGATAACCACGACACATTTCATTTAAATTTATAAAAATTTATTCTACTTTTTATATACCTATTTCTCAAGTGATTCTTGATATTTTTAATATGCTTCAAAAGACAAAAACAATAAAAAACCTTTTCGGAAGATAAGGTGTTTTGAATATTATATGGCAAAAACAAAAAGTATTCAAAAACATGATCAGGGGGATCAAAACGCAGGTATATGATGTATATAAACTGTATTAGCATATCCTCCACAGATTCATCCTATGTCTTTTATTAAGTATGGCAAAAATAGTTTAATAATTTCAATAATTAACACTTTTTTTAAACAACTTCAGGAATGGTCATTTGGGAGCACTCAATAACCTCAGCTCTCTTTGATCCCAGGAAATTCACACTATAATAACCAAAAGCAGCAGAAACACAGAAAATTACAATCTTATCAATATTTCTTTTGAATTATTTGATAATGCTAAACTTACATTAATTATGTAAAAGATACAGAAAAACTGTTGCTATTTTTTTTTTAAGATTTTATTTATTTATTTGACAGAGAAAATCACAAGTAGGCAGACAGCGAGGAAGGAAGCAGGCTCCCTGCTGAGCAGAGAGCACTATGTGCGGTCCTCCATCCCAGGACCCTGAGATCATGACCTGAGCTGAAGGCAGAGGCTTTAACCCACTGAGCCACGCAGGCACGCAAACTGTTGCTAATTTAAGGGAACTTAAAAACATTAGCCTCAGAGGAAAATACAATTCCCAAAAATTCCAATTATAGTGCTTCCAGTAACAAATTAGAAGATCAATGGTGCTTTGCTTTGGACTATTTTTGATTCAAATATAGTGCTAACTAAACTTTTTATTTCTGAGAACTGACCTGGGGCACCTGTGTGGCTCAGCTGGTTAAGCACCAGATTCATGGTTTCAGCTCAGGTCATGATCTCAGGGTCATGGGATCAAGCCTCATGTTCTGCTCTGGGCTCAATGCACAGGTCTGCTTAAGACTCTCCTCCCTCTGCACTCTCCCCTCCCTTAAGAAATTTATTTATTAAGAATAAATAAATCTTAAAAAAAATTGACCTGATTCATTATAAAGGTGGATCAAATAAAACATAGTCTAAAACTGCAATATCTACTAAAGTAGCCACTAGCCATATGTGGCTGTTTACATTTAAATTCAAAATTATTAAATATAAATAAAACCAAATATGCAGTAGGTATACTTCAGGTGCTCACAGCAAGAGGTAGCTAGTGGCTACCACAGACACAAGTACAGCAATCAAACATTATTTCATCATTGCAGAAAGTGCTAATGAGCTGTACTTGTCTAGAACAAAAGAAGCTTGTATGATATCATGCTCATGATATATCCGATTGTTTTGGTCATTAACCTATGTGTCTGTATAATAAAAAGGATTTTCTCTCCTCACTAAATGTTAAGTTACTAGTTAAAATCCTACAATTAAAAGTATTAGAAAAATTCTGTTTGTAATATACGAAATTATTATAGAGTCTGAACTAAAACAGACTGAGCTTTTTCTTATTTACATATATTTCTGAAAATGTGGATCAATTTATGAATGTATGAAAATAAAACTCTTAAACTGAGATGGGTCCAGCTTCTATTTCTGCCTAAGTAGGAGTAAAAGGGATCAAACTTACCTTTCTACTTCAAACAAATAAGCTAAGTACACAAACTAAACCAACCCAAGATTTTTAAGACATAACATACCTGGCAACAAGAGACAGTTCTGAAGGATGAGAACCAATGAGATGAGTCCTCTGTCTGCACCAATTTACTTCCTTAAAACAGTTTCCAGGCCATGGCACACTGAAGGGAGAGGTTGATACATGGGTTTTGGAGCCTAGGGCGCTAGAGTTCACAAGGCAGATTACCATAGAGGAAAGAGGTAAGAAGAGTGAAAAGGCTGGTGATTATCATATTGTCTCCCATACTCAGCAGAGTACTGATCAGTGCATGCATTTGAGAATAAAAACAAGCTAGGAGGGGGAAAAATTCAATGGAGGAGACTAGATAGAACAGTGCCTGATGCACACACCAGGTCAGGAATAATGGTCGGAGCCATCAGCAAGGAGGGAAGATTTCATAATTTACAAGGCATTAGGTAAATACTAAGGATCTTGACTTAGTTGTGAAGAATGGTAAGACCTACATTACATACATTAATTAGTCTGACCTAAAAATCACAGAAACAACACCTAAAAGGATCAAACAGTTTCCAGCTATGTCCCAGGAAAAAAGCAAAAACATTTATAGTAATAAAAAAATATCCAATACCCAACAAGGCAAAATTTACAAATTCTAACAGCTAATCAAAATATATCAAATGTCCAAAAAAGCAGAAAAATATAACCCATAAGGAGAAAATCCATCAAAACAAGCTCAGGAGTGACCCATTTATTAGAATAAAAAAGGACATTAGAACAATTTTACAACTCTCTTCCATTTGTTCACAAAGCTCTAGGAAAGAATGCATGTGTTAGGTAGAAAAAAAGAAGATGTAAAAGAATCCTACACCTAATTTACAAAGATGAAAATATCATTATCTGATGTTTAAAAAAAAATACACTGGAGGGGATTAACGGCAGATTAGACATTGTGGAAGATTAGTGAATTAAAAAATATAGCAATAGCAGCTATTTAAAATGAAACAAAAAAAAGACTCAAAGAAAAAAAGGAAAAATAAACAGAACATTAGTGAGATACAGATGAACTTCAAACAATCTAACATACAGATAATTGTAGCTCCCAATTAAGTGTAAAGAACAAAAAAAAACAATACAGCTGGAAAATTTTCCCAAGTTAAATGAAAACTGAAAAGCCACATAGTACATTCTACACACACACACACAGATACGCACAGTTTCAGGCATATAAAAAACCAGGAAAACACCCATAAACAGGATATAAATACTCAGAACTGTATCAATGTGCCATTAGCAGACAAGAATATTGAAATGGGTACCATACCTGTTGATCATTTATTCAAAAGTTAACTAGGAAAATGGAAAATATAAAAGGGTAAAAAGGACACATCTAGAAATGAAAGCTATAATGCCTAAGATGGAAGACAGTGTATTTTTTAAAAATTCAGGCCTGTGCAAGTCTGCATACACAGAATGGTACAAGGAGATGTACACTCACAGCATGTGTGTGTCCTGCGCTCAACTGAATGGCCAGTGGGAGCTAAGAAATATCTGCTTGGCACATGCTTTCATCATGAAATAAGAATAAACTGAGAAACCCAGATGAATGAGTGAAATATTGCATTCTATTGATATATTGCAATCTTACATTTATTATAGATTTGAAGGTAACTTTTTCTTCAATTTTATATTTATGACAAGTGTACAAACTTCTCACTTAAAAGGCTTCTGGATTCATTTAACTAAAGAAGAAACCCCTTCTTCAACTGTTAATATTATAATTATCTAGGAGGTCAATCAGTGTATTATACAATCCAAATAAAATGCAAAAATAGACTAGGAAAAGAAATTGCCAAGCATAATCCATAATCTTTGTTTTCAAACTTTTGTCTTCATCAAATAACTTAATATTTCTATTTAAATTTATAAGGAAATGCTATCCATGGGAACCAAAAAATAAAATTAATGTTCATATTTTAAAATTTGCTTAATATATTAGTAAGCCATTTAAAAATTTTTAAATAAATACAAAAGGTAAGCCTCCTCCAAAAATATTGGAGAATTACCCCCAAGTTCAATTTTTAAGAGAAAAAATATATTTCCTCTTAGAAATAAGCAACACTTCAAAGGTTAATTTTACTGTCTAGGATAAACCTAGAAAATAATTTCAGACATCATCAGTCTTTAACAGACACAATAAGATGTGCTTCCTAACATGAAGAATAAAGATATGATTCAGAAAATCTAAAAACATGTGTATGTAAATTAAACAATCATACTTGCAGAAAGGAAACAAAATTTCTTTTTCTAAAAAGACAGCATGGAAAAAAATTGAACTATACTATAAAAGATAACATAAATCAAGATTGCAGAATTCATAGTTTAAATTTATACATAATAAATAATGCCCTAAAAACTCAGATAGATGTAGTATTATTCCCCTTAAAAGAACATAGCTATTCCTTGAGATGCATACCTAGCCACCCTCATCCCTGCATGTCACCACAAAGTGTCTATTTGTGGTAGGCAACACAGCAACAGGATGAAATAGGAGACATCATGACTAGAAATGCCAAGGCAAGTTCAAATCAATGAACATTTCTGAATGCTCATTGGGAAAAGGAAAAAGACTCTGAGCACGGGGGTAATAAGGAAGAATTCCAAGAAGAAATATGATCACTAAAATTCTAAGGCAGGAGAAACACTAGAAAAATGGTATCTCAGATCAAAAAACTCACCAAAATCAACACACATTCGTCAAACAATATGGAACATGGGTTACAAGAGTTCCTCAACTGAGGGCCAAACATGCAGTAAGGCAATGAAAAGCAGGCTGATAAAAGCAAGAAGAACCAGACCAGGCCAAGTCTTTATGCTCTTATTGATCTCTGTCCAGTAAGGGCATGAGGAGCCCCCAGAATATTTTGATAAAGAGAGCACCTCTTCATTAGCAATTACCAAAATCCGTCATAGTAGCAATGATGAGGTCAGACAAAAACAAAAGAGAGACTGCGAGGGACACAGTTCTTGGAGAGAGAACAACACATTCCATGCTTTTTGTTTTTTTGTTTTGTTTTAACATCATGCACTTACACATTCCTCTCCAAACTGAGAAGAATGATAAAGACTGGAGATAAAAATGTATGAATCGGCACATGAGTGATACTTTAAAGCAGGAGACTCGATGACCCCCAGAGTATATGCCTACTAAAGAAATGTCTAACACGTATTTTAGGTAGATACCAATTAACAGTGGCAATTAGGTCATTTAGGATTGAAAAGTTCAACTGAAGTCTAGGAAAGTACAGCCCATGGGTCCAATGCAGCTTCCTGCCTTTTTCTGTAAACGAAGTTTTCCTGGAACACACCAAACCCTACTATCCTTTCCATCTCGTCTATGGCTATTTGTACACTAGAACAGCAGAGTCCAGTAGTTGTTACAAAGACCATATTGGCCCCAAAAGCCTACCATTTTTACTATCTGGCCCTGTATAAGAAAAATATGCCAATCCCTAATTCAAAAAAATTATTTCAATCTAGGCAGAGAAAATGACCTCAATTATCTCTTATAAAGTAAGAGCATCCTACTGAGTGGTTTTTCAGATCCTTTTCTTCTTCAGCAATCTAGGTTTCTATTACTCAAAGAGGGCAAGTATTGACATTCCCTAAACACAAAACATCATTTGGTGAAGTAAAATGAGCACAGGGATAATGGCACCTATGATACTCAACTCTCAGGATTACTCTAAGGATTAAATGGGATCATTTATATTAAAAAGAAAGAATGGTGATTCATTATTTCAAGCAGTTAAGTGTCTGTTATTACCAAAATTAACATAATTACACTAATAATAAGCATTAGCAGGCTATATTTGCAGGGGAGAAGAGGGTCTGAGGATTATAAATATAGTGAGAGTTCCATTTCTTAGAAATGGGATGAGCAAAACACACAAGATCACAAGTTGATCTTACTGGTTGGGGAAAAAAAAAAAAACAGAACTCAGTCATTACCACAAACAGAGTAAATTAAAATATTGAAATCTGTAATTCTCTCTCAAAAAATCTAAGAATGGGTACAATACTTAAAGTACTTAAAAGAAACATGCAGGTAACTTTAACCAGTCCAGTCATTTCCAAATAAGAGTTTACCAATGCCAACACGAGGATTTCTTGACAATACTAGCTACTTTCCACCTTAGCAGGCACTAGCGAAGTATCCCAGGGTTTAAGTAAAGTATAAGCTTCAAAATCCCATACAATAAAACCTCTGCTGCCGGAAAATTTAATCATATTATACTTTTTAAAAGTATCACATACAAAAAGAATGAAAGAGTGAATCCAAAAAGGAAAGATTTAGACTTAATCTAGTAAAAAGTGGAGTACAAAAAGAAAAATAAGAAAATAAGAGATGCAAGTAGAATCAAGCAATCAGTCACATGCACATGCATGGGTTATACAACTGCAAAAAGCCTTAAAAATAAAAAATATTTTTAGAAAGAGAAGTCACTTAAATGGCTTCAAGAGCATCCCACTCTGTTTTCAGGTAAAGATTCTCAATTAAAACTCAGAGACATGAAGGTTAAATAGATGCTTGTTTTTTGCAGACCTTCTCCTTGAACCTTGAACCTCACTCCAGACATATCATCTTTACAATGCCAAAGATCTCCTACAACTTAAAATAATAGTCAATTCTTTGTATTTAGCACTGCCTTTATAATAATGTAATTTATTTTCTCCAACAAATACAATCTTTTAAAATAGTATAATAAAAATATACCATGCCCAGGGGCAGCTGGGTGGCTCAGCTGGTTAAGCATATGCCTTCAGCTCTGGTCATGACCTCTGGGTCTTGGGATTGAGCCACATGTCCAGCTCCCTGCTCAGTGGGGAGTCAGCTTCTCCCTTTCCCTCTGTCCTTCCCCTCTACTCATACTCTCTATCTCAAATAAATAAAGTATATATATATATATAAATACCAATCCTGACTTTAACCTATACGAGAAGTGAACATAATACATATAAAGTATGACTTGTAACTGTAAAATAAATGATAGTGGAAAGATATTTGGTTCCATCTTTGTAAAAAAGTAGTATAACACAATTGAGGTAAAGGTCCAGTATACAAAAAAAAAAAAAAAAAGCAAAACAAAAAAGTAGGAGAAATCCCCAGGCATACTTTTTTAAAAGTGAGCAATCAAACCAATTGCTCAACTCCTCTTCTAAGCCTAAAATTAATGTAAGCTGCCTAACAAAGAAGACTAGCTTCATTATTTGCTTCCTGTGCATTTCATGTTAAATTTCATGAACTGATTGAGCTAGAAAGCACCAGCAAAAAAAATTCATAAACAACTGTGCTCATCTGACTGAATTCAGTGAACATTACAAATTAGGAAAATAAATAGCAATTTCAAGCTCTGTGCTTACTCAAGAAAGTTTAACTCATTAAACTACAAATTTACTCTGGAATTCGTTCCTTTTGCATATTCTTTTAGAACATCACTATATGAAAATAACCGTAATTCATTACAAGAATCAATGAAAACTAGCAAGGTGTATCCCAAGAAGAATCATTTCTTGACATCAGTTATATACCCAACACAACTTATCTCAGGGCACTTTAATTTCCTATGCAAAAACTTCCTAGTAAACATTTACCCAACACAACTAATCTCAGAGCATTTTAATTTCCTACACAAAAACTTCCTAGTAAACATTTACCCATAAGCAAAGATCTCCTCAAACTTGTAATAACAGACAACTCTTTCTATTCACCACCTTGTACAAGCACTTCATCATTCTTCATTTTGGAGTTATGAATCCCTTCATGACTAAAATTTCACAAAGGTTCTCAAGGTATTTTAAACCAGGGCTGAGCTATTATTATTTTAGACAGGAAATATTTTAGACTTTATTACCAAAAAATAAATGGAAATGTTTGTAGAATTCATGGAAATGACTGCATTTCTACCACTAAAGCTATCCATACCATGAAAGAGAAAACCTTAATGCATATGAAATAAAAACATCAAAAAATTCAGTATACAGTAAGATAATCATTCTCTGAAGGAAAAATAAAAACTACAGTAGCAAAATGGTTAAGACTGGAATAGAAGGATTCAGACTAACTCTATTTGTCATTCTTTGGTCACTAAACACTATTGTGTGCACACACACACACATACACACACACAAATCTATTCAAAAATAAACACACACTAAATCCCTGAAACATACACATTGTGAAAAGTAAATCCAGTATGATGGAAGGGAGAATTACAACAGCCAACTCTCTTTTGTTTTTTAAGAACTTGTGACCTAAAAATGAATTTTCTCAGTTTAGTAATAATAGAGTTAACAAAAGCAAATGTACAGAATAATTAAGTAAAAGGTGACAAAGATACATGTCTGGGATCTCCTAAGAAATTTAAGAGGACCACAGATTTTTATAACTTAAATTCAATAAAGACTCAATACCTTGGTGAAGCAAAGAAAGAAACCATTAGCATTTAAGGAATCAATATGTTTTTCCAATTGACATTTGTTCTTTACTAGGAAGAAATATTAAACGCATATATGCCTGTATGTGTATTTTTAACCTTTTTCCATATTATTTAACACATTCATGAAAGCTTAAAAGTAACAATATATAGGATACACTGCACATTGGATTGATTCTGTTCCTGGCTCTGCCGATGGTGAGCTATGGAACCTTCTGGAAACAATTTACATTGCTGACAATTTCCCCAGATGTGGAAGTATCAAGTGTCAATGGATGGTGGTTTTCTATTTTTTTATTTGCTGACATGTTCAAATATTAAACATTCTGAAGTATTTTAAAGATCATATATTCTGATCTGTTATGTCAATAAACTACTTCCCAGTAACTAGAACTAAATTAGGCACTTTTGAAGGCTTATTTATGTTTTTCAAAGCATTAAAATTCCATATGGTAATTTAAGTTTTTTGTTAAAGTAAATTCATGAAAAGATTCCTATCTCTCATGAGCACCAATAAAATTGTCTACATAGTCAAAAAACTTAGAGCTCTTATGCAATTATCCAGATAATTACCATGAAATTATTTTATAATGAGGAAGTGATAAAAAAATTCATCAAATAAAAGTTTGCTTCATTTCTTAGTTTTGAACTTCTAATTATGTTTGTTGCCAATTTCTTTCTGTTTTTAAAAATTAAAACATTTCACTGGTGTCCATTATATGAAACAGCTAAGCTCACTGAAAAAATAAACTTTAAATAAGAATAAACTGTCTATTATCTGATAACAGTAGGAAAAGATGTTTTGCGCAAACCCTGCCAGATTCAAATAAATTAAAATCTTTTACTTTCTGCACCTGGAAAGGAATTTTTTGAAAGTTTTGCAGTTGGTTTTATATAATCTTGGCTGGGAAACAACTATACTTTTGCTTCCTGAAACTGGCTTCTCCATTGCTGGAGAAAAAACGGGGTCCCTGATCATTAATTACTAAACGAAAAACTCAGCCTACAATTCAGATTCTTCGTACTTTTGAGTCTTGTTTAGTTTAGGTAAAAACTATTTTTTGGGGGGGTGACTGGAAGGAGTGATTTTTAGATCAGAAACTTTACAAATTCACCTTTTATCATTTTTTTAAAGATTTTATTTATTTATCCAACAGAGAGAGAGATCACAAGCTGGCAGAGAGGCAGGCAGAGAGAGAGGAGGAAGTAGGCTCCCTGCCCAGCAGAGAGCTCAACGCGGGCCTCGATCCCAGGACCCTGAGATCACGACATGAGCTGAAGGCAGAGGTTTAACCCACTGAGCCACCCAGGTGCCCAACCTTTTATTATTTTAACACATTTAATATATTACTTTATTTTTATAAATTCGAATAGTGAATGAAAACACATGACAGGAGTAGAAAATAAAGAAATGAACATGTCCCATGTTGACAGCTATTGTATCAGGTGATTCCAAAGAAAGCTTTCAGAAAATCCTTTTCAGAGTTGCAATCTGAAGAAGATGCTAGCTGTGTATCCCCCCACTGCTAACTGCAAAGAAGGGAAGGCCAACAGAAATTTTAGTCAACTCAAGATAAAAACTTGGTTCCTGGGGCACCTGGGTGGCTCAGTTGGTTAAGCGACTGCCTTTGGCTTAGGTCACGATCCTGGAGACCCGGGATCGAGTCCCACATCAGGCTCCCTGCTCGGCGGGAGGCCTGCTTCTCCCTCTCTCACTTCCTCTGCTTGTGTTCCCTCTCTGGCTGTGTTTTTCTCTGTCAAATAAATAAAATCTTAAAAAAACAACAACAACAACAACAAAAAAAAAAACTTGGTTCCTTGATAGCTTATAATGAATGATAGATTAAACAGCACCAAAAATGACATTGGAAAGGGCTCTCAAAACATAACTCCTGGAGCACCTGGGTGGCTCAGTTGGTTGGGCAACTGCCTTCAGCTCAGGTCATGATCCCGGAGACCTGGGATCGAGTCCCACATCGGGCTCCCCGCTCGGCGGGAAGCCTGCTTCTCCCTCTCTCGCTCCCCCTGCTTGTGTTCCCACTCTGGCTGTGTTTCTCTCTGTCAAATAAATAAAATCTTTAAAAAAAAAAGCAAAAAACAAAAACATAACTCCTACACAATTTAGCTTAACAAAAGAAAACTTTGGTTTTCATGTTTATAAGGTTTTTCTTGTTAAAAGTCATAGGAAAGAATCTATATTTTTTAAATGCCTTTATGCCAGTCTCTAATTAAAAAAATAATTTTTTTTTCTTTCAGTTAGGAGCATTTTCCTAGTATAGGACATGCTTGTTATCCGATTAGATGTTTCCAAAGTTTCATAGTTAAAAGGCTACACAGTGTAACAAATGTTATCCTAAAACATAGATTCAATCAGAATTCTAATGATTTGATATAATTATAAAAAAAACTTTGGATTTTATTGTTGATCAAATTAACATTAGTAAATGTTAAATCCTACTTAACACCATTAACAAATGACAACTTGACCAAATTAGACTGATTAAAATAAGGAAACTAAGAATAATGATATAAAGGATGGTGTCAAAGGGAATTTTGAACAATGTATCAATGGAAGATATTTTTATAAAACTTATGTCCACAACTACTTTTTGTAAAAATGACCACTTGAAATGAAGCATGTCGCAACTTATCATATAATGTTCTCAAGAGTAAGCAAAGATTTCCTTTTTTAAAAAGATGAAAATTTTTTGACAAATAGCTGTTATTTGAAGATAAAGTCCTAATTTTTTCTACTTTTCAGGGTGAAATCTTGTTTCTTCTTCTTAAGTAGATCTTAAAGTAGTAACATCATACCTGCCAGTTTATCTTGGACAACAGAAACCTCCTACAATCAGTCTCTCCTAACACATTTCAGTTTCATAAAAGTCAAGGAGAAGGTGATCTTCAGACAACACCTTAAAATAAAATCTAATTATGCTACATACCTGTGCACCAAAAATCCATCAACATTAACTGGTCATTCCTTCAGAAGTTAGCTCCCTCCAAGGGGATAAACTTTCCAGATGAGGTTGAAGATCACCTGCACCTTTTAAATGACTACTGAATCACAATTAACAGGGAATTCCAAAATATTTTTCTGTAACTCCTTGAGAAAGTAAGAGACTATGTGGACTTCCCCAGCATGGCTGACATCCACTGATTTTCGGTACTTAAAACCTAATCAAGTGGGGTTTTTTTGTTTGTTTTTGTTTTTTTGCCAAACAAATGCCCCAGGTTAACTTCAGCCCCATTTCTTTCAAAAATGTATTCTTGTAAGAGTGAAATATAGTCACATTGTGAATGACCTTAACTAGCCTCTCGGTTGAAAAAACCCTCACAACACCTAATTGAGCACAATTTTACTTCACACCTGTGTGATTTGTACTAAGTCTTCCTCTATACAAATGGATAGAAACTGCAAGTTGATAAACCCTCACATACGAAAAAAGATCATTGTACTACAGCTCAGCAGGGACGAACCAGGTTTTTAAACATTTATAATACATATATTCAATAACTACTGAATCACATAACTCCAAAATAAAAATGGGTGTATTTTCCATGACCTTGATGTCATTTTAGATATATTTTCTGGTAAATAAAACCTACCTTCTCAGAGAAGCAAATAAACTCTTCTGTGACGACTCTCAGAATTTAGAATTGCTTAACAAAAGCCTTATTAAAAACCAAACCAAACCAAAAAAAAACAAACAAACCCCATGGTGTGATTTAATCTTCCAGCAAATCAATTCCGATAAAAGCAATGTAGGCACACCACAGTCTATGAGCTTCCTATTACATCTTTCTAATTACATACATATGTAGTGTGCACACTTACACCCCCAGACATTACATGTATCCATGTATGTCTTTTTTTCACTTGATAATGTGCAAATTATGTCCCTGGATATTTGTACCCAAGTCTCAGTCTTTTACATATTTGGCAATTACAATAATATTTTATACACAACTACTACTTTGGGGAGTATTTGACTGATTCTGCTCAATTTTAAGTCATAGGACCACTGAAATGTCCTTTTAGCCATTTGGGGGCAAGTACTATCAGAAAGTAATAGGATGATTCAAAAATCCAAACAAATTTACATGCCTGTCAACCCATGAAAGCAGCATTCTTTATTCTACCTTTCCAATGGTTCAGTCCACCCTAAGGACATAGATTCTAGATGTGTTCTAATGATATTTTCCTATTAAGATTAATAATAACTTTAATATTCCTATACGAGTCTACCTATATAGAATGAGAAAAGAACGGGTGAACAAATATTACTCATGGGGTAGTAACAACTCTCCAATCTTAAGTAAACATTTTACAATGTTTATAGTACACAGACTTATAATATTGCTATTCTCAAGTAGTTCTGGGAGACACTTACTCCTTAACTAGAGGATTGCCTGTCTTTTTCCTTAGTTTAATACAAAACACCAGAAAAGGAAAAAAAAAAAATTCTTCCACTTACTAGGATACATAAAATGAATTCAAAAGGACTAAACAGAAAATTTTAAATATTTATGGAAAAATACAAAGTACAAAGGTTGAGATACAATAGGTGCAATGAAAGAGAACAGTTTTAAATCTGTGTGTTTGTGGGTGCACGCACACACATGTCTATGTGCATGTTTGATGGCAAAAGGCAGAGGTAAAAGGTAAACAGAAAATTCACAGATGACAAAGACTCTCCCTGGGTGCCTGTCACAACTACTGCCACTAAGAAAAGTCAGATTCTAGGAAATGTGCTTTGTGACAAATCTAATATAGTACACGTGGGAAGATAAGGAAGTACTCAAATTAAGTACTTTAAGAGAATGTTAAAAAAATAACTCAAATTCAGGAATCAGATTAGAGTAGTGATAATAACCTTGAAGTCATCTTTGAATTGGAAAGAGGAGGAACTAGGCTGTCAGAGCAATACTGCATGCCTGCCAAAGAGACAGCAACTCCATTTTGCGTTTATGCTTTCCTTCATTCATTTTAATCCTTACAATGATTTAAGAGGTAGGGTTAACAGCCCCATTTCTAAAATGAGGAAAGCAAACCTCAGGGAAGTTGAGTAACTTGACCAAGGAACTGAGGAATCCTGAGTTTAAAGCCCTTGCTCCCTCCGTGATATAGATACATAAAACTTCAGAATATTATCTAGGAGCATTGAGAGGAGGAGATTTCTAAGCAAGATAATGCAGAGGGAGGAACAGAGGGCGATACACAGAATTTTTAACCTACTTGTACCCTACAGAGCCTTAGAGTCTTCCAGCATTAAGCATATTTCATAATGTCCCCCAGAACACCCTAGTGAAAGACATAAACATCCAGTAAAATCCCTCACTTTCGAGCTTGAGTTTCCATACTTAGCAGGATCCATGACACTTATCTTTAGGGTGTATAACCAAATACAATAGGCCAACAAAATCAATCTCCCCTAATTGCTAATTTGTTTTTATTTGCAATGCAAGACTTACAATTTATTTTTAGTACACGTTATCTTTTTTTTTTCCCTGTATTAATGATCTTACTTAATAGGAACTAAATTCCTACACTACCGGGATGGGCCTGAACTTTAGAAACTCGGCAACTGTTATGTTTTGAGAATTTCACATTTGGAACCCTTTCCGACAGTAAAGGGTCACAGACTACAGACTACTCATTGAGCCTCTGATTTTATTCCTTCCGGGCTGTGCTGAGAGTCCCCTCTTCTGTGCAGTTTAATAGGCCAATTAAGTAAATGGTATACTAAACATACTTTTTAGTCTTTTACAGGAAAGACTTCCCCAAAATTTTCATGGGCCATTCTTTGAGAAATTCTTTTTCATCAGGTTCTCACTCCACTTTTGCTTTCCAAATGACAAAGAACTATGAAATAGCCCATTTTCTTCCATATATTTTCCCTCTCGTTTTTTTTTTTTAGTTTGGGATTTCTTTTCCAATGGCATTCTGCTATCATGCTAGTAAAGTTTTCATCTTATCCAAACAACTAGTCAACTTACCGTATACTTTGCAATAGTATGATGAAAAAGAAATGAAATTGGTTGCTAATTTTTTTTTCCTAAACTTGTCAATTCAAACAAATAATTGCAGTAACAAGGGAACACAGTCATAGAGGTCATAGCAAGAGTAAGCTCAAGAGTCCATAAAAAAGAGTTTCTTCTAAGGCTTGTATGGATTTCCTCAGGGATAAAATTTTTGTTAAAAAGAAAAGTTGCATTTCAAGATTTCAAGGAAGGAAGCCTAAGTATGAAGAGTTAAATCGGCATTGGTCCAAAAGATAAGAAATAAATATATATGGAATGTTACTATCCACCAAAAAGAATGAGGGGCATTTGGGCAGCTCAGGTGGTTAGGCATCTGACTCTTGATTTCAGTCAGGTCATAATCTCAGAGTCGTGAGACTGAGCCCCAGACTGGGTTCCATGCTGCGATGGAGTCTGTTTAAGATTCACTCTCTCCTTCTGCTCTCTCCGACTAAATAAAAAATGACATTTTGCCATTTGCAACAATGTGGGTGGATCAAGAAAGTGTAATGCTAAGCAAAGTCAGTCAGATAAAGACAAATAGCTATGATTTTATTCATATGTGGCATTTAAAAAACAAAACAGATGAACTTAAGGGAAAGGAAGGAAAAATAAAACATGATTTAAAAAAACAGAAGGAGGCAAACCCTAAAAACTCAACTATGGAGAACAAACTGAGGGTTGATGAAGAGGAGGTGGGTAGGGAGATGGGCTAAATGTGTGATGGGATTAAGAAGGGTACTTGTTGGGATGAGCACTGGTCAGATACAAGTAATGAGTCACTAAATTCTACTCCTGAAACCAGTACTATACTGTATGTTACTTTGAATTTTTTTTAAATATCTGTATTTACTTACTGAAATAACAACAACAGGATATAAAATGGAAAGATTACTCTCTTCAAGCATGCTCAGTAACCTCTGGGTTTCCTCAAAATCAGAGGACATAACCTGAAAGACAAGAAAAATAAAAGTGAAAAGAAATTCTTAAATGATTTAAAAGTTAATCTGAGGATAATTAAAAATTAAAGGAAAAAAATGGAGAACTTTTACATAAACATCCAAAACATTTACTAAGCTTAGTTTTCACCTTTTGAACAACTTTAAAGGATACCCATAAGGTCATATCTATTAAAATTTGAACTATTCATTAATTCAAACATGTTTCATCTCATCTGCTTCATACCAGATAACTGAAATGGTATCTAAAGAAATGTCACCCTCTTCTCATTATTCTCTAGCTTGCTAGAAAACATTATTTTTCCATTTCTATAGTTAAGACATAAAACTTCCAAATACATACTGAATAACACAACTCATCTATCAAACTTAAAATCAAATAATTAAAAATCAAGAAAAAATTATTTTCCACATTACACTTGTACAGAGGGTCAAGCACTTTCAATTATTTAAACTCACTACTTACATTCACACAAACATAATTATAGCATTTCTCTAAGATGATTTGCTCAAGATCTCTGCCGGCAGGACACAGAGCTCCAGACTTGACTTTTACGTGCTGGGGATGTGGGGAAGAAAAAGAAGAAGAAGTTTATAAACTAGATAGAAAGACAAAACCAGAAAGAACCTAAATGACTGTTAAAAATAAGCACAAAACTGTTAGAGACACACATAGCCAAGAATCATAAACAAAAACAACATAATCAGGCTAAAGTTTAAGAAGCTACCAAGAAAAAGATATTTGAACGAGTCCATAACTAATGATTACTATTTTGATAAACACAGATATAGCTAAAGGAAATAGTTTTAAAGAAGAAAAGGTATAGACTATGTGCAGGGATAACCAACTAGTTTTTTCTTATTCAAAGGATGTACTGCCGAAAATGGTGGATAATTGTTAAAAGGCTGGTTAGACAGTGGTTGTTGGATGATTCTGAAAACATGTTAAATTCTACAGTTACATAGATGTAACTAAACCTGTAAAGACAAGAAGTGGGAAAAGTCATAAGAAATTATTATAGTGTAAGACTGAGAGAAATAAGACTTGAACTAGGACAATGACAGGAAGGAAACGAAGTGATTATTACTAGAGGTGGTCCTGGACTAGATTTAGAATAGCACATATATTACAAAAATTTTCCTAATTGGGGGCACCTGGGTGGCTCAGTCAGTTAAATATCTGATTTGTGATTTTGACTCAAGGGGTGATCTCGGGGCTGTGAGATGGAGTCCTCATACGGGCTCTCCACTCAGTGGGGAGTCTCCTTCAGATTCTTTATCCCTTTCCTTCCCCCTCTGCCTCTTCCTGTGTACATGCACTGTCTCTCAAATAAGTAAGATCTTCAAAGAAAAAGAAAAATTTTCCTAACATTTTTATTCCATATAGCTCAATATTCTATTTAACTTCCTTTTTTTCCATATGTCAATATGAACAAAAACAATCACTAAACAAGGGAAGTGTTTTATCTATAATTTTCTAATTCCCCAGAAAGTCACATTTCAGTGGTTAACCCTGGCATCACCCATAAACTCTTTCAAATCTATAATTCTAAAAGACAAGGCTTGTCACTTAGTAAAACATTAAACCCTGTACTTCTAAGAGCATTACATAGTAAGCAGAATTTTCATCCTAATTCTATACAGTTTTGACAAAGTATTAGAGAAGGGGAAGTAAAGATTTTGAGGTCTTAGTGTTAGATATTAGTTGGCTCATGAATTTTAAGACTTTTCTTTCAGTTTAAAGTTCTTACTAAAGTTCTTACTACCCACCTGGGTGGCTCAATCAGTTAAGCATCTGCCTTCCGCTCAGCTCATGATCCCAGAGTCCTGGAATCAAGTCCCAAGTGGGGCTCCCTGATCAGTGAGGAGCCTGTTTTTCCCTCCCCTCCCCACTTGTGCTCTCTGTCACACTCTCTCACTCTCTCCCAAATAAAATCTTTAAAAAATAAATAAAGTTCTTATTGAGTACAAAGTTCAGAGAAAAACATTGAAAAAATTAACAAAGCAGTTCCATATGCATCAGCCATATATTGATAATAAAATATGGAAGAAACTGGATTTCATTATGCAACATTAAGTTTGTTCAAGGAATCACATCTTCTAAATATTATAGAGAGACAATTTTACAAGGGGTTTCTCATATACCCAAATATTTTCAAAGGCATTAATAGCTAATTTTCTCCAGATCAACTTTTCAAAGATGTTTGCATAGCAGGCAGATTTGCAAAGATAGGTACATCTCTTCCTGGAGAAAATTTGATTATGTTCCAGAAAATAAGGGCAGAGTCATCTCTCTCCCTGAGGCAGATCTGCTTGACATTCCAGGATAATAAAGACAACGTCTCTTGTGTAACAGGAGGATGCCCTGGTTTGCCCACAGTCCCTCAATAAGGCAATAAGGCAAGTAACTCCCCAATATAAAGATTCTTCTTTAATGCTCCCCACTGGGACACACCTAATTGTAACTGCATTTCCCTGTAGGAACTGCTATAGTGTTATGCTCCTTAATGCTACTGCTGTAACAAATTGTCTTTTCTCTGACCACAGTAAAAAGGTCTTACCCCAATACTTAAGGTATTAGCATGAATGCCTGCATGCAAGTACCATGTAATTCCCCAGATCCTGCCAAGTTTGACATAACAGATATGAAATAAGATGATCATATCATCAGATCTTAACTTCAACAAATGTCGGTGAAATTTAAATTTTAAAAAATGATTTATTTAAAAATTTCTTTTGCATATACATAAATAAGGTTAGGATGAGAACATGAGAGCTATTTAGCTTTCCAAGTACTGAAATGGAGAAAATTCTCAAGGACAGGGTTGAGATCCTTGTGCAAAGAAACATCCTGTTTTTACCACTAGCAAGTACTTAATAGGTATTTTAAAAATATGACAAATTTTCTAAAGAAAAATGGTCTGTGTTCTTAAAACCAGCAACTTGAAAAAGACAAAAAAAGAAAAAGAGAGAGAGAGATCCCAAAACACTACTACCTGCCAAGTAACTTTGAAGTTAGATAAACATCATTCTCACAAGTCTCCATTAACATATACAGTAGGACAAAAGGATGCAGAAACACAAGGAATAGTACATCCTAATGAGATGACTTTCATGTCTTTTTTTTTCAACTAGTTAGGAATGAAAATTGAATAGAGTAAACCTGAAGATGATGTTAAGCTTCAGATCACTTTTCACTTCCAGAACACTGAGCTTCTAAATATTAAGAAAAGGTAGTATGGAGAGGATTAAGACACTGGATTTTTAATAGCAATGCATTTCATTTGTCAGTATTTTTTGACCTCCTTCTATGAGAGGGAAAAAATTAGCACATTTTACCTTCCACCTCAAGCCTCGTTCTGGTCAATCATATTATTTTTATCCTGACAGATTTATTAGATTTACATTCTATTCTAGAACCATAATACTCACAACATAGATGTATCTATATACTGAAACACTTTTTACACAAAATTTATCCATTTCTAAGTTCCTCATTTTAATTCACTTCTTCATGTGATGAACTTTATCTGCAAGGAGTTTGTGTAGCTGGTTTTGTTTTTTACAAAAGCTTCAACATTTTTACGTTCTTTGAGTTTTTGCGTTTAGACTCAAAGAAGAGCCTGTTTGGAAAAAGAGTTTTGTTTTTGTTTTTAAGATTTTATTTATTTGACAGAGAGAAACACAGCTAGAGAGGGAGAAGCAGGCTTCCCGCCAAGCAGGGAGCCGGATGTGGGGCTCAATCCCGCGTCTCCAGGATCATGACCTGAGCCAAAGGCAGTCACTTAACCAACTGAGCCACCCAGGCATCCCAGGAAAAAAAATTTGGTTCACTCTCCCTCACAGATTTGTAGTCACTGTTCCATAATCTCCAAGTGTTGTGTACTATCCTGATACTCATATTCCACCTGTCATTCACCTGTTCTCCATTCATTATGTAACCTGGTAGAGCTCAACATCAGTAGTTCTAATAATACATGTGGATACTGTATTTTATTTTTCCTCTCATCATCTTTATAACAGACAATTTGGCTGATGGCCATATTTTTGGATTCCACTTGTACAACCTCCAAAGTTTACAGCACAGCTTTGTTGTATTTGGATAGTGAATATTATGGAGATGCAAGAGGTCAGGCAGCATTTCTCTTTAAGTTTTGATTTTGTTTTTTTGCACCTAGGTCCCTCTCTGAAGAATTCTTTATGAGGAAATTCAATATCCTAACCAAAATTAGCATATGATTACTCAGCAATTGTTATTCCTAAATTTTTCGCATGGCTACGTCCATTTGGTCTTACAGAATCAGTCATTTCAAGGAAATATTCTTTTAGCTTCGAAAATAAGCATTATCTGTATATTGGATGCTTTTATCATCATTCACATCTTATTCTCTTTTTTACATAGAGCACACTGTAATTAGCTCAAGTTTCCCACTATGATAATAACCTCATATCAGTTGGATTCTATTTCTCATCTGCTAACTAGTTTTAAAATGGGGTTGCTCTGGTCTTAATTTTATTTCCTCTGATTAACAGTATTAATCTCTTGCAATACCATCTTTGAAGTTTGTTTTTAACCTTCTTGAATTCAAATTTTTACTGAATTCCACAGAACAAAAGGTATGAGAATATTTTGGGGGTATGGAAAGCCTTCATGTTTCTTTCATATTTTTAAAATCTGATTTGTGTGTGTTGCAATTCTTTTTTAGTATGAATTGTGGAGCTTTCCTAAGTTTTTTTCACAAGTTGCAGAGTTAAAACATTATGGGCACTGAAAATTTTCCCTGCCTCTCCTGCTATATCACAAAGATTTAAAGGATTTTCTTAGACTTTTCCCTGGCATTCATTTCAGCCAGTCAGTCTGCTCTTTCAATTATAATTTAAGAATTATCTGGGTAGGGGCGCCTGGGTGGCTCAGTTGGTTAAGCGACTGCCTTCAGCTCAGGTCATGATCCTGGAGACCCGGGATCAAGCCCCACATTGGGCTCCCTGCTCGGCAGGGGGCCTGTTTCTCCCTCTCTCACTCCCTATGCTTGTGTTCCCTCTCTCACTGTGTTTCTGTCAAATAAATAAATAAAATCTTAAAAAAAAAAAAAAAGAAAAGAATTATCTGGGTAATCACCACTGCCCTAAAACAATGTCTTGCTGATCCATGGGTGGGGTTTAACAGATGGGATGAGCTAGATCAAGGTTCCCTTAGATTCAGAACCTGGCAAGGGCCCTCTTGGTGATTCAAAAACAACAGTGTTCCCGCTCTGTCAACACCAAATGGCAGAGGCAAGGGAGCTCTTGGGGGTCTCCTTTGTAAGAGAACAAATGCCTTCATGAAGGCTCCACCCTTATGACCTCATCATCTCCCAAAGACCCCACTTCCTAACACCACCACACTGGGGTTAGGATTTCAATATATATATTGTGGGGGAGAACACATTCAGTCTATAACATTTGCATCTTACACATTCTCAAAAAAAAAAAAGGGAGGGATTCAATAAATGTTAAGAGTATTTTAAGATTAATATTCCTAAAACTGAGCTTCATTTCATTTTTTTCAATTAACACTTTATAACATACAAAATCATATAACATGTATGTGCTAAGATTAAATCTCAAATTGTAAAATTGTTCTTAAAGTCCTCCATAATTTTCTTATATTGTTCAAATCTTAACCATCCAACTTTACTTATCAACACAACTTGTCAACAAAAATATTCTTTACAGCCACTTTCTTCTACTATCACAAACACTGGACTCTTTCTCGTCTGTGAAGCCTTCAACCCATACTGTCTTCAACATATACTTGTTCCCTTATTAAAATTTTGTTTCTTAAATTAACAGGTAATAAATAAAACATAAGTTGTCAGAAGACAGAATATAGATATATAGAAACACAGTACCCAACCAATGTTAGCCTTTGTTATTATTAAAATATATTTCTTTTACTATTTTTTTTTTAAGATTTTATGTATTTGACAGAGAGAAACACAGCCAGAGAGGTAACACAAGCAGGGGAATGAGAGAGGGAGAAGCAGGCTTCCCGCCGAGCAGGAAGCCCGATGTGGGACTTGATCCTGGGTCTCCGGGATCATGACCTGAGCCGAAGGCAGTCGCCCAACCAACTGAGCCACCCAGGTGCCCCGTTACTATTATTTAGTGAATTATAATTCCAAATAATAAAAGTTTCATTATCTAGGGTCTACAAACTAAGACAGAAATGCACACACAAGTATTAAATACTAGCATTTTTTACCACCTTTAAAAAACAAAAACACTGCAAGTGATTTCTTCCTGAAATTGACACTCTAAAGAACTGTTTCTAGTTAAGAGTAATTCTATTTTTTTTGTCATACTTCTTTTCTCCCAGCTAGAAAATACTTTCCATGGTTTAGTTAAAAGAGAGAGAGAGAGAGAGAGGGAGGGAGAAATTTACCTAAATATAGCAAAGGAGTCTTGGACACCTTTAATAAACAAAGACCACATTAGACAATGCTATTAGGTTGTTTATGAAAATACTCTATAGTATCATCTCATGCTGTCATTCCTAATGTTTCCACAATCAAACACAACAAATGGAACAATCTGCTGGCTAGAAGAACTCTGTGTTCTGTAAATATCTTGGTTCAAAGAACATCTAAACAAAATTTAAAACAATCTTGCAGTATATTCAGTAAAATTAAAGAGGTATACCAAAAAACAAAAAAATGAATTACATTCCTTCCATCATGACAAATAAGAATTTAGAAAAGATTTAAAATGTTTTCCATTTCGAGAAGAGTTAAGGTTTAACTAAGTCTGAAAGACTTTGGCTCCAGTCCCATGAGTCAGAGGTTCCAAAAATCTGTTTCTGAAAAGTCAACCTTTCTTTTTAAAGAACATGTTGGCTGGATCATCTCTGAATCTAATTTCATTAATTTCTCACCTCCCTCCCATCCAAGCAATGGCACTAATGTGGGCATAAATGGGAAAATCAGAGCAAGATACACCTTCCACTCTGTGGACAATAATAACAATTAAGAGTTTTGTGGTTGCCAAGGACTGTGGGGTAGGACAAATGGAGAGATATTGGTCTCAGGGTACAAAGTTTCAGTTCTACAAGATAACTAAGTTCTGGAGGTCTAATGTACAGCTTGATGACCATAACCAACAATATTGTATTGTATATTTGAAATTTACTAGGATGATAGATCTTAAGTTCTGACAACAACCAAAAAAAAAAAAAAAACCCACACACACAAAAAACAGTAACTATGTGAAGTGACAAATATGTTAACTACTTTGACCCTGGTGATCATTTCAAAGTGTACATGTACATCTTAATGTGTGTGTGTGTGTGTGTGTGTGTGTGATTTTTGTCAATTCTGTCTCAATAAAGCCGAGGAAAAAGTATCTTTCTACACTGCCAATCCACATTTTTGGTGATCTTTTGCCAACTGGTACTGCTGAGACTGGGCCATCAGTTCATCACTCCGTGTGCTTATCTCTCGTGAGTGAATGTTCTGCCTGGACCTTCAGAGGTTAACAGCCCAGATCCCCTTCTCCATTTTTAGTAATTTTTACCTGAGAAACTCCTTTAATAAGCATTTATTATTTTCTACTTTTGAAATGCCAATTAATCTTTACTTCATGGTTATTTTTAGGCTTTTGTGGAGGTTGTGTCCACCTACCATTGAGCATTTACTATTTTTTATTCTTTAAGATTCAGCATTAAAACTCTTTTTGTAGTTAAGAGCATGGTCTTTGGAGCCAAGCTTTCTGGCTCTGAATCTAGCTCTGCAACCAGCTTTTTGTGTGACTTTGGATGAATTACTTGGGCCCTGTGGCTCAATTTACTGATCAATAAAATAAACTCTTCAGAATTGATAAGAAAATCAATTAATACATGAGAGTTAAGGATTAACTTTACCAGAACTTCTTCCCTATAGGTGAGCTTCATGGGAAGCTTTCGAGGAAAAAAACTTTAAGGCAATAAATCTTAGCATACTTTTGAGGTGATAAATGAACCAAATTACCACTCTGCCATGTTATGTAAGTTATGGACCTCCAAAGATGAACAGTGAGCTGCTACACCATACCAGTAGCCTGCCACTTCACAAGCTTCCACAAAGGACACAGACGCTAGCCTGCTGGATATACCAAACAAAGTCCTGACCGTCGCTTAGTCCGAAATGCTGGGCAGACAGAACAGCACTAGAACCAAGGCTCTGCCGTGTCACAACATTGGACCCCAGTACCTTATCACAGCAGGAGAAATGGGGTACTCCCTTGCTTTTATAGCTTAAAAGCCACAGTGAACAAAGATTGGAGTCTAACATTAGCCCCTAAGGTTCCTCTGCAATGCTATATAATGCAATGGTCACTGCCTCTATTCCTGAGTCCAGGGACTTCCCCCAATCATCACTGTTACAAAAGTATGAAGTCTAGTGTGAGCACTGTCCTGTCATTCATCTTTGTTTACCTGATTATATTTAAAGCACTAAAAACCATCTCTGCACATAGTGCTATATTTAATGTTTGTTATGATTATTTCAATCACGTCTCATTTAACTTCCACTTTTAAATAACACTTTAACCCATCACCACACCCCCATTACCTCTTGGCATTTTATACCTTACATTTGAGATTTTACCCCTTTTTAAGAATCTATCCTAAATACTTTAAATAATTATCTTATTGAAATCACAAAGCATGCACGCACGCGCGCGTGCACACACACTTAACACTGTAATTATCCTCCTGTTGTGTTAAGAAAATTGCGGCACAGAAGTTTAAATAACCTGCCTGAAATCATACAACCAGTATGGGGTAGTACTCAGATTAAGGTCTGTTGCCAGCATTACTTTAATCCCCAAACCAGACATAGACCCTATCAAAAAGGAGAACTTCAGACAAATATCCCTGGTGAATATAGATGCCAAGATTCTTAACAAGATCCTTGCTAATAGGATCCAACAGTACATTAAAAATATTATCCACCACGACCAAGTGAGATTTAACCCTGGGATGCAAGAGTGGTTCAACATTCACAAATCAATCAACGTGATAGAACAGATCAATAAGAGAAGAGAGAAGAACCCTATGGTCCTCTCAATTGATGGAGAAAAAGCATTTGACAAAGTACAGCATCCATCCCTGATTAAAACTCTTCGAAGTATTGGGAGAAAGGGAACATTCCTCAACCTCATAAAAATCTATCTACGAAAAACCCACAGTGAATATCATTCTCAATAGAGAAAAACTGACAGCCTTCCCACTGAGATCAGGAACAAGACAAGGATGCCCACTCTCGTCACTATTTGTTCAATATGGTGTTAGAAGTCCTAGCAATCAGACAACAAAAAGAAGTTAAAGGTATTCAAATTGGCGAAAAACAAATCAAACTCTCTCTCTTCGCACATGACAAGTTACTCTATATGGAAAACCCAAAAGACTCTACCCCCAAACTACTAGAGCTCATAAAACAATTCAGTAATGTGGCAGGATACAAAATCAAGGCACAGCTGCATTCGTATACACTAACAATGAAAAAATAGAAAGGGAAATCAGAGAATCGATTCAGTTTACTATAGCATCAAAAACCATAAGACACCTAGGAATAAATCTAACCAAAGAAACTTCTGTACTTGAGGAACTACAAAACACTCATGAAAGAAACTGAAGAAGATACAAAAAGATGGAAGAGCATTTCATGCTCATGGATCAGAAGAATAAACATTGTTAAAATGTCTACCCTGCCCAGAGCAATCTATACTTTCAATGCCATCCCGATCAAAATTTCACCAACATTTTTCAAAGCGCTGGAACAAACAATCCTAAAATTTATATAGAACTAAAAAAGACCCCAAATTGCTAAGGAAATGTTGCAAAAGAAAAACAACACTGGGGCATCATGTTGCCTGATTTCAAGCTTTATTACAAAGCTGTGATCACCAAGACAGCATGGTACTGGCACAAAAACAGATAAATAGACCAGTGGAACAGAGTAGAGAGTCCAGATATGGGCCCACAACTCTATGGTCAAATCATCTTCGACAAAGCAGGAAAAAATATCTAGTGGAAAAAAGACAGTCTCTTCAATAAATGGTCCTGGGAAAATTAGACAGCTACATATAGAAGAATGAAATTAGACCATTCTCTTACACCACACACAAAGATAAACTTGAAATGGATGAAAGACCTCAACGTGAGACAGGAATCTATCAAAATCCTAGACAAGAACATAGGCAGTAACCTCTTTGACATCTGCCACAGAAACTTCTTTCAAGACACTTCTCCAAAGGCAAAGAAAACAAAAGTGAAAATGAACTTTTGGGACTTCATCAAAATAAAGAGCTTCTGCACAGCAAAGGAAACAGTCAACAAAATGAAGAGGCAACCCACAGATGGGAGAGGATATTTGCAAATGATACTACAGACAAAGGGCTGATATCCAAGATCTATAAAGAACACCTCAAACTCAACAACCAAAATAAAGACCACCACATAAAAAAAATGGCAGGAGGGGGAGGGTCAAGATGGCGGAAGGCCAGGTGACCGCATTTCAAGGAGTTCCCTGAAGAGAGCTGAATTCCAACAAAAAAACCACTACAAGACCACCGTGAACACCCATGAAACCAGCCTGAAATGTGATATTTCCCACTTCTGGACCGCCACGAGAGACAAAGAACATCGGCAAAAAGGTAGAAACAAATTGGAGGGTCTGGAGGCTTGCCCCCAGAGACAGGGGAG